>CAWUFW010004562.1:1200000-1512967 GCA_963921515.1 Calotriton arnoldi | reverse complement strand
ATGTTTGCACTTTGTGTCTTGGAAGAAGTCTTTTGTAGTCACGAGGTAGGTGACTCCTCCTTAGGACGATATTGCGCATGGGCATCGACTCCATCTCCAGATTGTTTTGCCATGGAGGGTTATGATGGAGTTAGTAAGAAATAGAAAAGGATGTCCATGTGTAATGCATCTAAGTAAGATAGTACTGGAACAGATAGAGGTATCCGGGGAGGCGGGTGGGCGTATACGAATCTACAGCTCTACATGCCAAGAACAGATGCATACTGGTAAGTAGCATTTTTCGTTCGAGGCATATGAGCTGTAGATCGTATACTTGTGCATAGACTAAATAGCAGTTACCGCGTTAGCGGTGGCTACCTGTATCTGTTGCAGTGGATGGAAAAAGTGTTCTTAATACAGCCTGGCCCACACTAGCTTGTTCTGCTTGCACGTCTACACAATAGTGTTTTGTGAACGTGTGGGGTGTAGACCAAGTTGCTGCTTTGCAGATGTCATCTAGGGGAATGTTCCCTAAGAATGCCATAGATGCCCCTAGTTTACGTGTGGAGGGAGCCCTAGGGGGAATGGTTAAGGTGCGTTTGGCTTTAGCATAGCATATTTGGATGCATTTAACAATCCACCTTGCAATCCCTGTTTTTGAGATAGGATTGCCTTTATGAGGTGGGGAGAAAGCCACAAAAAAGTTGTTTAGTCTTTCTAAAGGATTTTGTTCTTTCAATGTAGTAAAGTATTGCTCTTTTTACGTCTTGCGTGTGAAGAGCCCGTTCTGCTACTGAGTCTGGTAGAGGGAAAAACACTGGGAGTTCTACCGACTGGTTAAGGTGGAAAGCAGAGACGACTTTAGGTAGAAATTTTGGGTTAGTCCTAAGAACCACTATGATGGATTTGGAGAAATTGTTCTTGTATGGGTAATGCCTGGAGTTCACGGACTCTGAGAGGTGATCGCAACCAGGAAAGCTACTTTCCAGGTGAGAAATTGTAATTTGCATTTGTGCATAGGTTCAAATGGGGGGCCCATGAGTCTGGTAAGTACCACATTTAGGTTCCATACTGGAGAGGGTGGAACTCTAGGTGGAATTATTCTTTCAAGTCCTTCCATAAATGCCTTGATAGCTGGTACCCTAAACAAAGACAAGTGTTGTCTGTTTTGGAGATAGGCTGCTATTGCCGCGAGATGTAGTCTAATAGATGTATACGCTAGGTTACATTGTTGTAGATGCAAAAGGTAACAGATGTGTTGAATAGAAGCATCTAGTGGGTTGATTGTTATTTGTACAGTAAATTACAAATCTTTTCCACTTTGCGGCATAGCAAGCTCTAGTGGTAGGACGTCTAGCCTCTTTAATGATGTTCATGCAGTCCGGTGGGAGATTGAGGTAGCCAAACTCTAAGACTTCAGGTGCCAGATCGCAAGGTTGAGTTGACTGGGATCTGGATGCCTTATCACTCCATGGTTCTGAGTGAGAAGCTTGGGTGAGAGGCGTAGCTTTTGATGAGGAACTACTGATAGTTCCAAGAGGGTTGTGAACCATGGTTGTCGGGCCCATGTTGGAGCAATGAGGATCATTGTGAGGGAATGCTGTTTGAGTTTTCGAACCACTAGGGGAATGAGTGGGAGGCGGAAAAGCGTAAGCAAATTTGCCTGACCAGTTCATCCATAGCGCATTGACTTTGGACAATGTGTATGTATACCTGGATGCAAAGGTTGGGCATTTTGCGTTTGTGTGTGGCGAACAGGTCTATTTCTGGGTGGCCCCACATTTGAAAGAATGGAAGCAGAACTTGAGGATGAAGTTCCCATTCGTGGATCTGCTGTGTCTGGCGACTGAGTAGATCTGCAATTTGATTGTGTACTCCTGGGAGGTGTTCTGCAAGGAGATATACGTTTTGAGGAATGGCCCATCTCCATATGCTTTGAGCTAGGTGTGAAAGCTGGAGAGAGTGTCCCCCCCCCGTTTTTGTATGTAATACACTTATGTATTGTCTGTACGGACTAGGACAGCTTTGTTTACGAGGTGGAGTTGAAAAGATTTTAACGCTAGGAAGATTGTCAACAATTCCAGGTAATTTATGTGGAATTGTTTTTGTTGAGGGGTCCATATGCCCTGAATGGTATGGGTTTGAAGATGAGCTCCCCAGCCGGTGAGCGATGCGTCTGCTATTAGCACTATCTGTGGAACCGGGTCGAGGAACGGCCGCCCTTTGGAAAGGTTGTGTGTATTCCACCACTGCAGAGAGCGATGGGTGCGGTCGTCTACCAACACCAGATCTGTTAGCCGACCTTGAGCCTGGTTCCACTGACGTGCCAAACACTCCTGTAAGGGACGCATTTGGAGTCTTGCATAAGGGACGATGAGAATGCAGGAGGCCATCATCCCGATTAGCTGCATGAACACTTGCGCTGGTAGTGAGTGTTGAGGCTGAAATTGCTATTAGAGCTTGTATGGCACTTATCCTGACTGGGTTGGGGTATGCTAGAGCTTTTGAAGTGTCTATTGTAGCCCCTAGATATTGTTGTATGTTGAACGGTTGGAGGTGGGAGGTGGGATTTGGTGAGGTTTACCGTGAATCCCAAGTCGTGAAGCAGTTGGATTGTTTTGTGTGTGTAGCACACAGCTGTGTGACTTGGCCTTTATGAGCCAGTCGTCCAGATAAGGGAAGACTCTGGGTGCTGTCTTCTTAGGTGGGCTGCAACTACTGCAAGGCACTTGGTGAAGACTGGGTGCTGTAGTTACCCCGAATGGGAGGACCTTGAATTGGTAGTGTTGACCATCTACCACGAACCTGAGATATTTCCTGTGAGCGGGGTGAATGGGAATATGAAAGTAGGCGTCCTTTAAATCCAGAGTGGAGAGAAAGTCGCCCTGTTGAAGCAGTGGGAGCACCTGTTGGAGAGTGACCATGTGGAAGTGATCAGATTGAATGTAGAGGTTTAGCGGTCTGAGGTCCAATATGGGCCTGAGAGCGGTCCTTTTTTGGAATTAGGAAATAGAGGGAGTAAACCCCTGTGCCTTGGTGAGGCAAGGGGACTGGTTCTATTGCATGTTTTTGTAATAGGGAGAACCTCTTGTTTGAGAAGTGTTAGATGTTCCGAGGACATTGGGTGTTGTCTGGGAGGAATGTTTGGGGGAGTAGAGGTGAGTTCCAGGCAGTAACCATACTAGATAATTTGTCTTACCCACTTGTCTGTTGTGATTGAATTCCAGACAGGTAGGAACTGTGAGAGACGTCCCCCGACAGGAGTGGGATGATCGGGAGGGGGGGGGGGAAAGAGTCACTGTTTGGAGGTAGGGGAGTTGTGGTTATTGTTGCGGCGACCTCTTCCCTTACCATTGTTGCCTCTGTAGCCTCTGCGAAAGTATCCTTTGGAGGACGTTTGAGTGGGGCTCCTATAGGACGAAGAGGGATGTTCTGAGCCAATGGTTTTGGAGCCAGCTCTGTAGAAGGAGCGGCGAAAAGAGCCTCTAGTGGAAGGAAATTGTAAGGCCCCCATGGACTTAGCAGTTTCCGTATCTTTTTTCATTTTTTCTAAAGATGTGTCAACTGAGGGGCCGAAAAGATGCTCTTGATCAAAGGGCTGATTTAGAAGAGCAGATTGCACCTCCTGTTTGAATCCGGAGACCCGGAGCCAAGCATGCTTATGCAACAAAACGCTAGTGTTAATGGCACGAGATGCGGTATCAGCCGTGTCGAGCGCACATTTAATTGAGATGTTGGTGATCAATTTCCCCTCTTGTATAAGGTCGTTGGCCTTTTGTTTGTACTGATCAGGAAGGTGTTGCATGAGCTTTTCAAGCTCGTCATAGTGAGCCCTGTCGTACCTGGCCAATAAAGCTCGGGCATTGGCAATCCGCCAATGACTTGCAACCTGTGACGCAATACGTTTACCAGAGTCTATTAATTTGGACTCCTTATCGGGAGGGGGGGTGGTGTCGCCTGTACTTTGTGAGTTTGCCCTCTTGCGTGTATTAGACACCACAAGGGAATCCAAAGGGACCAGACCTTTAATGTAAATTGGGTCATTGGGAGCTGCCTTATACTTCATCTATCCTGGTGTTGAGAATCCTGGCTCTGACAGGGTCCTTAAAAACTTCTGGGGCATGTTTGAGCATGCCTTTTAACATTGGCAAGGTGTGCGTGGACTTATGCGAGGGTGCAAAGGTTTCAAGTAAAAAATCTTCCTCTAAGGGGTCAGAATGTAACTGTACCCCGTGGTATTGGGCAGCCCTATTGATTAGTTGCGCAAACCCAATGTTGTAATCTGGTGGTGATGGCCTAGATGGATAGAGGTCGAAGTCATTATGTGGGTCGGGATCTGTATTGTCATCCCAAGGGTCTACGTCGTGTGGGATGGTGTGTGCATCATCCCCATGTGGATCTATATTCCCACCCCTATCGGTATGATCATCCTCAGTATCTGATGTTTGAGGTGAAAAAAAATAGGTTGGGAGTGTGGGGTGGAGAAGTTAGAAGATTTGGATCAACTGGAGGAGGAGAAGGAGGTGGGGAGGTGTTAGTACTCATCTACTTACTTTAAGGGTATTTCAGATTCCTCTGAAGTGTCCAGTTTCCTCTTTTTTGGAGGCTTGGCGACGACTTTGCCAGTCTGTGGGTCAATAAAAAGAGTTTTGTTTTGGTCCGAATTAGGTACAGGCTGTGTGGGTAAAATGACATTTTTCGGTACCGAAGATTTTGGGTCAGGATGTTCTTTGGACCGAGTGAGGCTTTCTGTGGGGTCTTGGACTCCTTAGATTTTTGTGGCTCCAAGACTTTTCGGCTCCGATGATTTTTTGGCTTCCGAAGCAGCTTTCGGCTCCGAAGATTTTTTTGGTTCCGAATGCTCGTCTTTAGTATGTTTCGACGCTGAGGGCTTCGGCGTCGAAGCGGTCTTCGACATGGACGAAGAAGTGCGTGGCAAGTCTTTGGTCTGGTGCTTCGGTGCCGAAGGTGACTTTGGCGCCGGAATGGGTTTGGCTCGAGCCCAAAGGCTTATCTTTAGGTTTCAGTGCCGGGCGTCTGAGACATGGTGCCGGCCCGAGGGCAAGGGTGTTACCGGAGCCTTAGTTTTGATTTTTGGGAGAGGGGTTTCGGTACTCACGGACAGCTGGGGTGACTCTTCTTCGACGGAGTAGTCGGCCTCGGAGACGTCTTCTTCATCACCTTGTTGCTCCGGCTGGACATTGGGATCTGCTCCGAAGATGTCCGGAATCGAGCTGCTTCCGCGAGACATTTCGTGATGTCGAGCCAGACGATCACGGATGGTTTTCTTCGACCTGAAGGATGCACAGGCCGTGCAGTTTGTCTTCATGCTCCGGGGAGAGGCAGAGATTACAAACCTCGTGCAAGTCAGTGTGTGGGAACTTAGCACCACACCCAGGGCATTTTTTGAAAGGAGTCCTTTCCATTGACTGCAGGCGTGGTCGGCGCGGATAGGCACAACGGCCCGCGTCGAAGATCGAGGAGTTTGTTTTTAAAGATGCGCGTTGAAAGGGAAACGCTATCGAGACAATACCGTGGAGTAGAGAGGAATTGCGCGTCGAAGGGGGTTCGAAACAGACAGACCCAGCGCGCAGCAAATCGAACCCGATGGCGGAAAAAAACAATCTGGAGATGGAGTCAATGCCCATGCGCACTATCGTCCTAAGGAGGAGTCACCTACCTCGTGACTACAAAAGACTTCTTCCAAGACAAAAACAGTGTAAACATCCGAGCCCAACACCAGATGGCAATCTATGCACAAGTATACGATCTACAGCTCATATGCCTTGAACTGCAAATTTACTAGCCTTCCTGGAAAAGGTGTAAAGCACAAGTTACTAACTTGTGTAACGATATATCTGTAAGAGAGTAGTTAGTGACAGATTCCTTACCTTAGAATATCCCCAGGCGTCAGGCTGGATCCGGAAAGTTTTTTGCGTAGCAGTACCCTTGCGCGTCGGTAGGCGGCGTCGTGCTGCTCTGCGTCAGTCGTCGGCGTCGTGATCGCCGCGCTGACGTCAGTTCTGTACACGACTTTCCGCGCCAGGAACGCAGAGCCATGCAAGAAGCTGACATCGGTGTCTGAAAAATACTAGGGCCCTGAAGCACAAGTTACTAACTTGTGTAACGATATATCTGTAAGAGACAGTAGTTAGTGATAGATTCCTTACCTTAGAATATCCCCAGGCGTCAGGCTGGATCCGGAAAGTTTTGCGTAGCAGTACCCTTGCGCGTCGGTAGGCGGCGTCGTGCGGCTCCGCGTCCGTCGTTGGCGTCGTGATCGCCGGGATGACGTCGCGGGCAGTACTTAGACGCCGCCCTGCGCGCTGACGTCAGTTCTGTACACGACTTTCCGCGCCAGGAACGCAGAGCCATGCAAGAAGCTGACACAGGTGTCTGAAAAATACTAGGGCCCTGAAAGGGATGTCCTTAACCCTAGAAATCAGTTCGCAGAACGGGGAGGATGGGTGGGCGGTAAGGAATCTATCACTAACTACTGTCTCTTACAGATATATCGTTACACAAGTTAGTAACTTGTGCATCTGAAAGAGACACGTTAGTGATAGATTCCTTACCTTAGAATAGATACCCCAGCAATACCAACCCCGGTGGTGGGTCTGCGAACAAAGATCAGACAAGGAAGTCCCGGAGGACAGAACGGCCAAAGAAGCCGTCCCTCCGGACCTGACTGTCAAGGCAGTAATGCTTAGTAAACGTGTGCAGCGAGGCCCATGTAGCTGCCTGACAGATAACCGGCAGCGGAACACCGCGGCCCAAGGCCGTGGTAGCAGCCGTTGCCCTGGTGGAATGGGCACGCAGCCCAACAGGAGGCTCCTTCTTAGCCAAAGAATAGCAGGTCTTGATGCACAAGGTAACCCAGCGGGAGATGGTCCTCTTGTGCACCGCCCGACCTTTTTGGCGCCCACGTAGCCAACAAAGCGCTGGTCATCCACCCGGAAGTGTTTTGTGCGGTCGATATAGAAGGAGAGCGCACGTTTTGGGTCCAGACGGTGGAGCCTCTCTTCCTCTCTGGAAGGATGCGGAGGCGGAAAGAAGGTGGGCAAAGTGATGGTCTGCCCAATGTGGAAAGCAGTAACCACCTTTGGCAAGAAGGACGGACGCGTCCGAAGAACAACCTTGTCTGGATGAACAGACGGAAAGGGAGGTTTGCAAGAAAGAGCCTGGAGCTCACTCACCCGCCGAGCGGAGGTGATGGCCACCAGAAAGGCTGCCTTTAGAGTCAGAAGACGAAGAGGACAGTTATGCAGAGGCTCAAAGGGAGCGCACATTAAAAAGGTAAGAACCAAGTTCAAGTCCCACTGAGGCATTACAAACGGAACAGGAGGGAAGAGGTGAGTAATGCCTTTTAAGAACCTGTTAACAACAGGGGACTTGAAAAGGGAGGGCTGATCAGGGAGCCTGAGGAAGGCCGAGATAGCACAAAGATAACCCTTGATGGTACCCAGGGCAGAACCCTGTTGGGCCAGAGAGAGAAGGAACAGAAGGACCTCAGAAAGAGGGGCAGAAAGGGGATCCACAGCCTTTGCTGTGCACCATGCCACAAATTTGTTCCACCTGCAGGCGTATACCACCTTAGTGGAGGGACGCCTGGCTGCCAGAATCACATCACAAACTTCGGGAGGCAAGTCGAAAGGAATCAACTGCCGCCGCTCAATCTCCACGCAAGCAGGTGTAGACTGGACAGGTTCGGGTGGAGGACCGTCCCCTGCTGCTGCGACAGAAGATCCTCCCGAAGAGGCAGACGGATCGGGGGATCTATGCTCATATTGAGTAGCTCGGGATACCAAACTCTTCGAGCCCAGTCCGGAGCCACAAGAATGACTTGGGCCCGGTCGTGCCGAATCTTCTTCAACACTCTGGGTAGAAGTGGTATAGGCGGAAAGGCGTACAACAGACCGCAACTCCACTCGCGACGAAAAGCGTCGCCGAGCGAGTGCCGCCTTGGAAATTCCAACGCGCAGAACTGATGACATTGCGCGTTCTCTTCGGTGGCGAATAGATCTAACCAAGGCTCTCCCCACTGTAGAAAGAGTCCTTGCGCCACTTCCGAGTGAAGACGCCATTCGTGATCCATCATGCACCGGCGGCTGAGTTCGTCCGCCCTGGCGTTCAGAGAACCTGCCAGGTGTTGAACCATCAGGAACATGCCCTGATGTTCCAGCCATGTCCAGAGGCGCAGAGCCTCCTGACAAAGGGTCCAAGACCCCACCCCGCCCTGTTTGTTGCAGTACCACATGGCGGTGGTGTTGTCTGTGAACACCTGCACTACCTTCCCTTTGACAGAGGGAAGGAATGCCTTGAGTGCAAGCCGGATCGCCCGGAGCTCCAGAAGGTTGATATGGAGCCGGGACTCCGCCGGAGACCAGAGGCCTCTGATCTCCGCCTCTCCCATGTGACCGCCCCATCCCAGAAGGGACGCGTCCGTCACAACTGTATGCTCTGGCTGGGGAAGGGAGAGGGATCTGCCCATGACCCATTGCCGGTTCGAGAGCCACCACTGCAACTGTTTTGCAGTCCCCTCCGAGATCTGGACGTGATCGGACAGGTTGCCCTGGTGCTGCGCCCACTGGAACTTCAGGTCCCACTGCAGAGCCCGCATATGCCATCTGGCATGATTGACCAGCAGGATGCAGGAGGCCATGAGGCCCAGCAGCCTCAGGGTCATCCTTACCGAAACCCAGGATAAAGGCCGAAAGATCGGAATCATAGCCTGAATATCCCGGACTCGCCGTTCGGGAGGATAGGCCCGAAACTGCGTCGTGTCCAGAACTGCTCCGATGAAAAGGAGCTGTGGAGAAGGAATCAGATGCGACTTCGGCACATTGATGGAGAACCCCAGCGAGTGCAGGAGTTCGGCCGTAGTCTGGAGGTGGGAGACGACTGCCTGGGACGAGCCCGCCTTCAGCAGCCAGTCGTCGAGGTAGGGGAAGACTGAAACCCCTGCCCGGCGCAGATGAGCCGCGACCACCGCCATCACTTTCGTGAACACCCGAGGGGCACTTGTAAGGCCAAAGGGGAGCACGGTGAACTGAAAATGCTCGTGGCCTACCGTGAACCGAAGGTAACGCCGGTGGGCCGGCAGGACGGGGATGTGGAAATATGCGTCCTGCAAGTCCAACGCTACCAACCAGTCTCCAGGGTCGAGGGCAGTCAAGACCTGAGCTAGGGTGAGCATCTTGAACTTCTCCTTCCGGAGGAAGCGATTGACGTTCCGGAGGTCCAAGATAGGACGCATGTCCTCCTTGTCCTTTTGGGCACCAGAAAGTAGTGGGAGTAGCAACCACGCCCTACTTCTGGGGTCGGAACATGCTCGATGGCCCTCTTGGTCAAGAGGGCCGTGACTTCCTTCTGTAGAAGCACCAAGTGATCCCCTGACATGCGGTGGAGTTGAGGTGGCATGGCTGGGGGTGGTCTCGAAGGGGAGGGAGTAGCCCCTTCGGACAATGTCCAAGACCCACCTGTCCGAGGTGATGGTGCGCCAGTGGGGAAGGTGATGGCGGACCCTGCCCTCTACTGGCGTGCCGTGCACCTGAAAGGAGGGACTAGGAGGGCTTGGAGGCCGCGGACGGGTTGGAGGTGGTGGCCTGACCCGCACGCTGGTTGCCCGATCCGCCACGGCGGAATCCACGTCCTCGGCCACGCGAAGACGCCTGCTGCGCGGGCCGGTGGCTGGGCTGCTGACGTGAAGGGGCGCCCCTACCGTGGCCACGATAGGGGCGAAAAGCAGAAGGCAGCGGAGGGCGTGTAGCAGAAAGGCCCAGGGACTTGGCAGTAGCCCGTGAGTCCTTAAAGCGCTCCAACGCATGGTCTGCTTTGGACCCAAAAGACCGACTCCATCAAAGGGCATGTCCATGAGAGTATTCTGGACATCCCCTGAAAAACCAGTGGTTCTCAGCCAGGCGTGGCGGCGGAGCGCCACCGTCGTTGCAATCGACCTGCCCAGCGAGTCGGCGGTGTCAAGGCCACAACGGATAGTGTATTTGGCCGCATCCCTTCCTTCCGCAATGGCGCGGGAAAGCAGTGCCTGGACCTCCTCAGGGCACTGGGGCAAAACATCCGCCACCGAATCCCACAGAGAGTGGGTATAGCGGCCCAAAAGACAAGCGGTGTTAACGGACCGCAAGCCAGCACTGGAGGAAGAAAACCTTTCTTCCCAAACTGATCCAGGCGTTTGGATTCCCTATCCGGAGGAGCGGTAGGGAAGGCGGTTTGGGAAGCGGAGGCTTGGACAACCAAGCTCTCAGGAGTGGGGTGGACAGAAAGAAACAGGGGGTCGCCCGGAGCGGGGCGATGGCGTCGTGACACGTTCCGATCCACAGGAGCCCCTGTGTTGGGCTTGGACCAGGCGCCCAAAAGAACGTCTGTGAGGGCGTCGTTAAACGGCAGCACAGTCTCCGCAGAGGAGGCTGCCGGCTGAAGCACCTCTGTCAAGATGTTAGGCTTGACCGTCAAAGTAGGGAGCTGGAGACGTAAGGCCCCAGCAGCCCTACGCAACACCGTACCAAAATTGGCCCCCTCCTCCGTAGCCACGGGAGGAGACAGCATGCCAGTGTCAGGAGAAGTATCCAGACCACTGGCCTCCCCTAGACTCTCTGTCCAGTCCTCATCATACTGACAGTTGCGAGTCAGAGGGTCATCAGACCCCTCCCAATCCTCCTGGTCCTCCTCTGGTTCAAAATAAGGAGGAGGAGGGACATTTGGGACCCAAGGGCCCATCGGCGCCGGAGCCGGCGTCGAGCGACGTCGCTCCGGGTCCATGTCCGGAGCCGGAAGGAACTGGGGACGACGCCGCCCGGAGCCCAGGGCGGCGTCGAGAACGGCACCGGAGACATCGGCGCCGGCGGAGGTGTCGTGAGGTCGACCGGCGTCGATGGGGGTTGTGGAGCCGGGATCGAGGCCGGGGCCGAAGCCGGAGCCGGGATCGAGGCTGGAGTCCCGGGCGACGCCGGGGCCGGAGCCGCCGGCGACGCCGGAGCAACCCCATCAGGGCCCGCGGGGCCCGAAGGCGCACCGGAGGGGCCTGAAGGCCCGAAGAGGCGGGCCATGGCCGACAGGAACTCCTGTACCTTGGCCGGATCCGCCCCCGAACCCGGGAAGGGCGGGTATGACGGGGCGACTCCACAGGCAAGTCCGGGGCCGCGGGGGCGGGGACGGTGCCGGGAGGGGCCTCAGCCGAGTCGCGAGACCGGCGAGGCGAAGTCCGAGAGCGACGATGCTTCTGGACTTCTTGTGCTTAGACTTACCGGACGAAGAAGACTTCGACGCCGACGACCGGTGTGCACTCCGCGAGCGACCCCTGGACCTCTCACGCGACCGGGGCCTCCGTGGAGCCGAATGCCGGGCCTCGAGGAGCTTTCGAGACCGCTCTCGCAAAGCTTTCGGGTTGAGGGCCTGGCATTCGGGACAAGACTCGGTGTCGTGGCCTCGGCCGAGGCAGAAGAGACACTCCCAATGCGGGTCGGTGACGGACATCATCCGCGCACAGGCGCCGCATCGCTTGAAGCCGGGCATCCCTACGACACCTTAAAGATGGAAAAAACAGTGAAAAAATCACCAAAAAGTATGGTCAAAAATTGACCAGGGCACTGCTCTTCCCGGATCTGCGCTTGCTGGCGCGGAAAAAGAAGAACTGACGTCAGCGCGCAGGGGCGGCGCCTAAGTACTGCCCGCGACGTCATCCCGGCGATCACGACGCCAACGACGGACGCGGAGCCGCACGACGCCGCCTACCGACGCGCAAGGGTACTGCTACGCAAAACTTTCCGGATCCAGCCTGACGCCTGGGGATATTCTAAGGTAAGGAATCTATCACTAACGTGTCTCTTTCAGATAGGGATGTCCTTAACCCTAGAAATCAGTTCGCAGAACGGGGAGGATGGGTGGGGCGGTAAGGAATGTCACTAACTACTGTCTTACAGATATATCGTTACACAAGTTAGTAACTTGTGCATCTGAAAGAGACACGTTAGTGACAGATTCCTTACCTTAGAATAGATACCCCAGCAATACCAACCCCGGTAGTGGGTCTGCGAACAAAGATCAGACAAGGAAGTCCCGGAGGACAGAACGGCCAAAGAAGCCGTCCCTCCGGACCAGACTGTCAAGGCAGTAATGCTTTGTAAATGTGTGCAGCGAGGCCCACGTAGCTGCCTGACAGATATCCTGCAGCGGAACACCGCGGCCCAAAGCCGTGGTAGCAGCCGTTGCCCTGGTGGAATGGGCATGCAGCCCAACAGGAGGCTCCTTCTTAGCCAAAGAATAGCAGGCTTTGATACACAAGGTTACCCAGCGGGAGATGGTTCTCTTGTGCACCGCCTGACCTTTTTTGGCGCCCACGTAGCCAACAAAGAGCTGGTCATCCACCCGGAAGTGTTGTGTGCGGTCGATGTAAAAGGAAAGCGCATGTTTTGGGTCCAGACGGTGGAGCCTCTCTACCTCTCTGGAAGGATGCGGAGGCGGAAAGAAGGTGGGCAAAGTGATGGTCTGCCCAATGTGGAAGGCAGTAACCACCTTTGGCAAGAAGGACGGACATGTCCTAAGAACAACCTTGTCTGGATGGACAGACAGAAAGGGAGGTTTACATGAGAGCCTGGAGCTCACTCACCCGCCGAGCGGAGGTGATGGCCACCAGAAAGGCCGTCTTCAGAGTCAGAAGACGACAAGGACAGTTATGTAGAGGCTCAAAGGGAGCGCACATAAGAAAGGTAAGAACCAAGTTAAAGTCCCACTGAGGCATCACAAACGGAACAGGAGGGAACAGGTGTGTAATGCCTTTTAGAAACCGGTTAACAGGGGACTTGAAAAGGGAGGGCTGATCAGGAAGCCTGAGGAAGGCCGAGATGGCACAAAGATAGCCCTTGATGGTACCCAGGGCAGAACCCTGTTGGGCGAGGAAAGGAGGAACAGAAGAACCTCAGAAAGGATTCACAGCCTTTGCTGTGCACCATGCCACAAACTTGTTCCACCTGCAGGCGTATACCACTTTAGTGGAGGGACGCCTGGCTGCCAGAATCACATCACAAACTTCGGGAGGAAAGTCGAAAGGAATCAACTGCCGCCGCTCAATCTCCACGCAAGCAGGTGTAGACTGGAAAGGTTCGGGTGGAGGACCGTCCCCTGCTGCGACAGAAGATCCTCCCGAAGAGGCAGACGGATCGGGGGATCTACACTCATACTAAGTAGCTCGGGATACCAAACTCTTCGAGCCCAGTCCGGAGCCACAAGGATGACTTGGGCCTGGTTGTGCCAAATCTTCTTTAACACTGGGTAGAAGTGGTATAGGTGGAAAGGCGTACAACAGACCGCAACTCCACTTGCGACGAAAAGCGTCGCCGAGCGAGTGCCGCCTTGGAAATTCCAACACGCAGAACTGATGACATTGCGCGTTCTCTTCGGTGGCGAATAGATCTAACGAAGGCTCTCCCCACTGTAGAAAGAGTCCTTGCGCCACTTCAGAGTGAAGACGCCATTGGTGAGCCATCATGCACCTGCGGCTGAGTTCTACCGCCCTGGCGTTCAGGGAACCTGCCAGGTGTTGAACCATCAGGAACATGCCCTGATGTTCCAGCCATGTCCAGAGGCGCAGAGCCTCCTGACAGAGGGTCCACGACCCCACCCGCCTTGTTTGTTGCAGTACCACATGGCGGTGGTGTTGTCTGAACACCTGCACTACCTTCCCTTTGACAGAGGGAAGGAATGCCTTGAGTGCAAGCCGGATCGCCCGGAGCTCCAGAAGGTTGATATGGAGCCGGGACTCCGCCGGAGACCAGAGGCCTCTGATCTCCATCTCTCCCATGTGACCGCCCCATCCCAGAAGGGACGCGTCCGTCACAACTGTGTGCTCTGGCTGGGCAAGTGAGAGGGATCTGCCCATGACCCATTGCCGGTTCGAGAGCCCCCACTGCAACTGTTTTGCAGCCCCCTCCGAGATCTGGACGTGATCGGACAGGTTGCCCTGGTGCTGCGCCCACTGGAACTTCAGGTCCCACTGCAGAGCCCGCATATGCCATCTGGCATGATTGACCAGCAGGATGCAGGAGGCCATGAGGCCCAGCAGCCTCAGGGTCATCCGTACCGAAACCCAGGATAAAGGCTGAAAGATTGGAATCATAGCCTGAATATCCCGGACTCGCCGTTCGGGAGGAGAGGCCCGAAACTGCGTCATGTCCAGAACTGCTCAGATGAAAAGGAGCTGTGGAGAAGGAATCAGATGCGACTTCGGCACATTGATGGAGAACCCCAGCGAGTGCAGGAGTTCGGCCGTAGTCTGGAGGTGGGAGACGACTGCCTGGGACGAGCCCGCCTTCAGCAGCGAGTCGTCGAGGTAGGGGAAGACTGGAACCCCTGCCCGGCGCAGATGAGCTGCGACCACCGCCATCACTTTCGTGAACACCCGAGGGGCACTTGTAAGGCCAAAGGGGAGCACGGTGAACTGAAAATGCTCGAGGCCTACCGTGAACCGCAGGTAACGCCGGTGGGCCGGCAGGACGGGGATGTGAAAATAAGCGTCCTGCAAGTCCAACGCTACCAACTAGTCTCCAGGGTCGAGGGCAGTCAAGACCTGAGCTAGGGTGAGTATTTTGAACTTCTCCTTCCGGAGGAAGCGATTGACGTTCCAGAGGTCCAAGATAGGACGCATGTCCTCCTTGTCCTTTTTGGGCACCAGAAAGTAGTGGGAGTAGCAACCACATCCTACTTCTGGGGTCGGAACATGCTTGATGGCCCTCTTGGCCAAGAGGGCCGTAACTTCCTTCTGCAGAAGCACCAAGTGATCCCCTGACATGCGGTGGAATTGAGGTGGCATGGCTGGGGGGGGGTGGTCTCGAAGGGGAGAGAGTAGCCCCTTCGGACAATGTCCAAGACCCACGTGTCCGAGGTGATGGGACGCCAGTGGTGAAGGTGATGGCAGACCCTGCCCCCTACTGGCGTGCTGTGCACCTGAAAGGAAGGACTAGGAGGGCTTGGAGGCCGCAGACGGGTTTGAGGTAGTGGCCTGACCCGCACGCTGGTTGCCCGAACCGCCACGGCGGTATCCACGTCCTCGGCCACGCGAAGACGCTTGCTGCGCGGGCCGGTGGCTGGGCAGCTGACGTGACTGGGCGCCCCTTCCGTGGCCACGAAAGGGGCGAAAAGCAGAGGTTAGCGGAGGGCGTACAACAGAAAGGCCCAGGGACTTGGCAGTAGCCCGTGAGTCCTTAAAACGCTCCAGCACATGGTCTGCCTTTGAACCAAAAAGACCGACTCCATCAAAGGGCATGTCCATGAGTGTATTCTGGACATTACCCGAGAAACCAGTTCTCAGCCAGGCGTGGCGACGTAGCGCCACCGTCGTTGCAAGCGATCTGCCCAGCAAGTCGGCGGTATCGAGGCCACAACATATGGTGTATTTAGCCGCATCTCGCCCTTCCGCAATGGCGCGGGTAAGCAGTGTCTGGACCTCCTCAGAACACTGCGGCAAAACAGCCGCCACCGAATCCTACAGGGAGTGGGTGTATCGGCCCAAAAGGCAAGCGGTGTTGACGGACCGCAAGCCAGCACTGGAGGAAGAAAAAGCCTTCTTCCCAAATTGGTCCAGGCGTTTGGATTCCCTATCCGGAGGGGCGGTAGGGAAGGCTGTTTGGGAGGCAGAGGCTTGGACAACCAAGCTCTTGGCGGGGGGGGGATGTTGGGAGAGAAACAAGGGGTCGCCCGGAGCAGGGCGATGGCGTCGGGCCATGTTCCTATCCACAGGAGCCCCTGTGGTGGGCTTGGACCAGGCACCCAAAAGAACGTCAGTGAGTGAATCATTAAACGGCAGCACAGTCTCCGAAGAGGAAGCTGCCGGCTGAAGCACTTCCGTCAGGAGATTAGTCCTGACAGCCACAGTAGGCAATTGGAGATGTAAGGCTCCAGCTGCTCTACGCAACACCGTTGCAAAATTAGCTCCCTCCTCCGTAGCCACGGGAGGAGACAGCATGCCAGTGTCAGGGGAGGTGTCTAGACCACTGGCATCCCCAAGTTACTCAGCCCAGTCCGGATCATACTCACTGTTGTGTGAGAGGGTCCTCAGACCCCTCCCAGCTCTCTTGGTCCTCCTCAGGTTCAAAATATGGAGGAGGGACATTTGGGATCCAAGGTCTCATCGGAGCCGGCGTCGAGCGACGTCGGTCCAGCTCCATGTCCGGAGCCGGAGACAGACGCCGTCCGGAGCCCCGGACGGCGTCAGGAACGGCACCGGGGACATCGGCGTGGTTAGGTCAACCGGCGTCGATGGCGGTTGCGGTACCACCGGAGCCGGGATCGAGGCCGGGATGAAGGCTGGTGGGACAGGCGGCGCCGGAGTAGACGGCGACGCCGGGGCAACCCCATCAGGGCCCGCGGGGCCCGAAGGCGCACCGGAGGGAGCCTGAGAAGAGGCGGGCCATGGCCGACAGGAATTCCTGTATTTCGGCCGGAGTCGCTCCCGAACCCGGAAAGGACGGGTAATGCGGGGGCGGCTCCATAGGCATGTCCGGGGCCGCGGGGACGGTGCCGACTGGGGCCTCAGCCGAGTCGCGAGACCAGCGAGGCGAAGTCTTAGAGCGATGACGCTTCTTAGACTTTTTGTGCTTTGACTTACCCGAGGAGCGCGAAGACTTGGACTCCGACGACCGGCGGGGAGTCCGCGACCGGCCCCTCGACCTCTCCCGGGTCCGGGGCTTGGTGCGGCGTGGAGCCGACTGCCGGACCTCGAGTAGCTTTCGAGACCGCTCTCGCAAAGCCTTCGGGTGAAGTTTCCGGCAGTCAGGGCACGACTTCGTGTCGTGGTCTCGGCAGAGACAGAAGAGACTCTAGATGCGGGTCCGTGATCGACATCATGCGACCACAGGCGTCGCATGGCTTGAAGCCGGGCATCCCTACGACACCTAGGAGTCGATCGAAAGAAACAGTGAAAAAATTCACAAAAAAGTTAGTCAAAAATTGACTAGGGCACTGCTCTTCCCGGATCTGCGCTTACTGGCGCGGAAAAAGAAGAACTGACGTCAGCGCGCAGGGGCGGCGTCCAAGTACTGCCCGCGACGTCATCCCGGCGATCACGACGCCGACGACGGACGCGGAGCCGCACGACGCCGCCTACCGACGCGCAAGGGTACTGCTACGCAAAAAACTTTCCGGATCCAGCCTGACGCCTGGGGATATTCTAAGGTAAGGAATCTGTCACTAACGTGTCTCTTTCAGATACACCTCTCCAGAGCAGGCATTGTTCCGGACCGCCTGAGAGCGTGGACTCACCCCTGGGGGTCAGAAACTAGTCTGTGGTGGTAGGTTGAACTGGACCAGTCAGCCAGCACACTAGAGAACTCGTAGGTTTCAGGGGTACCTCCAAGGTACCCTTTGGGTAAATAAATTAAAAATCCATAACTAGAATCAGTGTGGATTTATTAATACGCGATTATTTATACCAAACAATGTTTCAGTGAAGCCATTATGTAGCTGGGGAACTCGTTTTCACCAGGGCCCAGTAAATACCCCAAGATGGCTTCCCTGCTCACTTATGCCTAGTAATAGAAATCGGATCAAGACTGATTTGCATATGGCTGGGTTCAAACTGGAATGGCATGGGGAGCAAATAAACAATGGATTTAGGCCCAGATCTCTGTACTGGGGTGAATGTATGACATTGTTCTGCATTCTGTCCATCAATTGTTCTTTTTGCATTTGTCACCCCGAGTAGGACAGGTATGCCCAGACGTGGGTCCCCGTGCTCTCCATGCCACTGGAGTCAAGCTATCCTGGCTGATGAGGGGTGAAACCCCGAAACTGGTCCTAGGATGCATGTTTCCAGTCCAGGGAGGACCTGGCCTAGCAGTTCGGGCTTGACTGTTCCCATTGGCTTTGAGGAGCCTACAGTGACAAAGGCATCTAACACTGAATGGTCCTGAATAGAGTGGACAGGGCTGATTGTCAAATCCGTTTGGGAGGGGACTGGTCAGTTAGGGTATGGGAAGCTCTGGGCGGTTTCACAGCACAGGGCTAAGGGTCTTTTTCAAGGTCAATCCCTGGAAGGAAGATCCGCAGTATGCAGTTGGTGCGACTCCTATCGAGGCTAGGGATGCTGTGATCACTCCTGTGTGTTGGTCTTTGATGTGAAACCCACAAGGTAGTCTGTTCTGCATGTGGGTTTCAATCGGACTTTAACAGACCTTCTCCAGAGTACTAGCGTTGCCAAGTCATCCTGTGCTCTGGGCACCCCCAACGTTTTGCTGTCTGGTGCTAACTGACTGGCCCTGGGCTCTGCCTAACCAGGCCCGGTGCAATGCTGAAGAGACATTGAATACAGTGCAAACACCTACATACACTAGGATGCACTATGGGTCAGGGAACCCATATGATTGGCATTACTCCCCTATACGGCCCTAGTACATAATAGGGCAGGGGGGTTAAAACTACCTTTGAGACCCTAGCATATAATAGGGCATGGCAGTTTAAAGACCAGCAGCTTTTCTGCACTTGCATGTGAGCACTGCTGAAGCCTGAGGTCAGTTTAAAAGCAGCCCTGTGTTGCAAGAATGCTTTTAAAATGCAAATTGTGCCCACAAACTAAACTTTAGTGTTTGGGACACTTAATAAACTACAAGTTTGGGCATATTGGGTACCCCTAGGGTCTGCCCCAAGTGACCCCTAAAGTTTCCCCTAGGTGTTCTAGGGGTGGGGGTCCATTAGATATAGGCAGGGTCCTTATAAAATGTTTTATAAGCCCAGGAGGTGGAGAAATTGCCTGGTTCAATTTCCCCATTGCAGATCCCCAGCCACATAGGTTAACATGGCAAGACGTTATTGATTAAGAACTAAAGAAAGGGATGTCAAAAATATAATTCAAGGACTCCGTAGAATGGTATTGATAAATCCAACATGCCATTGTTGAATTTATCCCAACATGTATTGACAGGTTATAAAAATGTATTCTTAGGACAGAGCACTAGAAGGCTTGATTTTGGCTTGATTGGCCAGAGTTAAGTGGATTAGCCAGGCTGCTTTGAAGAGGTGATAAAGGACCCCTGGGGTTTGGGAGCCCTTCTGGGAGGAGAAGGTGCTGGGCATAGGAATGCCAGAGCCAGGGGGAGGGGTCGTAAACCAGATTCTACAATAGAAGGAGGAGACAGACATGAGAGGCCAGTTTCATTTACACCCCTAGTCTTTGAACCCAGCCAGATGGAAGGATTAAGGAAGTAATGAGCAGATGCAAAGGGGAGAGACTATGGTGATTAACCATCCTGGAGGTATGTTTAGCCAGCTCTTCTCCCTCTGCTGAAAATTCTGACATATTAAATTTGGAGAAATCGTGCTTTCTGGGAGACCATTGTGCCACACTTTGGAGGAAGTGGTCATGCTCTGGAGTGTTGCCCTGCACCTCATTGGACAGGAGTGCCTTCCTGCTTAACCCCAGAGAACACTGAAGTATCTGAGAGGGCACTGCCTCTCAGATCTGCTGCTTGAAACTTCAGGAAGAAGGGTCCATGCTGGAAGTATGATTTGCACCACACAGGCCCTACACTGACTGCGCCTGGTGCATTATATGTTACTACAGCACTTAGGATGTACCTTGCTTCAAGAGGAATAAAGAATGGATGCCAAGCTGGAAACTTGATTTGCACCATCAGGCCCTGCATTCTCACCGACTGCGCCTGCTGCATTATCAGGAACAACAGCCCTCTGGATGTACCTTGTTTCAAGAGGAATAAAGAGTGGGCTCCCTGCAAGCTACAGGTTAACAGAGCTCACCTGCATCAACTCCACCAAGAGTCCCCTGCCTGGAGTGTATCCAGTGGACTTCAGGGTGTTGTTCAGATACATTTTGGGCATTGTGGTCCTAACGTTTCAAGGACCATCTTGGAGATTCCAGACCCTTGGATTGTGTTTTGGACACTTTGGACCCGCAAGAGGAACTTCAGGAAGAAGTTCCTCACTGAACCCGAACTGCTGGAGGAGGCTGCACAACGTCTGGTGAGAAATC
Source organism: Calotriton arnoldi (assembly GCA_963921515.1). NCBI lineage: Eukaryota > Metazoa > Chordata > Amphibia > Caudata > Salamandridae > Calotriton > Calotriton arnoldi. Next base: position 1,492,995 of record CAWUFW010004562.1, on the reverse strand, counting down.
CTCCAGAAAAGTTTAAGTGCAAAGGTAAAATCTTGACCAGGGATCCATCGCAGTCGGCCTCAAACTTTGACTTTGTCCCGGTCAGAAGCAGCCAAATGTCCAAAAGTGGCACTATTGGTTTCTAAGCACTAGAAAGTGTTTACTCTTTAAAAATTCATCTCTGGTTCCCTACAGTGGATTTTTCATTTTGTCGTCATTTTAAAGATGAAAATATTTCCAGTTTGTATAAATTGGTGTTGAATTATTGTGTTGTGACTTATTTACTGAATTGGTGTTTTTAAATGCTTTACATACCTTTCTGAAGTCAAGCCTGCCTGCTCGCAGCCAAGCTACCAAGGGTTGAGCATAGTAATTTGTAAGACCTATGCTGAGCCCTATATTGTGTTACTGGAATTATTGCCAGCGGTAAATGAATATCTGCCACTGCTAAGAATCCACTTTCCATCACTTAGTCATCTGGGGACAAAGATGGTCGCTGTTCCAGGTGACTTTCAAATCCTAGTGCTGCTTCACTGCATAGGAACTCCACCATCTATCATGTCTGTACTGGACAGTGTTTTTGGAGTGTAAAGGATTGCATTGCTAACAGGCACTTTCGCAGTGGTCACCGAGTAGACAGTTTACATGCCCAATGTGGTCCTAACCATGGGAACTTGCTGCTGCACGAGGGTATATATATATATATATATTTTATATTAAACTGAATGTTATCCATAAAAACCCCCTTCCCAAAACGAGACACTGACAACATCCCTTTTAATGACCGGATCGTGAGGAAGTAATGGTTGATTTCGATTTGATGCCATGATAGGTTTTGCTTTGTTTTGTTTCCGGCATTGGATGCAAAGGTAATGGAGCAGCCAACACGTCGGAGCATAAAGGTGGAAGAAAAAAGTAAACTGAAATCGGTCTTTTTTTTAGGGGAGGTGCCACGAGTCACCATGAAACCAGGGATACATGGAAGGAAACAAATGTGTAATGTTCTGGGTGAACACTAGATGGCAGGAATGGGCAAATGTGGTCGACCGCTACAAATGAGCTGCATGCCTTTAGTTATCGTCCACAGAAACTCGTCCAGCACAAGGTTTTCGAAATGTGCATCCATAGACGCAGGGACTAGCTAGCCACAGGTCCCAAGATTGTCAATCATTAATACTTCCAGGGGGAAGAGGTAAATATTTCCAGAGTTTAGCAAGCAGGCAATTCAAACAGACGTTACATTAAAACCTGCACATGCAAGGTACTCCCACGGCCAGTGATCCTAAACTAGTGGGGGGAGGGAGCCCCAGAAGTACAAACCCAAAACACTGGCTAGGAGACTTGCTTATTTGCACGGTCCTGAGCTTTGCCAACTGTAGCCTGGTGAGCATGAGACGCAAGTGAGCCCAGCAAGTCCCTGGAACGTTTAGCTTGTTTGTGCATGTTGTATGCTGGGAGTGTAGCACAGGTAACCCAATCCCCAGACTGATGGACAGTGAGGCCACGACACCTTTTAGCCACATCAACTGCTGGCACCCCAGCGCCGTGCCTGCAGGTCTCCGCTCACCTTAACTTGCTTTTGAGCGTGCTGACTTCACGGTTCATGGAGTCGGCCGTTTCGGTGGCGTCCTCCAGCTCTCGCTGCAGTTTCCTGCGCATGGCGTTGGCTCGCTGGGCCTCCTCCTCGGCTTCCTCCACCTGCCGCTTTAGCTGCTTCATACGGGTGTTGCTCTTCTCAGCCTGCAGAATAACAAAGCACCACAAGTTCATGACGCTTCACCGGTAGCTTCCCACTTAAAGTTGGGTAGACTCTTTCCTGCATTTGGTATTGTAAAATGTAATATGGTGTTATATATTCACATATGTGCAGTCAAAGAACAAGTTACTTACCTTCGGTAACGATATATCTGTAAGAAACATTAGTTATAGATTCCTTACCTTAGAATTACCCCCAGGCGTCAGACTGGATCCGGAAAGTTTGTCAGCAGTACCTCTGCGCGTCGGAAGGTGGCGTCTGTCGGCTCCGCGTCCGTCGTTGGCGTCGTGGTCGCCGGGATGACGTCGCGGTAGCTACTTAGATGCGGCCCTTGCGCACTGTCAGTTCTGTACACGACTTTCCGCGCAAGAAACGCAGAGCCATGCAAGACACTGACCACTGGTGCACAAAACTAGGGCCCTGAAAGGATGTCCTTAACCCTAGAAATCAGTTCGCAGAACGGGGAGGATGGGTGGGGCGGTAAGGAATCTATAACTAACTAATGTTTCTTACAAATATCGTTACCGAAGGTAAGTAACTTGTTCATCTGAAAGAAACACGTTCTAGATTCCTTACCTTAGAATAGATACCCCATCAATACCAACCCCGGTGGTGGGTCTGCGAACCAAGATCACACCAGAAAGTCCTGGAGAACAGAACGGCCAAAGAAGCAGTCTCTGCGGACTGGACTGTCCAGACAGTAGTGTTTCGTAAACGTGTGCAATGATGCCCACGTGGCTGCCTGACAGATGTCATGTGCAAAAACAACACTTGATGGACAGAATGCAGAACAATGTCATACATTCACCCCAGTACAGAGATCTGTGCCTAAATCCATCGTTTTTTTTCTCACCATACCATTCCAGTTTGGACCCAGCCATATGCAAATCAGTCTTGACCCTGCACCCAATGGGAACAGTCCAGCCCGAACTGCCAGGCCAGGTCCTCCCTGGACTGGAAACAAGCATCCTAGGATCGGTTTCGGGAAGGGTATGCCCAGACGTGGGTCCCGTGCTCACTACACCACTGGATTCAAGCTAGCCTGACTGATGAAGGGTGATGCCCTGAAACCGGTGCTAGGATGCTTGTTTCCGGTCCAGGGAGGACCTGGCTTGGCAGTTCGGGCTGGACTGTTCCCACAAGGAACAGGGTCAAGACTGATTTGCATATGGCTGGGTCCAAACTGGGGTGGTGTGGTGAGCAAAAGAATGATGGATTTAACCCAGATCCTTGTGACTGGGGGTGAATGTTTGCATTGTCCAGCATTCCGTCCATCAATTGTTTCTTTTGCATATGACAGATGTCATGTAGCAGAACTCCTCGTCCTAAGGCAGTAGTGGCTGCTGTCACCCTGGTGGAATGGGCGCGTAGCCCCACGCGAGGCTCCTTTTTAGCCAGAGAATAGCATGTTTTGATACACAAAACGACCCATCGAGAAATGGTTCGCTTGTGTACGGCACAACCTTTCTTGGCGGCCACGTAGCCAACAAAGAGTTGGTCATCCACCCAGAACTGCTTTGTGCGATCCAGATAGAACGAAAGCGCACGTTTTGGGTCCAGACAGTGGAGCCTCTTCCTCTTTCGAAGGATGCGGAAAGAAGGTGGGCAAAGTGATGGTCTGCCCGATGTGAAAGGCAGTGACAAACTTGGGCAGGTAGGATGGACGAGTCCTGAGAACGACCTTGTCCGGATGAACAGACAGGAAAGGAGGCTTGGAGGAAAGAGCCTGGAGCTCACTCACTCTTCTGGCAGATGTGATGGCTATCAGGAAAGCAGTTTTAAGTGTCAGAAGCCTCAAAGGACAGTTGTGAAGCGGCTCAAAAGGAGCACACATTAAATAGGTTAAAACTAGATTCAAGTCCCACTGAGGCAAGAGGAGTTATGCCTTTCAAGAAACGATTACCCACCGGGGACTTGAAAAGAGGGCTGATCTGGAAGCCGAAGGAAGGCAGAGATGGCCGAAAGATAGCCCTCGATAGTGCGCAGAGCAGAGCCTCGCTGGGCTAAAGAAAGAACGAACAAGAGAACCTCAGAAAGAGGGGCGGAAAGGGGATCCACAGCCTTTGCTGTGCACCATGCCACAAACTTGCTCCACTGGCAGGCGTATGCCGTCTTAGTGGAGGGACACCTGGCTGCCAAGATAACATGACAAACTTCGGGAGGCAGGTCAAAAGAAGTCAACTGCCGCCGCTCAATCTCCACGCAAGGAGGTGCAGGCTGGACAGGTTCGGGTGGAGACCGTCCCCTGTTGCTGCGACAGAAGATCCTCCCGAAGAGGCAGACGGATCGGGGGATCGAGCGCCATGTTGAGTAGCTCGGGATACCAGACTCTTCGTGCCCAATCCGGAGAAACAAGGATGACTTGGGCCCGGTCGCACCGGATCTTCAGCACTCTGGGCAGAAGTGGTATAGGCGGAAAGGCGTACAACAGACTGCAACTCCACTCGCGACAAAAAGCGTCGCCTAGCTAGTGCCGCCTTGGAAATTCCAACGCGCAGAATTGCTGACATTGCGAGTTCTCTTCAGTGGCGAATAGATCCAACCAAGGCTCTCCCCACTGTTGAAAAAGACCTTGCAACACCTCCAAGTGAAGACACCATTCGTGATCCATCATGCACCTGCGGCCGAGTTCGTCCGCCCTGGCGTTCAGGGAACCTGCCAGGTGTTGAACCACCAGGGATATGCCCCGATGTTCCAGCCATGTCCAGAGGCGGAGGGCCTCCTGACATAGGGTCCACGACCCCACCCCGCCCTGTTTGTTGCAGTACCACATGGCGGTGGTGTTGTCCGTGAACACCTGCACTACTCTTCCCCAGACAGAGGGAAGGAATGCTTTGAGTGCAGGACTAATCGCCCGAAGCTCCAGAAGGTTGATGTGGAGCCCGGACTCAGCCGGAGACCAGAGGCCTCTGATCTCTGCCTCTCCCATGTGGCCGCCCCATCCCAGAAGGGATGTGTCTGTCACCACTGTGTGCTCTGGTTGGGGAAGGGAGAGGGATCCGCCGTTGACCCAATCCTGGTTCATGAGCAACCACTGCAACTGTCGAGCAGTGCCTTCCAAGATCTGGACGCGATCGGACAGATTCTCCTGATGCTGCGCCCACTGGAACTTCAGGTCCCACTGCAGAGCCCACATATGCCACCTGGCATGATCGACCAGCAGGATGCAGGAGGCCATGAGGCCCAGCAGCCTCAGGGTTATCCAGACCGAAACCCGGGATAAAGGCTGAAATATCTGAATCATAGCCCGAATATCCCGGACTCGCTGCTCGGGAGGATAAACCCGAAACCGCGTCGGGTCCAGAACCGCTCCGATGAAGAGGAGCTTCTGAGAGGTAATCAGGTGCGACTTCGGCACATTGATGGAAAACCCCAGCGAATGCAGGAGGTCGGCCGTAGTCTGGAGGTGGGAGACGACAGCCTGGGGCGAGCCCGCCTTCAGCAGCCAGTCGTCGAGATAGGGGGGAAGACTGGAAACCCTGATCTGCGCAGATGAGCTGCGACCACCGCCATCACTTTCGTGAACACCCGAGGGGCGCTGGTAAGGCCGAAGGGGAGCACGGTAAACTGAAAGTGCTCGTGGCCTACTGTGAACCGCAGGTAACGCCGGTGGGCCGGCAGGACAGGGATGTTAAAGTAAGCGTCCTGCAAGTCCAACGCTACCATCCAGTCTCCCGGGTCGAGGGCAGACAAGACCAGAGCGAGCGTCAACATCTTGAACTTCTCCTTCCGGAGGAAGCGGTTGACGTTCCTGAGATCCAAGATAGGACGCAGGCCCTTGTCCTTCTTGGGTACCAGAAAGTAGTGGGAACAACAACCACGACCTACTTCTGTGGCAGGAATGCGCTCGATGACTCCCTTGGCTAAGAGTGCCGAAACTTCCTGTTGGAGAAGGCCCAGGTAATCCTCCGACAAGCGATGGTATTGAGGTGGCATGGCTGGAAGGGTAGTCTCGAAGGGGAGGGAGGAGCCCCTTCGGACTATTTGCAAAACCCACCTGTCCGACGTGATGGTGCGCCAGTGAGGGAGGTGATGGCAAATCCTGCCGCCCACTGGCGTTTGATGGGCCTGAAAAGTCAGACTAGGAGGGTTTGGAGGCTGCTGCAGAGGGGGGGGGGGTTGGTGGACTGGCCTGGCCTCCTGAACCACGGCGTTGGTTCCCACGTCCCCGGCCACGCAAAGGTTGGGGAGCTTGCTGCGGCCTGTGGCTCTGGGCGGGACGTAGTGGGGCACCCCTTCCGTAGCCACGAAAGGGGCGAAAAGCAGACTGCGCTGGGAAGCTGGAGAGGCCCAAGGACTTGGCCATAGCCCGTGAGTCCTTGAAACGCTCTAGAGCGTTGTCCGCTTTGTCGCCAAAAAGGCGGCCATCAAAGGGCATGTCCATCAAGGTGTTCTGGACATCCCCCGAAAAGCCAGTCGATCTCAGCCAGGCGTAGCGACGAAGTGCTACTGACGTTGAAATTGACCTGCCCAGAGAGTCGGCAGTATCCAGCCCACAACGGATGGTAAACTTCGCCGCATCCCTCCCGGCGGCGACAGCCTGGGAGAGCACTGCCCGGGCCTCCTCCGGACACTGAGGCAGCACCTGCGCAACCGTATCCCCCACAGTGGGAATAACAGCCCAAGAGACATGCAGTGTTTACCGACCGCAGTCCTAAGCTGGCGGAAGAGAAAATCTTCTCCCCAAGATGGTCCAGCTTCTTGGATTCCCTTTCCGGTGGAGCAGTAGGGAATGTGCCCTTAGAAGTGGAGGCTTGGACCACCAAGCTCTCCGGGGTGGGGTGTTGGGAGAGGAAAGTGGGGTCGCCCGGAGCTGGCGTCTGGCAATCATCCTGTCCACGGGAGCCCCCGTGTTGGGCCTGGACCACGTGCCCTAAAGGACGTCGGTGAGGGCCTAATGAAACGGCAGCAGGGGCTCCGAAGAGCTTGCAGCCGGTTGAAGCACCTGTCAGGTTCTTAGTCCTGACCGCCACCGTAGGAAGCTTAAGGTTGAGAGCCTCGGCCGCCCTACGCAACACCACTGCGTATGATGCTCCCTCCTCCGTAGCCACGGTAAGAGGAGACAACATGCCAAGGTCAGGGGAGGTGGTGTCGAGACCAATGGCATCCCCAGTTCCGCTCTCCAGTCCTGGTCTGAACCTAGCTGATCAGTTAAAGGGTCACCTGACCCCTCCCAGTCCTCCTCAGGTTGCCAATCGGGCCAAAAAAAGGACCCCAGGAGTGAACAGGGGCACAAAAACCCCACTGTGCCGGATCTGGCGTCGGGTGACGCCAGTCTGACTCCGGGTCCACATCGGGATGGAGGCCTGGGTCGACGCCGGCCGGTTGCGGTGCCAGAGGAAGCGGCGGAGGTGTAATTAGGTCAACCGGCTCCGATCCGGATCCAAGGGGGGCCTGTGGCGCCGTGGCCAGAGCCGACTGCGGAGAAGGCCTGGGCCCCCCCAACTGAGTCCGCTGGGCCCAAAGGCGCACCGGCAGGTTCGGGCCGCCCAAAGATGGCATGCATCGCTTCGTAGAACTTACGAAGTTGAGCGGGAGTCGCTCCGGGTCCCGGGAAGGGAGGGAAGCCCGGAGTCTACTCTTCGGGCTCCGTACGCGGAGCCGCACTGCCTGCATCCCTCGCCGCGTCAGCTGACCGACGGGGAGAAGTCGAAGAGCGACGATGCTTCTTCGACTTTTTTGTGCTTTGACTTACCTGACCCAGAGTGCGAAGACTTCGATGACTTGGACGAGTAGTGATGGCTCCGCAACCGGTCCCTCAAACTCCCTTGCGACCGGGACCTCGAACGGCGCGAAGCAGACTGCCGGCAATCAAGCAGCTTTCGGGACTGCTCCCGCAAAGCCTTCGGCACCATCGACCGGCAGTCGGAGCACGACGGGGTCGTGGTCGCGCTCCAGGCAAGAGGCACACGCGGTGCAGATCCGTAACAGACATTAGTCGGTTACAAGAACCGCAGGCCTTGAAACCGGGCATCCCTCGTGCACCAGGAGTCGATGGACTCAAGAAAAGTAGACAAAAGTCGAGAAAAAGTCAGTCAAAAAGTGACTGGAGGTACCGCTCTCTCCGGATCTGCGCTGGCTGGCGCGGAAAAAGAAAGAACTGACGTGAGGGCAGCGTCCAAGTAGCTACCACAACGTCATCCCGGCGACCACGACGCCAACGACTGACGCGGAGCCGACCGATGCCACCTTCTGACGCGCAGAGGTACTGCTGCCGAAAAAACTTTCCAGATCCAGTCTGACGCCTGGGGGTAATTCCAAGGTAAGGAATCTATAACTAACGTGTTTCTTTCAGATTCTGCGTTTACTTCTGGGACAGACAGTGCTGAAGCGTGCCCGCTGTTACCCTACTAGCCGTCCCTTATCTACCCTGAAATGTCCCATGAATAGTGGGCTTTTGTGGTCCGCTCAAGGCCTCCTTTGCATGGTTGCAGCACAAGCAGAGCACAAACACCTTCCCTTCCACAGGGACACTTAATGCTTGCTCAGGGGCAAAGAGTACGTAGGTACCATCTGACCAAGAGCTGCAAGGCTGGCTCAGGTCTGCCCTGGGCGGTTTAAAACATGTCGGGCATTAAACGCAGAGACGTCACACTAGTGGCGTTCGACAGTAAACGCACACAGAAGTCATGTTTAGGAATTACGGGGCAGACAATGTCCAGAGCCCTGTGCTCAGACTTTCAATCCCTGCTTCTGTTTTGGTGACAGCTGCCTCCATAGCTCTTCCCTCACTGGTGGGAGGGCCTGGAATGAAGGCAGGTTCAAGGGCAGCTCGCCTCCACGCATGCGCAGACCGCTGCACCCACCTGGTCCTTGTATTGCTCCGAGTTACGACGCTCATCCTCCACTTGCAGAAGGATCTCTTTCAGCTTCTTCTCCGCTCGGCGGACCTGCTTGCCGGCATTTTGGCGCTCTCTGCGTGCAGAAGAGGGAAGGAAAAGAAATCTTACTCAGCAATCGCTTGATAAGACCACAAAAACAAATACACTGGGCAGAACTACATTACCATGCCCAAAGAGACATGGTCACACCCACTGCATGGATTGTACACAAAAACTAGGTCGCCCAGCTCCAGAAATCCAACCAGAGCAAGTACATTCCACAATCCAAACTAAATGAAATTCGAATTTTGAGCATTTCACTAATCCAGGACTCTGACAGTTGCCCACACTCACGCATCTATATTTTCCACCCAGGCTCTAGTCTATATTGGCCTGAGTCCCTTCACTGTTCATGGGCTGGAGTAAGAACTCGTTTCCAAACACGAACCTCCCCTCCAATCCAAGCCCGCGTTTGAGACACTGGCGAGTTCAGCAGGTTTTCCAAGACCCTGGCAAGTGGCACCGTGCCACGAGGTACACACGGGCACTCACTTTGTCTCAGTGTCCAGCTGCTCTTCGAGCTGCGCTATCTTCGCCTCCAGTGCAGTGATGGAAGCCTTGAACTTGGACTTCACGGCCCCCTCCATCTCCTGGAGCTTGGCCTTCAGCTCCTTGTTCTGGCGCTCCATCTGCTGCCGCGCGTTCTCGTTCTTCTGGGCATTGCTGCGCTCCGCATTCAAATCGGTATTGAGCTGGTCAATCTGAGGGGGCAAAAAAAGAAAAAAGGTACTTGTAATCCCAGTTCCACTCGCTCACTAAATTCACTAACACCAACTCATCTCTGCTGATGTGCATGATGGACATGATGGACATTAAATACACCAGACTGTCATGCTCAAAACAGCAATTTGGAAACAGTCCCGAAACAAAGGAGAGAAATGACCAACTTGCCTCCAGTAACGGTTCTGCAGCATGAAGCTCTTAGACTTCACACCGTTGATAATTCTGCCATCTACTGATTAGGTCTGGAAAATCTGGATTGACAGTTTCCCACTTTCGGTCGGCGACACCATAGGCTGAGCCTGACTAAGTCATCAATCTTAAGTCCACAACACCCCCTCAAAAAACCGCCACTTTAAATTTTGTCATGCCATCGGGAGAATATGCGTCAAGAGATCTCCCGATGAAGTCACCAAAAGTTGGGAACTAACAAATCCCAAAATGGACGAGAACACATTGGAGATCAACAACCTACACTGGAAAGGTTTCAGGGATATTCTTTTGGTGGGGCTGAGTATTTCAATGTGGTCAGAGAATGAATGTTGGAGGTGTGGTCTCAGATTACTAGATGCCATTTTGTATTATTCTACCCAAACTATCATCGGAAGCTCACCCTTAAGAATGAACATCCAGTGTGTATGTTCTGCCTTCCGAGACACCACAAGTATGAAGACTACCAAGTCTGTTCGCTGTTCAAAGCAAAGACTAACAGATGGGGACAAGTTTGTTGGTGCACCGAGCGGTCACGGATTTGGCGGGGCTCTCAAAATTAGAAAGCCAGAAAAGAAATGTTCAGTCAATTGAGGAAATGGGTTTCTCCGAGGACCACAGAGGGACTAGCAGCTTAGGACCAACACCAGGCACAATCTGACCAGTGACATGGAGGACCTTATGTCCCACCGGCAGAGGAGAACCAGTAAAGCGCACCGGACTTGAAAGATGCAGCCAGCACGCAACACGCCACAGGCACTGGAATGCAAACACCTGCATGGCCAAGTATTTCCAGTTACAAACCAGAGGACTGGGATGATTTAAACACATGAATCTATGAAAGATTCAGTACTGGAGAAAGCACCTAATTTAATGCGTATGACCTCAATATTTAAGTTAACATGCAGAAACAATGTAATTAGATATTTAATCTCACTTGAAATTTACACAAAATGTGTAATTTTATCCGTTACAATTGGTTGCATTGCTGTTAAGAGTTATTTATGGAGGTCCTAACTATAACCAGCAAATTTAATTTTTTCTGTTTTAATTCATAACCATAACATTTAACTGTTTACGTGACTCGGGCTGGTTTAAATTAACACTAGAAGTTATCAAACTCACTATAACCTTTGTTTTTTTTTCTTCAGTCAAAATATGCATTAAACCCTCCTATTGCTTTAGTTTGGTTATTTACTGGAATTACTTATAACTGGCCAATTACATTTTAAATTCACTTTCCAAATTCATTGATTAAACTGCAAACATCTATTTTTTAAAACTTATGGGGTGAAAAGCCATCTAGGCCCTGCACAAAAAGAGCCCGACAGCAGGCATCTCCGCCTCACAGCTATGTGGAGACCAAGTCCATGCCTTTTCACTGCATTGCCTAAACAAGGAGCCTGATCTGAAGACCAGGAGGGCTCCGTGTCTGCAAAACGTATTTGGTATGAACAGCTTATTTGCACTCTTGTTTCACTGCTTCTTGCAATGGGGTTATGGAGGAGCTTGCTGTTCCAGTCAAGGTTAAGTTATATCTTGTGATAGAGATACTTAAATAAGTACTCCAGCTAGTGGGTCTTTAGTGAAGAAAGCTCCCCACAAAGTCAGGAAACTTGAAAGGATATTCAGGTATGGTGACAGCCTTATGAGAGCTTCAAAATGTAGCTCTACTCACTGCAATAGCACACACTGTGGCTTAAAGGAACAGTCCAGTGTATATCAAAGCTGCAGTACTTGTCTGCTCAATTTTTCACTCAAAAAATAGGATGCCGGTATAAAGTGGACACTGCTGCAGCATTTCACTCAAAGCACAGATGTGCTTTACAAGTCATCACAGGCAAGCCAAAGTCCCCAGAGCAGAGGGTGCTTATAGACAAGCTCACATGCCCAGTGCAGGGGATGCTCCCAGGCAAGCTTACATGCAATGATGGCGGGCTCCAGCTGAGAAGTCCACATGCCCAGAAAGGGGCATCCCACATACACTCCACGTGGCTGGATCCTCCCTGAAGAAATTCCACGTACCTGAAGGGTGGCCTTCCTCAGTCGATCGTTCACCAGCTCAGTGTTGCCTTGCTCCTCTTCCAACTCCTCCTCCAGTTGAGCAATACGGGCATCGAGACGCCTCTTCTCTTCCAATGCAAGCGCTCTGAAAAGAGATTTAATAGTTGGGAGAAGGCCAGATGGAAATGCATAATCATCTTTGGGTGTGGAGGGCCTGTGACTACAGCGGCTCTTTCATGTGAATGCCAACTAAAAGGAGCAGCTTATTAAACTTTGGAATCCCGTATCCAAGTCCGCTCTATGGACAGCTTGTTAACATTCCCCTCTTTGTGGGTGTAGGAAGCTGGCTCTGTATATACTATACCAAAATGAGGTGTAGTGTGCACAGAGTCCAGTGGAACCCGAAAGGTAGGCAGAGGTAAAAGTAGATGGCACCTTACCCTCCATTTGTGGTAGTGTGGGCAAGAAGTAAGGCTTCATCAGAGGGTAGTGTTAAGCATTTGTTGTACACTCAGGCAGCAAATGATTTCACCCACTCAAAGACAAACTCAGGCCAATTTGTATCAAAATTATTAAGTTATTTTATTTCTAGAACAAAGCCAAGCCTGGTGCATATAAGTAAAATAAATGCTTTGCAAAATCTTATGCAATGTTTACAATTGAATGCAGGTTCAAATGCAGTGGATTGTATTACAGGTAAGTCACTGTTTCGAAGTTACTTTACAGATTACTATGTACGTTACTTTTTAGATTACTTTTGCTAATCAGTGTGATATGCCTAGATTTCACACTGAGACATCTCCTAGACAGAAGGTAAGTAATTCACTTTAAGTACATACAGTTTATCAATGTCCCATACAAACCAACAGAGACACTAGGGCGGCCGGTTGCAGAGTGCTGAGGCCCAATGTTATCCAATTGGGGATGGGGGGGCCTCCGGTTGGTGGCTGCTCACAAGCAGGCCACATGGTTGTGGGAGCAAAGCTCCTGGTGTTCGGCTCAGAGCAAAGGGGGGGGATCAGAGTTGGCACCCAAAGTACACCAGCAGTGGCGGCTGGGTGCAGGGTGCCGTTTTGGCGTCCAGTGCCGTTTTCAATGGGGATTCTCCAGCTGCAACAAAGACTGCAGGCTCGGGGACGAAGATCTTCTGGAGGTGACCACCGGTTGGAGAGGTAAGTTGGGATGCCTGGAGATGCTGGGACACCGTTGGTTAGGCCACCCAGGGCCGTCGGATGCAGGGGTGTCTTTAGGCATCAGATTTTCTTACCAGCTCTGGTCGCGGTGGGGGGGGGGATCCTCCAGAAAGGATGCAGGCTTTGCTCGGAGATCCGAGGCAGGTCCGAGATCACCAGATCTCAGGTCAGGATCACCGGGGAGACCACCTCGTGGTGTTGGGCCACTCGAACTCGGGTCGTCAGGTGCAGACTCGTGGTTTTGGCTGGGGCCAGCGTCTATGGGTGAGCAAATCCGGTGCTCACGGGAAACAACGTTTTTGACTTGGAAGGCAGGGCAGGTCCTCGGGGTTCTGGAGGTTGCCGGCTACAGGATACACCGGGATTTCGCTGGAGCAGGTTCGAGGTGGGGACAGGCCGGTAGGGCTGGGGCCAAGTCAGTGGGCGTCCCATTAGTCCAGCATGGCTTCTTCGGTCCTCTTCTTGTTGATTCTTGTCTGAGGAGGCAAGGTTCAGGGTTGCCCCTAAATACTAGATTTAGGGGAGTTAGTTGGGTAAAGGTGGGACCAATGGGTCCCTTCCTTGGGGTGGGTACACCCCCTATTATGCCACCCTCCAGTGGGAGGGGGCATATGCCTCTGGTTGGCTGGGTCCTCCCATCTGCAAGACGGCAGGCTTGAGAGTTGTGCTTCACCTCGCCTCCCCCACCTAAGGGGTGGGGTTGGCAAAGGGGCACACCTCCCTTCCTCACTTTGTTTTCCTGCCGATTCTCCTGCCCAAAGTGGGGGTCAGAACCGGTGGGGGCCAGTTGCTGGAAGCAGCAAGGTCTGGGGTGGCTCACAAAGGTGGCAAGCCTTTGAAGCTTCCCCTTTGTGGACCCTGCCCATCCTGGGGGGAGGAGGCTTGGCACCTAGTCCCAGGATGTGCATTGTTTCAGACCCCAGAGAGCAGCAGACTCTTGACCCAGGGGCCCAGAAACATGTCTGGTGGTGGCAGCTGGCAAGCAGCCACTCAGCCTGGACACTAGTGTTAGGTCGTTTTTCAGGGGGGCATCTCTAAGATGCCCTCAGAGTGCATTTTTCATTACATCCCGCACTGGCATTAGTGTGGGTTCAATGTGCTGAGAAGTTTGATACCACACCTCAGTTTTCAGTAAAGCCATTATGGGGCTGTGGAGTTCATAATGACAAACTCCCAGCACCATATACTCTTAATGGCATTACTGCACTTACAATGTCTAAGAATGGACTTCAACACTGTAGGGGTACAGGGCTCGTGCACCTGTACCCTCACCACTGGTATAGTGCACCCAGCTAGAGGGGTGGCTGATCTATGCCAGGGCAGTGGGTTGTAGGCATGGCACACAGGGATGTGTGCCATGACTCTTCACTTTGTTCTGCACCAAGACACGCAGCCTGCAAAGGCTGTGTGTGTGTGTGTGTGTGTGTGTATATAAAGGTACAGGGCGTCCAAGGGTGGCACAATAAGTGCTGCAGCCCTTAGAGGCCTTACCTGGCCAAATTGCCCTTGGTACCTATGGTACCATTTACAAGGGACTGACCTGTGGCCAAAGAGTGCCAATTAGGTTTTGTTTTTAAGGCAGTTTAGGGAAAGAACATAGGCCCTGGGTACCTGTTTGGCAGGAACCCAGGGCACACTCAGTCAAAGTACATCAGCAGTTTAGCAAAAAGTGGGGGCAACCATGCAAAAAGAGGGCACTCTTACAGTGGGTATAGCTGCCAATAGAACAAATTGCGATGAGAATATTTTTCAGATAAGACTCCGTAAGGGGATCTTCCCAATGCCAGAAAACTGTAAAGAAAACTGCACAAGACTTCATCGCTAGGGTGCATCTGCCGCCCTCACTATTATAAAGAACCGGTGTACTGTTGAAAGTTAATGTAATGTGCTATTGATATCAATGTACATGATCACTCGGTTGACAATGTATCTCCTGAGATTAGTTAGTAGATTATCCCGAGTAAACAACCTTCCTAGATTCCCAGTGCACCTGTAGGACGAAGCAGTGAACCTACCCCTTGCCACTACTGCTGTTGATCTCATCTGCCAGCTCATCACGCTCCTGCTGAGCCTGACGCTTTGCGCGCTCTGCCGCTGCCAGCTCCTGTAATTACAGAAAAAATTCATATCAGTCCACAGGGCCTTAAACTGAAGCCCAGAGACGCAGGGTGCCCCACCTAGCGTCACCGACATTTACTAAAACCAAATGTTAACCCCCTTACTCCTGGAACCTCAGGCAAAGATGGAGTGAAATCTGCATCCAATAAGTCAGTCTAGCCCTGGAATAAACATGCAAGTACAGCCTAAGTTCTTAGGCCCCTCTATGGCATTCAACAGTCGGAGCAGCTTTTTAAATTGGCTATATGCAATGGCTGGTGCAAGTGGCATGTAGTGCCTGCATTATTTGGGGCTGAAGGAAGTCAACAAATAAAGGTTAGTCGCTTCCTCTCCCAAAGTCCCAGCTTCCACTTTGTCTGATGGTACCTAGAGCTCAAACTTCTCGGTGTTTCTGCTTGCATACTCTCAAATACGCCTTGAAGTCAACCAATGATAATTACTTTGCCATGGAAACAATACTCTGAGAACCTTGAAATTAAAAATGAAGCAGGAACTTCTGAACCAGAAGAGATTGCAACAATACATATTTTGCAATCCATGCTAATTTCCACTCACTAAAAACACTCCCCCATTGTCAGGTCAAGAAAACTTGGAAATCTAGACAACAGTTCAGTTTACAGAAGTTCCTGTTATGAACATCCTCTTCAAAGCAAGAGAGATCCAGCGATACAATACCATTTTGAAAAGTAATCAATTAACCCCCTTCAACTGAAGTCATTCAGATGCAGACTGACACATGCAGCAGCAGAGCCTCCCTATACCTTACTTCTGGGTACGTGAAGCATCCTATTCGTTCACTCACAGATGTTTTACCCTTACAACTGTTGGCCCTGTGCTACACAACAGCAACATGCCTGCCACCAGGGTGACTACAGATACCAAATTACTCACATGTCCAGTGCTCTTTCGCATGCTTCTGTGCCATACCGCGTTAGCCAAATGCACCCTTTCAACTCCTGGCACCTCAAATGTGCTTACCTCCTGCATGTGGATCATCTCTGCTTCCATGCTCTTCAACTTCTTCTCATTCTCCTTGGCCTGACTCAAGATCTCTTCCCTGGATGCACGAGTGTCCTCCAGCTCACGCTGATAATCTTTCATCTGGGCCTGGGTGCGAAGAGAAGCAGAGTAAGAAAACAGTCCATCCACCCAGAAATTCTAGGCTGTTGAACACTCCAAGCACTTATACCAGCCCTCTCGCCCCAAAAAGCTTCAACATGAACAGTGTGAAATCTTGTGCTGATGCACACAGCACCAACAGTTATGGCCTCTTGCACTCTGAAGAGTTTCAGTGGTAGACTTCAATAAACTAGCTATCACTGAAGTATGCAGGAACCAAAACAAGCAAGAGGGGGTGGTCATCAAAAAGAAATCTGAACAAAAACATCTTTACAGAGAAGGCCACTAAAGAAAAGTACTTACAAGGAAAACTAGCTAAGGCAGCTACAATGAAAAAAAGCAGAAGTGTTGATTTTAAAATTTGTTTTAAAATGACAAGGTAAAAACTTAAGGAAAGAAAGTGTAAATTTAAAAGATAAACCTTGCATTCTCTCATCTTCTCCTGCCATCTAGTGTTAGTTTGGAACAGAAAAGTGACTTCCTCTGTATCTGTTCATAGTGTGTAGTGGTGTAGATTCACATGCTCCGCTTACTCCTGCCACCTAGTGTTGGGCTCGGACAGTTAAGTTCTTTTCCTTAGAAGAAGTTTCAAGTCATGAGGTCTATGGGTACTTATGCCTGCATTGTGAAAGGACAGCAACTTTATTTTAGATTTTTAGTCCAGCGGGGTATATGTTCATTGCTAATTAAAGGAGAGGGGAAAAAAATCTGCAGCCAGAGCCACACATCCAAAAAGGAGGGTGGGCACATGTGAATCTACAACACTAGAGGCTACAAACAGATGCTTACACAGTAACATGGTAGCATGCATTACTGTAGATACACATGCTCTGTACAGACTGTCCATCCCCTTTGGTATCGCTTTGTTCGCCCTAAGTTGGCAGGGTATGCCCAGACGTGGGTCCCTTGCTCACTTTGCCACTGGATTCAAGATAGCCTGGCTGATGAGGGTTTTGAACCCGAAACCGGTCCCAGGATGCTTGTTTCCGGTCCAGGGAAGACATGGCTTGGAAGTTCGGGCTGGGCTGTTCCCATGAGGCACAGGGTCAGACTGATTTGCATATGGCCATGTCTGAACTGGGGTGGTGGAGTGAGCTAAAGAATGATGGATTAAACCCAGATCAGTTGACTGGGGGTGAGTGTTTGATTTGCTCTAACGCTCCGTCCATCATCCCCTTTGGTATCGCTCTGTACAGACTGTAAAGCAGCCCCTCCATTTAAACAGCAGCTAGCGTGTGGATGGAGCAGATGTTTGGAAAAGGGTCCAGAGCAAGAAAATCCACACAGTAGTGTTTGGTAATGTGTGTGCCGTTGACCAAGTAGCTGCTTTACAAATACCCGCTAATGGGATTTTTCCATGCAAAGCCATGGGAGAACTTGCTTGGCTTTAAGTTAGCAGGTTTAGTTACACCCAACTATCAATCTTGCAAATCCTGCTTTTGAAATAGGCTGACCTTTTGGGGGTTGCTAAAAGATACAAACAGTTGTTCTGCCTTACAAAAGCACGTCGTTCTATTAATGTAGTACAGGAGAGCCCTTTTGACAAAGTGTGGAGGACTCTCCCTGGCACCGACTGTGGTGTGGAAAAAAGACTGAACGTTCTATGGTCTGGTGGAGATGAGCAGGAGAAATAACCTTGGGCAGAAACTTTGCATTGTCCCATAATCCTACTCTATAGTTGCAGACCTGGATGTAGGGTTCCAGTAATGTGAGTGCTTGTAGCTCACTAATGTGCCTGAGAGGTTATAGCCACCAAGAATGAAAATTTTCATGAGCTGCAGGAACGCAACGACTAAAAAGGGGAATCCCATGAGTCTAGTGAGGGCTATAATCATGTTCCTTTGACGGGCTGGTGGCAACCATAAGGGAATGACCATGAAAGCCTTGATGACCGGTATACAGAATAAGGAAGAGAGTTGTCTGTTCCGCATAGAAGCGGCTAGAGCAGCTAAATGAAGTCTAATGGAAGGGCATGCTAATGCGGAGTTGTAGATTAAGTAGGTAGCATATGATGTCCTGAACTGCAGGTTTCAATAGATCTATATGCTGTGGGGTACAGCAACAGCTAATCCTTTTCCAATTTGCTGCACAACAAGCTTGAGCAGTTAGTCTGCGTGCTCCCTAGAGAAGGTCTATGCAGTCCTGTGCGAGGTGTAGGTAGCTGAACTCTAGGATCTCAGGTGCCAGATCACTAGGTTGATCTGTTTGGGGTCTGGATGTCTGACCTATCCGTGGTTTTTGGTGAGAAGGTCAGCCATGTTGAGGAGCTGCTCATGGAAATTTCGAGTGGAGTACCAGGGCTATCAGACCCAGATGGGAGCTACAAGGACTAGTATCTGGGCATTTGCTGCACCTTCCGAATCACTAGTGGAAGGAGTGGGAGAGATGGGAAGTGGAAGTAAATATCCATGATAAACTCATTACCCAAGGACTGTGGGAGCCTGAAGGTGAAGTTTGGGCATTGTGTTCTCTGGGGGTGGGGGACAGGTCTATCTGTGGAGTTCCAGTATTTGAAGTAGCGGTTTAGTACTTCGGGATGGAGTACCAATTTGTGGACTTCTTGTGACCTGCTTAGTAAGTTTGCTAGGTCACTGCCTGCTACCGGAAGGTACTCCGCTATCAAATAGATGGACATGATCGCCATAAATCCAGATTGAATGAGATAGAAGGGAAAGGCAGAGTGGGAACAGGCTTGCAAGAAAGTGTTGTATTTGTAGAGGGACCAAATGTGAATTGGTAAGGTTTATGGTAAAGACCAAGGTATGTAGTAGAGATGTAACGTTTTCATATGGGCGAGGCATGGTTTGCTTGAGCTCTTGATCAACCAATTGTCCAAATAGGGGAAAAAAATAAATGCCTCCTTGTCTTAAATGTGCTGAGACCACTGCTAGGCATTTGGGAAAGACCCTTCGAATGGTGGTTATGCCCAACAGTAAGACCATGAACTGGTAATGCTGGATGGGAGATGTAGAAACATGCATTCTTTAGATCAGAGGCTGCCATGAAGTCTCCTTGCTGCAGCAGAGGTATGACGTCCTGATGGGTTACCATGTGGAAGTGTTCCAATAGGACAGATTGGTTAAGAGGTCTGAGGGACCAGTCCTGCCTGGGGATAAGAAAGTATAGGGAGTGAATTAGCTTCCCTTGGTGTCGAGGGGACTGGCTCAATGGCTCCTTTGTGTTTGCAAGGTTTAAGTCGTCCTTCCTGAGATTTGAGGCACAAAAATGGTATATTGAGTGGTTTTCTTTGGGCGGGTGTGTTGTGTGGGAGATTATTTGAACAATTTGTGGGAATTAGAGCAGCTATGACAGCACCTATCTGCTAGTGAGGCAGAAGTTCTGTGTTTTATGGTGCACAGGATCTGGAGCTCAATTCCCCTTAAGCTCCCTGGGATAAACTCCCACAATGACAAGATTCAACAGAATGATCCAGCACTTCATATAATATCAAGCAAAGACATCAATATTAAATTAATGAAGCATTATTCTCTTCATATAAAAGACGACGTCTGTTCAGCAGGAAAGTTTCAATCTCTTTATTCTTGATGTCTTCTTAATAATTTAGGTAAAACCGTAGCCATTGCGTTTCGTCACAAGGACTTATTCAGGGCTTACACGTAGATCTTTCTCTTCTACAATGTAAATCACTTGGATTAAAGATTCTAATTGGCAGTTACAATTGAGGACCAAAAAATCACGGCAAAGCACTAAAGTCAGTGTTGCCCCATTCCTTCACTTCTGGTACCGGGACTATGCTTTTCACCAAGCAACCGTGCACCAGAAGTGAAGGAATGGGGCAACACTGACTTTAGTGCTTTGCCGTGATTTTTTGGTCCTCAATTGTAACGGCCAATTAGAATCTTTAATCCAAGTGATTTACATTGTAGAAGAGAAAGATCTACGTGTAAGCCCTGAAGAAGTCCTTGTGACGAAACGCAATGGCTACGGTTTTACCTAAATTATTAAGAATAAAGAGATTGAAACTTTCCTGCTGAACAGACGTTGTGTCTTATATGAAGAGAATAATGCTTCATTACTTTAATATTGATGTCTTTGCTTGATATTATATGAAGTGCTGGATCATTCTGTTGAATCGTGTTGTGTGGGAGATGTAGGAAGTCTATGTATTATACTAGTGGAGGATCCCTTACCGGAACCTCCTTTAGCACTTTCTCTGTTGGTTACCCCTATCCACCTCTAGTGTAACCTCCTCCTGGTAGGACCTCACTTCTCGAGTTGTGTTCATAGAAACTGCACGTTATTTTTGCCTCTGAAAGGAGCCCCCCCTCAATGGTCTGGAGAGCCCACATGGCCTTAACCAGATCAATAACCTTTGTTTTTCCTAACATTTATTCGACCTGTGGACCGAACAAACGTTCTCCATCTAAGTGGAGATTAAGTAGGCATTGTTGCACCTCTGGTTTAAATCCAGAGATAGAGCCATGCAGATCGGCGAATAAGGATGCTTGTATTAACTCTTCGTGATGTAGAATCTGCTGTATCAAGTCCAGAAAGTATAGTTGAATTAGATGATCTTTGCCTCATCAGTTGCTCTCCCCTTTGTATTAAGGTGGCAGGTGTTTAGGCAACTCCTTCTTTTGGTCCCAATGGACTATCACATCATGCCAATAGGCCTACAGAATGTGCTATGCATCAGTGGTTAGCTGTCCAAGTGGCAACTCGGTGGTGACATGCTGAGGTGACAAACTTAAATGAAACACCTGGTGGTGGTCAGACAAGGGATTTTTTTTTTGTTTTACAGCAGGGGCAGTGTTGAAACCAGGTCTGTTCCATCACCAAAAATGCATTCCTGAAGGAGAAAATGTCAAGCACTAGCCTCGGAGCACTAGCCTGGCCAGTGGCCTAGCAGAGTGTGTCGATCATCCATCATGGAGGTAATGGTAGCAGTGCACAAGTTACTAACTTGTGTAACGATATATCTGTAAGAGACAGTAGTTAGTGACAGATTCCTTACCTTAGAACATCCCCAGGCGTCGGGCTGGATCCGGAAAGTTTTTTGCGTAGCAGTACCCTTGCGCGTCGGTAGGCAGCGTCGTGCGGCTCCGCGTCCGTCGTCGGCGTCGTGATCGCCGGGATGATGTCGCGGGCAGTACTTAGGCGCCGCCCCTGCGCGCTGACGTCAGTTCTGTACACGACTTTCCGCGCCAGGAACGCAGAGCCATGCAAGAAGCTGACATAGGTGTCTGAAAAATACTAGGGCCCTGAAAGGGATGTCCTTAACCCTAGAAATCAGTTCGCAGAACGGGGAGGATGGGTGGGGCGGTAGGAATCTGTCACTAACTACTGTCTCTTACAGATATATCGTTACACAAGTTAGTAACTTGTGCATCTGAAAGAGACACGTTAGTGACAGATTCCTTACCTTAGAATAGATACCCCAGCAATACCAACCCCGGTGGTGGGTCTGCGAACAAAGATCAGACAAGGAAGTCCTGGAGGACAGAACGGCCAAAGAAGCCGTCCCTCCGGACCTGACTGTCAAGGCAGTAATGCTTTGTAAACGTGTGCAGCGAGGCCCACGTAGCTGCCTGACAGATAACCGGCAGCGGAACACCGCGGCCCAAGGCCGTGGTAGCAGCCGTTGCCCTGGTGGAATGGGCACGCAGCCCAACAGGAGGCTCCTTCTTAGCCAAAGAATAGCAGGTCTTGATGCACAAGGTAACCCAGCGGGAGATGGTCCTCTTGTGCACCGCCCGACCTTTTTGGCGCCCACGTAGCCAACAAAGAGCTGGTCATCCACCCGGAAGTGTTTTGTGCGGTCGATATATAAGGAGAGCGCACGTTTTGGGTCCAGACGGTGGAGCCTCTCTTCCTCTCTAGAAGGATGCGGAGGCGGAAAGAAGGTGGGCAAAGTGATGGTCTGCCCAATGTGGAAAGCAGTAACCACCTTTGGCAAGAAGGACGGACGCGTCCGAAGAACAACCTTGTCTGGATGAACAGACAGAAAGGGAGGTTTGCAAGATAGAGCCTGGAGCTCACTCACCCGCCGAGCGGAGGTGATGGCCACCAGAAAGGCTGTCTTCAGAGTCAGAAGACGAAGAGGACAGTTATGCAGAGGCTCAAAGGGAGCGCACATTAAAAAGGTAAGAACCAAGTTAAAGTCCCACTGAGGCATCACAAACAGAACAGGAGGGAAGAGGTGAGTAATGCCTTTTAAGAACCTGTTAACAGGGGACTTGAAAAGGGAGGGCTGATCAAGGAGCCGGAGGAAGGCCGAGATAGCACAAAGATAACCCTTGATGGTACCCAGGGCAGAACCCTGTTGGGCCAGAGAGAGAAGGAACAGAAGGACCTCAGAAAGAGGGGCAGAAAGGGGATTCACAGCCTTTGCTGTGCACCATGCCACAAATTTGTTCCACCTGCAGGCGTATACCACCTTAGTGGAGGGACGCCTGGCTGCCAGAATCACATCACAAACTTCGGGAGGCAAGTCGAAAGGAATCAACTGCCGCCGCTCAATCTCCACGCAAGCAGGTGTAGACTGGACAGGTTCGGGTGGAGGACCGTCCCCTGCTGCTGCGACAGAAGATCCTCCCGAAGAGGCAGACGGATCGGGGGACCTACGCTCATATTGAGTAGCTCGGGATACCAAACTCTTCGAGCCCAGTCCGGAGCCACAAGAATGACTTGGGCCCGGTCGTGCCGAATCTTCTTCAACACTCTGGGTAGAAGTGGTATAGGCGGAAAGGCGTACAACAGACCGCAACTCCACTCGCGACGAAAAGCGTCGCCGAGCGAGTGCCGCCTTGGAAATTCCAACGCGCAGAACTGATGACATTGCGCGTTCTCTTCGGTGGCGAATATATCTAACCAAGGCTCTCCCCATTGTAGAAAGAGTCCTTGCGCCACTTCCGAGTGAAGACGCCATTCGTGATCCATCATGCACCTGCGGCTGAGTTCGTCCGCCCTGGCGTTCAGGGAACCTGCCAGGTGTTGAACCATCAGGAACATGCCCTGATGTTCCAGCCATGTCCAGAGGCGCAGAGCCTCCTGACAAAGGGTCTAAGACCCCACCCCACCCTGTTTGTTGCAGTACCACATGGCGGTGGTGTTGTCTGTGAACACCTGCACTACCTTCCCTTTGACAGAGGGAAGGAATGCCTTGAGTGCAAGTCGGATCGCCCGGAGCTCCAGAAGGTTGATATGGAGCCGGGACTCCGCCGGAGACCAGAAGCCTCTGATCTCCGCCTCTCCCATGTGACCGCCCCATCCCAGAAGGGACGCGTCCGTCACAACTGTATGCTCTGGCTGGGGAAGGGAGAGGGATCTGCCCATGACCCATTGCCGGTTCGAGAGCCACCACTGCAACTGTCTTGCAGTCCCCTCCGAGATCTGGACGTAATCGGACAGGTTGCCCTGGTGCTGCGCCCACTGGAACTTCAGGTCCCACTGCAGAGCCCGCATATGCCATCTGGCATGATTGACCAGCAGGATGCAGGATGCAGGATGCAGGAGGCCATGAGGCCCAGCAGCCTCAGGGTCATCCGTACCGAAACCCAGGATCAAGGCCGAAAGATCGGAATCATAGCCTGAATATCCCGGACTCGCCGTTCGGGAGGATAGGCCCGAAACTGCGTCGTGTCCAGAACTGCTCCGATGAAAAGGAGCTGTGGAGAAGGAATCAGATGCGACTTCGGCACATTGATGGAGAACCCCAGCGAGTGCAGGAGTTCGGCCGTAGTCTGGAGGTGGGAGACGACTGCCTGGGACGAGCCCGCCTTCAGCAGCCAGTCGTCGAGGTAGGGGAAGACTGAAACCCCTGCCCGGCGCAGATGAGCTGCGACCACCGCCATCACTTTCGTGAACACCCGAGGGGCACTGGTAAGGCCAAAGGGGAGCACGGTGAACTGAAAATGCTCGGGGCCTACCGTGAACCGAAGGTAACGCCGGTGGGCCGGCAGGACGGGATGTGGAAATACGCGTCCTGCAAGTCCAATGCTACCAACCAGTCTCCAGGGTCGAGGGCAGTCAAGACCTGAGCTAGGGTGAGCATCTTGAACTTCTCCTTCCGGAGGAAGCGATTGACGTTCCGGAGGTCCAAGATAGGACGCATGTCCTCCTTGTCCTTTTTGGGCACCAGAAAGTAGTGGGAGTAGCAACCACGCCCTACTTCTGGGGTCGGAACATGCTCGATGGCCCTCTTGGTCAAGAGGGCCGTGACTTCCTTCTGTAGAAGCACCAAGTGATCCCCTGACATGCGGTGGAATTGAGGTGGCATGGCTGGGGGGTGGTCTCGAAGGGGAGGGAGTAGCCCCTTCGGACAATGTCCAAGACCCACCTGTCCGAGGTGATGGTGCGCCAGTGGGGAAGGTGATGGCGGACCCTGCCCCCTACTGGCGTGCCGTGCACCTGAAAGGAGGGACTAGGAGGGCTTGGAGGCCGCGGACGGGTTGGAGGTGGTGGCCTGACCCGCACGCTGGTTGCCCGATCCGTCACGGCGGAATCCACGTCCTCGGCCACGCGAAGACGCCTGCTGCGCGGGCCGGTGGCTGGGCTGCTGACGTGAAGGGGCGCCCCTACCGTGGCCACGATAGGGGCGAAAAGCAGAAGTCAGAGGAGGGCGTGTAGCAGAAAGGCCCAGGGACTTGGCAGTAGCCCGTGAGTCCTTAAAGCTCTCCAACGCATGGTCTGCTTTGGACCCAAAAAGACCGACTCCATCAAAGGGCATGTCCATGAGTATTCTGGACATCCCCTGAAAAACCAGTGGTTCTCAGCCAGGCGTGGCGTCGGAGCGCCACCGTCGTTGCAATAGACCTGCCCAGCGAGTCGGCGGTGTCAAGGCCACAACGTATAGTGTATTTAGCCGCATCCCTTCCTTCTGCAATGGCGCGGGAAAGCAGTGCCTGGACCTCAGGACACTGGGGCAAAACATCCGCCACCGAATCCCACAGGGATTGGGTATATCGGCCCAGAAGACAAGCGGTGTTAACGGACCGCAAGCCAGCACTGGAGGAAGAAAAACCTTTCTTCCCAAACTGATCCAGGCGTTTGGATTCCCTAACCGGAGGAGCGGTAGGGAAGGCGGTTTGGGAAGCGGAGGCTTGGACAACCAAGCTCTCAGGAGTGGGGTGGACAGAGAGAAACAGGGGGTCGCCCGGAGCTGGGCGATGGCGTCGTGACACGTTCCGATCCACAGGAGCCCCTGTGTTGGGCTTGGACCAGGCGCCCAAAAGAACGTCAGTGAGGGCGTCGTTAAACGGCAGCACAGTCTCCGCAGAGGAGGCTGCCGGCTGAAGCACCTCTGTCAAGATGTTAGGCTTGACCGTCAAAGTAGGGAGTTGGAGACGTAAGGCCCCAGCTGCCCTACGCAACACCGTACCAAAATTGGCTCCCTCCTCCGTAGCCACGGGAGGAGACAGCATGCCAGTGTCAATCAATCAATCAATCACGGCATTTATAGAGCGCGCTACTCACCCGGGAGGGTCTCAAGGCGCTGGGGGAGGGGGTAAGTTACTGCTCGAACAGCCAGGTCTTGAGCTGCTTCCTGAAGGAGAGATGGTCCTGGGTTCGCCGAAGGTGAGTGGGGAGGGAGTTCCAGGTCTTGGCTGCCAGGTAGGAGAAGGATCTTCCTCCGGCGGTGGTTCTGCGGATGCGTGGTACGGTGGCGAGGGCGTGGCTGGTTGATCGTAGCTGGCGTGTGGGCGTGTAGAAGGTCATGCGGTCGTTGAGGTACTTTGGGCCCAGGTCGTGGAGGGCCTTGTGTGCGTGGGTGAGGAGTCTGAACGTGATTCTCTTGCTGACGGGGAGCCAGTGCAGGTCTTTCAGGTGCACGGTGATGTGGCTGTGTCGGGGGATGTCCAGGATGAGTCGTGCGGAGGCGTTCTGGATGCGCTGGAGTCTTTTTTGAAGTTTGGCTGTGGTTCCGGCGTAGAGGGTGTTCCCATAGTCCAGTCGGCTGGTGACGAGTGCCTGGGTGACGGTCTTCCTGGTTTCAGTGGGGATCCATCTGAAGATCTTGCGGAGCATGCGCAGGGTGTTGAAGCATGAAGATGAGACGGCGTTGACTTGTCTGGTCATCGACAGGGAGGAGTCCAGGATGAAGCCCAGGTTGCGTGCGTGGTCCGTTGGCTTGGGCGCGGTGCCCAGGGCCGGGGGCCACCAGGAGTCGTCCCAGGCGGAGGGTGATGAGCCCAGGATGAGGACTTCCGTCTTGTCTGAGTTCAGTTTAAGGTGGCTGTTCCTCATCCAGTCGGCGACGTCTCTCATCCCGTCGTGTAGGTTGGCTCTGGCGGTGGTGGGGTCGTTGGTGAGGGAGAGGATCAGCTGGGTGTCGTCGGCGTAGGAGATGATGTTGAGGTTGTGTCGGCGTGCGATGGCTGCGAGGGGGCTCATGTAGACGTTGAAGAGGGTTGGGCTGAGTGAGGATCCTTGTGGAACGCCGCAGATGACTTCGGTGGCTTCGGATCTGAACGGGGGAGGCGGACTCTCTGGGTTCTTCCGGCGAGGAACGAGATGATCCATTCCAGTGCTTTCTCTCGGATTCCGATGTTGCTGAGGCGCTTCACTAGGGTGCGGTGGCAGACGGTGTCGAACGCCGCAGAGAGGTCCAAGAGGATGAGGGCAGCTGTTTCCCCGTTGTCGGTTAGGGTTCTGATGTCGTCGGTGGCTGCGATAAGGGCGGTCTCGGTGCTGTGGTTGGCCCGAAACCCGGACTGCGAGGGGTCGAGGGATCCATTAGTCTCGAGGAAGGCGGCAAGCTGTCTGTTGACGGTCTTCTCGATGACTTTGGCCGGAAACGGAAGGAGCGAGATGGGACGGTAGTTCTTGAGGTCGGTGGGGTCCGCCGTTGGTTTCTTCAGGAGGGCGGTAAGCTCGGCGTGCTTCCAGCTCTCCGGGAAGGTGGCGGTGTGGAAGGAGGAGTTGATGATGATGTCCCGGAGATGGGGTGCGATGGTGGCGTCGGCTTTGTTGAAGACGTGGTGTGGGCAGGGGTCGGTTGGTGATCCGGAGTGGATGGAGTTCATCGTGCGGGTGGTGTCTTCGGTGCTGATCGGGGTCCAGTTGCAGAGGGTGGTGGTGGCGGGCGTTGGTTCGGCGGTAGGGTGCGTTGTTTGTGCGTCGAAGCTGTTGTGTATGTCGGTGATCTTGCGGTGGAAGAACGCGGAGAGTGAGTTGCAGAGGTCTTGCGAGGGGGTGATGTCGTTGTTTCCGAAGTATCCAGACCACTGGCCTCCCCTAGACTCTGTCCAGTCCTCATCATACTGACAGTGTCGTGTCAGAGGGTCATCAGACCCCTCCCAGTCCAACTGGTCCTCCTCTGGTTCAAAATAAGGAGGAGGAGGGACAGTTGGGACCCAAGGTCCCGCCGGCGTCGAGCGACGTCGGTCCGGATCCATGTCCGGAGCCGGAAGGAACTGGGGGACGCCGCCGCCCGGAGCCCAGGGCGGCGTCGAGAACGGCACCGGAGACATCGGCGCCGGCGGAGGTGTCGTTAGGTCGACCGGCGTCGATGGGGGTTGTGGAGCCGGGATCGAGGCCGGGGCCGAAGCCGGGACCGAGGCTGGAGGCACGGGCGACGCCGGGGCCGTCGCTGGAGCAACCCCATCAGGGCCCGCGGGGCCCGAAGGCGCACCGGAGGGGCCTGGAGGCCCGAAGAGGCGGGCCATGGCCGTCAGGAATTCCTGCACTTTGGCCGGATCCGCCCCCGAACCCGGGAAGGGCGGGTATGGCGGGGGCGACTCCACAGGCATGTCCGGGGCCGCGGGGACGGTGCCGGGAGGGGCCTCAGCCGAGTCGCGAGACCGGCGAGGCGAAGTCCTAGAGCGATGATGCTTCTTGGACTTCTTGTGTTTCGACTTACCGGACGAAGAAGACTTCGACGCCGACGACCGGTGTGGACTCCGCGATCGACCCCTGGACCTCACGCGACCGGGGCCTCCGTGGAGCCGAATGCCGGGCCTCGAGGAGCTTTCGAGACCGCTCTCGCAAAGCTTTCGGGTTGAGGGCCTGGCATTCGGGACAAGACTCCGTGTCGTGGCCTCGGCCGAGGCAGAAGAGACACTCCCAATGCGGGTCGGTGACGGACATCATCCGCGCACAGGCGCCGCATCGCTTGAAGCCGGGCATCCCTACGACACCTTGAAAGATGAAAAAAGTGAAAAAATCACCAAAAAGTATGGCCAAAAATTGACCAGGGCACTGCTCTTCCCGGATCTGCGCTTGCTGGCGCGGAAAAGAAGAACTGACGTCAGCGCGCAGGGGCGGCGCCTAAGTACTGCCCGCGACGTCATCCCGGCGATCACGACGCCGACGACGGACGCGGAGCCGCACGACGCCGCCTACCGACGCGCAAGGGTACTGCTACGCAAAAACATTCCGGATCCAGCCTGACGCCTGGGGATATTCTAAGGTAAGGAATCGGTCACTAACGTGTCTTTCAGATATGTTGTTTTCTGATCTAATCTGTGTTGAAAGAAAACTGGGAATGGAGGAGAAAGCGAAGGGTGCTTCAAACCTGGAGCTCAGGTTGTCACGTCTGAACCAGATGGCAGAAAAAAATAGTTTGCCCATTCACAATGCAGGCATAAGGAAGAGTCACCATATACCTCGTAACTCAAAAGACTTCGAAGAAAAACAAGTTGCAAATGTACGAGCCCAATACGAAATGGCAGGAGTGTGCCAAGCATGTATCTATAGCCACATATTGAGGCTATTCGGTTTCCAGTTTCAATCAATTACCAACAGTGAAAACACAGGCTTTGTTAGTGGACTTTTCAGTGGAAACAAGCTGCAAACGTCCGAGCCCAACACTAGATGGGATGCGTGCAGAGCATTTGTTTCTATAGTAACATGCTACAAACATTACAATTTACTTTCTTCAAACTAAGATTTTGAGCAAGCATCAAATCACTTGTGACCATGTTACCAGAAAACAATGCACCAGGACGGACGTCTCCTTCGATTCATTTAGCAGTTTTTGTACACTAATTAACAGACATTTAACTGAAATCCATATGGTATTTTGTGGAGTAACATCCACTACCTTCCTGCATCTGGGGAAGCTGGTGGAGTCCCATGTGAATCAACACAACTTAACATTAAGTTACGCTTTCAGTTTGCAACAGAAGTTATAGATCTCATACTGGGCATAAATTGCAAAGCAGAACCACACCAACATTAAAGCCGTGGCTTGTTAAGTACTGGTAAAGTGCATATCAAGAACAGTTTAGTCAAACTGGGGTAACGGCCAGTCTTAAATGTACAACATGCAATGCTATTTGCATGAACAGATGGACATGCAGCAATGTAGCAAATGTCAATTAAGGGAATGTTTCTGGAAAAAAGTGATTGCGGTCCAAATTGTTTAGTTTTTTGCACTTGTGGACCAACTGTAAAAGCTTGTTTTGCTATGGCATAGCAAATATGATTAGATTTAACAATCCACCTAGCAATACCTGCCTTAGAAATCTGGTTTACCAGAAAGTGTTTTGTCATGTGGATCAGTGCGATTAATATAAATTCTAAGCTCCAAAGTACCAGACAAGAGAAGAAATTGAATACTGGGACCCCTCACCTACAGGGAATTATCCCTGAAAAAGGCTGTCATACACCATCAATTTTCTGGATACGTGTGGCGCCTGGAGGGAATTCAAGAGATGGGCAGAAACGGGCTTAAGAAGTTCTGACCAAAGTAATGTGGTGTTCACCTTCGGATTTTGAGTAAAAATGGAAATGTTCTATGTTCTGCGACTGGATCTGTGCCTTTTCTTTGGTCCTGCTACTGCGCTGCAACATTCTATTCAGTACAAGATATCTAGTTTCTTTTCTATGAGCAGTTTTTTTTCCAAAGCAGCAAATTAATAAGTTCTGAAGCAGATGAAAAAAAATCTAAGGTGGAGTTTAAACCCTGCAATTTTGTTGGTTTTTAAGAGGTGGTTGCAAGTCACTTAATGTGTACTCTAAAACAAAATACTATAAATAGCCAATTGCTACAGTAATAAAGTTGCCCAGCCTGTAATCCACAACACATGCTGCAAGTGTGATATTCTACATTTATGATTTGGGGTAAAAATCAGGGTAGGTTTACCCTAAAGGGGAGGGTAAAGACTCTGTAAAGCTATTCATTAGAATACTGTGAGAGGAGACAGCCAGAGAGAAACACTGCTCCTCATTCACGTGCCCACAATGATTCAAACAAGAGAAAGTATGCAGGTGTAATATTACCACTCTCCCCCAAACAGACGCTGGATAAACAGCTATGTGCAATTTGCACTTTTTTCCTTTGTGTCCAACTAAAGGATTTAGACAGTGGGCGGTAGGCGCCAATTTCCCCAACAGAGTGCTTTTGCTAAGGTATTGGAAGATCATTAACACATCTGCATGAAATTAGTTTAATTTTTGCCACATGCACAAAGATCTCCACTAGGGTCCCACCATGATTGTCCTCATCCTTCTACCCTCGTATATCTGATCTACAAGTCTACCACTGGTAGATGGAGATGTGGGATTGGACGGGAAGTTGCCTGCAGAGGGGTGGAGTAGGGAGGGGAGGTGGTGGGGGGGGGGGTAGATGTAAGACCCTACCTGGAGTTTACGGAGCTGCTTGATGGCCTCCTCTCGGCTCTTGTTAGCAGAGTCAATCTGTCCTTCGAGGTCTTTGAGATCCAACTCCAGCTTCTTGCGTGCAGCAACAGCAATAGACCGCTGCTTCCGCTCATCCTCCAGCTCGGTTTCCATCTCTTTTACCTGAAACAAAGGACATGACATCAGTGGAGGGCCATTAGATATGGGAGAAGGATGTGGGAGAGCCCCCTGCATCCGAATATTTGCATCTGGAGACATCAAATGTCCATGCAGAAACCAACCTTGTCCGTCAATGAACAGGTATAGGGTGTATTATAGAATCGAGGATCCATCTCACCACTATCTACTATTGTTTTCTATCCACTCTTGCTGCTCAGCTGTTGCCACCTGCTGGACTCCAGTAGCTTCTGCAACCCAACAGTTCCAAGGAAAGTACCTTCTGCCACCCAATACCGAATAATCTCACAACACCACCAGTCCCTCACTACCTCCTCACTGCTCCATTCTAGGGCCTCTCCACTCCTTTCATCAACAGTTACTGCCACATTTATTACCAGGTTTTCCAGCTCTAGCATAGTCTACTAGGGTTTCTCCCTTTGTTCTAGTTTGATACAATGCCCTCCTACCTGTCGCACAAGCTGTTTCTTCTTGTCCTCGCTCTGCTCATCTCGTCCCTGGAGGTCACGCTCAAACTGAGCCTTCATAGCCTGGAGGTTAACCTCAAGCCGAAGCTTGGCATCCTCTGTGGCTTGCAACTCATCTTCCAGCTCCTCCAGTTGGGTCTTCATTTCCTCTACCTGCTGCTCCAGGGCACGCTTGGACTTCTCCATCTCATGGACCTGCCGAAGGAGAAGGGGAGAAAATTTGTAACCGGGTCAAGAAGGCCAGAGAGATAAGGCACAGGACATGGCGGAGGTTCATGGGTACAACTGCATAGGCAGGAAAAAAGGAAGACAAGACTAATAGTAGAGTAAGTATGATGGCGAAACAAGACAGTGAGGTGAAATTGATAAACTTTACATACCGTACCACAGAGGCAATTTGCGGTCATCCACTACAAAGTGAAGAGTAAAGCTTCATACAAGAGCCTAATTGCCCTAGGGTCTGCTTTCCTAGTCCATAAACTTATCAAGGGAGATTATCTGAAAATTCAAAGGTCTCCAGAAGGCTAACTCCACCCATGCCAAACAGGAGCAAAAATTGGAAGCAAGAACTGAAAACCCCTTTCCTAATGAACAGCCAGTAAATGCTTGTGTGCTTAGAGCATTTGGGAGTGGTAGGCTACCTGTGAGCTTTCACAAACTGCCCCTGCTTACACTTTAAATCTAGTCTGTTTTCGTGCATATACTGCCTGTGTGGATGTCAATCCAGAGCCCTCTAGTAGAGTGACTAGTGAGGTAGGGGCTGAAGCATGATCCACCGCCTGCTGACCATGTGAATACACTGCATTCTGGAGAAGGATTTATGAACACCATGTTTGAGAGCATAATTCAGCTATAGCCTCAAACAGGGGCACAATCTACAAAATAAGTGTAGATGTACCGTGCATGCCACAAGCAGAGCATCGGCTACAAAAAGGTTGTCAGGGTGTTCATAACTAAGTCGGTTTGTCCAATCGGAAGCCAGAGAGAACAGCAGAGTTAAACGACTAAGTTTGATAGGCCTGAAAAGCCTGGCTAGGAGATCCGTTTTATTTAGTGATGTTACAATCAAATTGGTTTATGCCAGTTTCTTCCCCAAACCATCCCATTATATAGGTCTCCATCTTACAAACCTGTAGCCTTCCCTTATATGTGTAACTGCAGTACCCAAATCTTTACCCTGCTCTGTTTTTTTTATTCTATATTAGTATTATTACAGAGACTAGCTGTTGGCATGAGATTGACTACATACAGCATTGGAATGGGTAAGGCCATCTGAGAAGTAGAAGTATTGTAGACACTGCTATTCTCCTAGTCATTGAAAATGGCAAGTATGTCCACAAATCTGAGCCAGTTTTACTGACTGCATAAATTGAAAACGAATTTCTCCACTTTTTTTTCCCTTTGTGCACCAACCTTCTCACCAAGTATCTAAAGGATCCTTACCTAGGGAATGCGTGTGACTAGCAATAATTTAAACTTTTATGTAGAAGACTATCCAGGAAGGAAAAGTTTTGATTTTTGTTTAGTTCGCATACTTTATTTTTGGCCGAAGCAGTCTAATATGCTCAATAATATTGTCAGCATGTAACAATACTGTACGTCTGCAATGATACAAAGGGATTACAGAGTCCTGTAGCCCCCAGAGGATGCATTGCAACAGCAACTCTCCAGTGTCCATTCATAAGATAAACATGGGATAAATTATCCCCTGCTATACATTATAAAGATATCGCAAGTCAGAAGAGTTTCTTTATAAGATTATGGAACTCAGGTGACTTGCAAAATCCTTATCACGTAAAGCAGGTAGTACTTTATTCCCTATAATACATGCTCACACTATTACCTTTCCTACAAATCCCTTAAATCCATGGTGTAGCCGTTTCAAAAGAGCAGGTTTGCAAACATGAAGAATAAAAATAGGACCTCTAGTGCAAAATTAAACCCATCAAAAAAAGTGGTTATATATTTGTTAGAAAAAAGATATCAGAATAGGTCCAATACAAGTCAGTTTAAAAAGAAACATCTTAACTTAGAATGAGTAGAAACATGCAGAAAGATTCTAACTTATCTATAACTACCTGGTGAGTAGAACAAATAAACATGTTGCCATAAATTTCCCCTTTCTGCTGGTCATGGGACAGCTTTAAAAACAGAGCAGAAGAAAAGCCACATTGTGTTTTTGTTCTTTAAACAGATGCTTCAATTATGCTCCTTGACCTGATCTGCTTTTTCCTGTTAGCTACTGGGTCTGACAGCAGATATTGTGACGTCAGAACTCAACTGGAATAAGTTACAACAGTCGAGTTCTCGTGTAATTTCTTTATAATCTGCAACTGGGTGTGTCACAAGTCACCTATTATGAAAAGAAAAAGAAAGACTGGCTTCTAATACAGGGATTGCAGAATCCCATTTAATATATGCCAGTTAGGGGGGAGGCATTTAATCCTTCAGTTTGCTCTTGACAGTTTACAGATGCTTCTTTGGCCCAAATTTGGGAAATGTGGCCGTCGCTACTGCAACATGTTGTGTTTATAGTGCAGTATACTAAGTGTAGAATAACGTATTAATTTGTTCCTGTGAATTGTGTAGCAATCACAGTTCATCTCTTATAATTTAGAAGTAGGATTAGCGTCCCTTTAATAGACATGCTAAGAGCAGGCTGGGCGTGCATGCGTTTGGAAGTGTGAGCACGACGCAGGGAGCATGCATGATGGGAACCACTTTGAAAATGCCTTGCAACTCTCGATTCTCACTGCACTACCAGCTGAAGCAGTTCATTGGCTATAAAAGTACCACCTGGAACGAGATCACCTGGGCAGTTCGGGAATCAAAAATTAAATCTATTTCAAGCT
The DNA here is from genome assembly GCA_963921515.1 of Calotriton arnoldi. Classification (NCBI taxonomy): domain Eukaryota; kingdom Metazoa; phylum Chordata; class Amphibia; order Caudata; family Salamandridae; genus Calotriton; species Calotriton arnoldi. Next base: position 1,458,975 of record CAWUFW010004562.1, on the reverse strand, counting down.
ACACAACCAAATTACCTGGTTTGCTTTCCAGGTTTCCTAATTTTTGTGCACTAATGCACAAGTTACTAACTTGTGTAACGATATATCTGTAAGAGTAGTTAGTGACAGATTCCTTACCTTAGAATATCCCCAGGCGTCAGGCTGGATCCGGAAAGTTTTTGCGTATCAGTACCCTTGCGCGTCGGTAGGCGGCGTCGTGTGGCTCCGCGTCCGTCGGCGTCGTGATCGCCGGGATGACGTCGCGGGCAGTACTTAGACGCCGCCCCTGCGCGCTGACGTCAGTTCTGTACACGACTTTCCGCGCCAGGAACGCAGAGCCATGCAAGAAGCTGACATAGGTGTCTGAAAAATACTAGGGCCCTGAAAGGGATGTCCTTAACCCTAGAAATCAGTTTGCAGAACGGGGAGGATGGGTGGGCGGTAGGAATCTGTCACCAACTACTGTCTCTTACAGATATATCGTTACACAAGTTAGTAACTTGTGCATCTGAAAGAGACACGTTAGTGACAGATTCCTTACCTTAGAATAGATACCCCAGCAATACCAACCCCGGTGGTGGGTCTGCGAACAAAGATCAGACAAGGAAGTCCCGGAGGACAGAACGGCCAAAGAAGCCGTCCCTCCGGACCAGACTGTCAAGGCAGTAATGCTTTGTAAGCGTGTGCAGCGAGGCCCACGTAGCTGCCTGACAGATATCCTGCAGCGGAACACCGCGGCCCAAAGCCGTGGTAGCAGCCGTTGCCCTGGTGGAATGGGCACGCAGCCCAACAGGAGGCTCCTTCTTAGCCAAAGAATAGCAGGCTTTGATACACAAGGTTATCCAGCGGGAGATGGTTCTCTTGTGCACCGCCCGACCTTTTTTGGCACCCACGTAGCCAACAAAGAGCTTGTCATCCACCCGGAAGTGTTGTGTGCGGTTGATATAAAAGGAAAGCGCACGTTTTGGGTCCAGACGGTGGAGCCTCTCTTCCTCTCTGGAAGGATGCGGAGGCGGAAAGAAGGTGGGCAAAGTGATGGTCTGCCCAATGTGGAAGGCAGTAACCACCTTTGGCAAGAAGGACGGACGCGTCCTAAGAAAAACCTTGTCTGGATGTACAGACAGAAAGGGAGGTTTGCAAGATAGAGCCTGGAGCTCACTCACCCGCCAAGCGGAGGTGATGGCCACCAGAAAGGCTGTCTTCAGAGTCAGAAGACGAAGAGGACAGTTATGTAGAGGCTCAAAGGGAGCGCACATGAGAAAGGTAAGAACCAAGTTCAAGTCCCACTGAGGCATCACAAACGGAACAGGAGGGAAGAGGTGTGTAATGCCTTTTAGAAACCGGTTAACAGGGGACTTGAAAAGGGAGGGCTGATCAGGAAGCCTGAGGAAGGCCGAGATGGCACAAAGATAGCCCTTGATGGTACCCAGGGCAGAACCCTGTTGGGCCAGGGAAAGAAGGAACAGAAGAACCTCAGAAAGAGGGGCAGAGGGGATTCACAGCCTTTGCTGTGCACCATGCCACAAACTTGTTCCACCTGCAGGCGTATACCACCTTAGTGGAGGGACGCGCCAGGCTGCCAGAATCACATCACAAACTTCGGGAGGCAAGTCGAAAGGAATCAACTGCCGCCGCTCAATCTCCACGCAAGCAGGTGGAGGCTGGACAGGTTCGGGTGGAGGACCGTCCCCTGCTGCTGCGACAGAAGATCCTCCCGAAGAGGCAGACGGATCGGGGGATCGACGCTCATACTGAGTAGCTCAGGAATACCAAACTCTTCGAGCCCAGTCCGGAGCCACAAGGATGACTTGGGCCCGGTCGCGCCGAATCTTCAACACTCTGGGTAGAAGTGGTATAGGCGGAAAGGCGTACAACAGACCGCAACTCCTCGTGACGAAAAGCGTCGCCGAGCGAGTGCCGCCTTGGAAATTCCAACGCGCAGAACTGATGACATTGCGCGTTCTCTTCGGTGGCGAATAGATCTAACCAAGGCTCTCCCCACTGTAGAAAGAGACCTTGCGCCACTTCCGAGTGAAGACGCCATTCGTGATCCATCATGCACCTGCGGCTGAGTTCGTCCGCCCTGGCGTTCAGGGAACCTGCCAGGTGTTGAACAATCAGGAACATGCCCTGATGGTCCAGAGGCGCAGAGCCTCCTGACAGAGGGTCCACGACCCCACCCCGCCTTGTTTGTTGCAGTACCACATGGCGGTGGTGTCTGAACACCTGCACAACCTTCCCTTTGACAGAGGGAAGGAATGCCTTTAGTGCAAGTCGGATCGCCCGGAGCTCCAGAAGGTTGATATGGAGCCGGGACTCCGCCGGAGACCAGAGGCCTCTGATCTCTGCCTCTCCCATGTGACCGCCCCATCCCAGAAGGGACGCGTCCGTCACAACTGTGTGCTCTGGCTGGGGAAGGGAGAGGGATCTGCCCATGACCCATTGCCGGTTCGAGAGCCACCACTGCAACTGTTTTGCAGCCCCCTCCGAGATCTGGACGTGATTGGACAGGTTGCCCTGGTGCTGCGCCCACTGGAACTTCAGGTCCCACTGCGGAGCCCGCATATGCCATCTAGCATGATCGACCAGCAGGATGCAGGAGGCCATGAGGCCCAGCAGCCTCAGGGTCATCCGTACCGAACCCAGGATAAAGGCTGAAAGATTGGAATCATAGCCTGAATATCCCGGACTCGCCGTTCGGGAGGATAGGCCCGAAACTGCGTCGTGTCCAGAACTGCTCCGATGAAAAGGAGCTGTGGAGAAGGAATCAGATGCGACTTCGGCACATTGATGGAGAACCCCAGCGAGTGCAGGAGTTCGGCCGTAGTCTGGAGGTGGGAGACGACTGCCTGGGACGAGCCCGCCTTCAGCAGCCAGTCGTCGAGGTAGGGGAAGACTGGAACCCCTGCCCGGCACAGATGAGCTGCGACCACCACCATCACTTTCGTGAACACCCGAGGGGCACTTGTAAGGCCAAAGGGGAGCACGGTGAACTGAAAATGCTCGAGGCCTACCGTGAACCGTAGGTAACGCCGGTGGGCCGGGGATGTGGAAATAAGCGTCCTGCAAGTCCAACGCTACCAACCAGTCTCCAGGGTCGAGGGCAGTCAAGACCTGAGCTAGGGCGAGCATCTTGAACTTCTCCTTCCGGAGGAAGCGATTGACGTTCCGGAGGTCCAAGATAGGACGCATGTCCTCCTTGTCCTTTTGGGCACCAGAAAGTAGTGGGAGTAGCAACCACGTCCAACTTCTGGGGTCGGAACATGCTCGATGGCCCTCTTGGCCAAGAGGGCCGTGACTTCCTTCTGCAGAAGCACCAAGTGATCCCCTGACATGCGGTGGAATTGAGGTGGCATGGCGGGGGGGGGGGGTGGTCTCGAAGGGGAGGGAGTAGCCCCTTCGAACTATGTCCAAAATCCACCTGTCCGAGGTGATGGGACGCCAGTGGTGAAGGTGATGGCGGACCCTGCCCCCTACTGGCGTGCTGTGCACCTGAAAAGAAGGACTAAGAGGGCTTGGAGGCCGCGGACGGGTTGGAGGTAGTGGCCTGACCCGCACGCTGGTTGCCCGAACCGCCACGGCGGTATCCACATGCTGCGCGGGCCGGTGGCTGGGCGGCTGACGTGAAGGGGCGAAAAGCAGAGGTTAGCGGAGGGCACACAACAGAAAGGCCCAGGGACTTGGCAGTAGCCCGTGAGTCCTTAAAACGCTCCAGCGCATGGTCTGCTTTGGAACCAAAAAGACTGACTCCATCAAAGGGCATGTCCATGAGTGTATTCTGGACATCACCCGAGAAACCAGTTGTTCTCAGCCAGGCGTGGCGACGTAGCGCCACTGTCGTTGCAAGCGATCTGCCCAGCAAGTCGGTGGTATCAAGGCCACAACGTATGGTGTATTTAGCCGCATCTCTTCCTTCCGCAATGGCGCGGGTAAGCAGTGTCTGGACCTCCTCAGAACACTGTGGCAAAACAGCCGCCACCGAATCCCACAGGGAGTGGGTATATCGGCCCAAAAGGCAAGCGGTGTTGACGGACCGCAAGCCAGCACTGGAGGAAGAAAAAGCCTTCTTCCCAAATTGGTCCAGGCGTTTGGATTCCCTATCCGGAGGGGCGGTAGGGAAGGCCGTTTCGGAGGTAGAGGCTTGGACAACCAAGCTCTCGGGGTGGGATGTTGGGAGAGCCCCGGACGGCGTCAGGAACGGCACTGGGGACGTCGGCGGAGGCGTGGTTAGGTCAACCGGCGTCGATGGGGGTTGCGGTACCACCGGAGCCGGGATCGAGGCAGAGGCCGGGATGAAGGCTGGCGGGACAGGCGGCGCCGGAGCAACCCCATCAGGGCCCGAAGGCACACCGGAGGGACCTTGAGGCCCAAAGAGGCGGACCATGGCTGACAGGAATTCCTGTATTTCGGCCGGAGTCGCCACCGAACCCAGAAAGGACGGGTAATACGGGGGCGGCTCCACAGGCACGTCTGGGGCCACGGGAACGGTGCCGACAGGGGCCTCAGCCGAGTCGCGAGACAAAGTCTTAGAGCGATGATGCTTCTTAGACTTTTTGTGCTTCGACTTACCCGAGGAGCACGAAGACTTGGACTCCGACAACCGGCGGGGACTCCGCAACCGGCCCCTCAACCTCTCCCGGGACCGGGGCTTGGCGCGGAGCCGACTGCCGGACCTAGAGTAGCTTTCGAGCCCGCTCTCGCAAAGCCTTCGGGTGAAGTTTCCGGCAGTCAGGGCACGACTTTGTGTCATGGTCTCGGCCGAGACAGTAGAGACACTCTAGATGCGGGTCTGTGATCGACATCATTCGACCACAGGCGTCGCATGGCTTGAAGCCGGGCATCCCTACGACACCTAGGAGTCGATGAAGACTCGAAAAGAAACAGTGAAAAAATTCACAAAAAAGGTTAGTCAAAAATTGACTAGGGCACTGCTCTTCCCGGATCTGCGCTTACTGGCGCGGAAAAAGAAGAACTGACGTCAGCGCGCAGGGGCGGCGTCCAAGTACTGCCCGCGACGTCATCCCGGCGATCACGACGCCGACGACGGACGCGGAGCCGCACGACGCCGCCTACCGACGCGCAAGGGTACTGCTTCGCAAAAACTTTCCGGATCCAGCCTGACGCCTGGGGATATTCTAAGGTAAGGAATCTGTCACTAACGTGTCTTTCAGATCTTGGTGTACGCTATTGCACAAATCTCCATCACAGCTTTTCCTCTGAAACCTTGGTATTTGGCACATACTCCACTGTGCCAGACAGGAAGAGCTCAATGAGAGAGTTAATACCGACCCCTATCTTTGAAAATCAGCCAAAGAAACTCGCAGATAGAGGGAATGTGCACTTGTTGTAATGGAGGTGGGCTGACTGCAAGAGCTTAGGAAACTTTGATTTTGGATTGTGTTTCTATTGCAAACCTAGGAGGCAGAGATCCAATTTGCAGCATTATACTGTAAGGAAATGCCTCTTTGTATGATCAGCCCCAAAGTTATGGATTGATACTGGTTTTTCGACTCGGAGAACACCAAGGCCTACTAACCAGACTTCGCAAAACCAAAGGGGCTGATGGACGGAGTGTTGAACATTGCAAGCACTCACCCCAGTCAACTGATGTGGGTTTAATCCATCATGATTCTTTAGCTCACTCCGCCCACCCCAGTTCAGACAAGGCCATATGCAAATCAGTCTGACCATGTGCCTCATGGGAACAGTCCAGCCCGAACTGCCAAGCCATGTCTTCCCTGGACCGGAAACAAGCATCCTGGGACCGGTTTCTGGCTTACAGCCGTCAGCCAGGCTATCTTGAATCCAGTGGCAAAGTGAGCAAGGGACCCACTTCTGGGCATACCCTGCCAACTTAGGGCGAACATAGCAAAACCAAAGGGAATGATGGACTGAGTGTTGAACATTGCAAACACTCACCCCCAGTCAACTGATCTGGGTTTAATCCATCATTCTTTAGCTCACTCCGCCACCCCAGTTTTTGCATTTGTCACCCAGAGTGGGACGGGTATGCCCAGACGTGGGTCCTGTGCTCTCCATGCCACTGGAATCAAGCTATCCTGGCCTAAGAGGGGTGAAACCCCAAAACCGGTCCTAGGATGCTTGTTTCCAGTCCAGGGAGGACCTGGCTTGGCAGTTGGGGCTGGACTGTTCCCATGAGGCACAGGGTCAAGACTGATTTGCATATGGCTGGGTTCAAACTGGAATGGCATGGTGAGCAAAAAAACGATGGATTTAGGCCCAGATCTCTGTACTGGGGTGAATGTATGACATTGTTCTGCATTCTGTCCATCAACTGTTGTTTTTGCATTTGTACTAACCAGACTTCAGCACCAGTGCCCTAACATCAAAGTATGTACGTTTGGCTTCTACTCAATTTGCATAAGCTAACTTATTTGTAAGTCCCTAGCATATGGTACTCCATGCACCCTGGGCATGTAAGTTAGAGGGTCAATCCAGCAACTGCAGTACTGGTTGTGCCACCCTGGCTGTTCCACGGTAAAACATGGCTCCTAGTCTGCCACTTAAGAGTGGAAGGGATGTTTTTAAACTGCTAACTCGATTTTGCAATCTAATATAGTTGCAGAGCCAAATCCCTTTTTAACACATGCAAGTCACCGCTAAGGTTGGTCTAATGAGCCCCAAGGCAGGTTGCTCTATATATTACAAAAGTGGAACTTGTTACAACAGTAAAAACTCACAATTGTCGTTTTTACTGTGGAAAAGACTAGTAGACCCATCAGCAAGGGTAGAGTTACAGGCAGTCACAGAAACCCTGCTAACGCCTGAATAGGACTACTAAAGTTGATAATGCAAGTTATCAAACTTGTTAAAATTAAGAGTGACTTGATGCCCAAGTTGAAATTAATGCAACTTGTGCAACTTTACAAATTGCCCACTTTGTTGCCCTAAATCCATGTGCCAGCGCACGGTTTAACACAGGGTCTGTCCTGGAGACCGCTTTCTGCCCTCCCGGGGAGACGTGCAAACGACTCCCAGGAAAGACAAAAGCAGTCTGCGCGGAAGAGGTTTTAAACTCCTTTGGAAGCCACATGGGTGTTGGCCTGAAAGGCGAGCTTTGGAGAAGTGGTCTTTGAACGGCAAATTAGGAATACTTAGGAGAGAGGTTGCTCTATTGCTTAGGTAAACAGGCTGGCACTGACCGGAAAGAGGAAACAAGTTGCCAAACCGGTTTTCTAGGGGGCATGTAGCACCCTTGGGAGCCACATTTCTGGGTTGGGCTAGGGAGCTCTACACACCAAGAGAAGAGTTGTGCCATGTTGGGAGTGGCCAGAACAGAATTCTTTTAAAGTCAAATGCCAAACATCGCAAGAAATAATCAGGTGGAAGGAAACCCATTGGCTCAGAGGGCATTTCCTGGGCATGCAAAGAGCATCTTGGCACCCAGAACTCAGATCTTGACGGACTAGAAAAGAGGACTGAAGGAATGCTCTGGTGCACAAATGTGGACTGCACCTGGTGAATCAGGTGGCTAACAAAGGATAAGGAACTGTGCCGACTGTGTCCTGCTTGTGGAGAAGTTGTCTCCGGAGCCCAGTCAAAGCAAGAGACTGCAAGGGTCAGCTGGTTGAACTGTCTGCAGCACAAGGCCACAACAGCTGAAGCCTGCTGGGGCAAGTTGGTAGCCCAAATATTCACATCGCTCTCATGCGGCACCAGGACCAGACAGGAGCTTGAAGTTGCACCAGTGTGTGCTTGGGCCCGAGTTGTTGAAGAGCAGCATGGCTGCCCAGAAAGTGAGTTACCGCCCAAGGAAAGATCGGCTAATGACCCAAATATCGGACGACTGGACTTCTGCCAAGCTCAAGAGGACTTGCGGTGAGGTGGGGAGCAGCCGCTACTCCCGTGGCCAGGATCAACTCACCAAGTCATGGACCATGAAGTAGCTGCAGGGAGACTCATCGACCGCATCGCATCCACAGCGTCCTAGAGAATCTTCAGCATCCTGTAACCTTTACATCAAGCCCACTTCCATAGGAGTGTATGACAAGGAGATAAATGCCTTGAACGAACTGAAGACTGCTTCTTCCTCAGAGGTACCTTTGAGGATCTTGATGGTCCCCCCCCCCCCCGACTGGCTCCCTGCCAGAGGTGCTCACCTAAAGTAACTGCATTGATACTTAGAAACTTTTTCAAGAAAAACTTGGGTAACTGTCAAATGTGTTGAATTGGCCAACGCTTGTTTGCGGTTGAGTGAAAGTGCATATTTTCTATACCTTGTCAAATTTGCATCTCCAGAACCCTCGCATGGATCTTTCGTTTTGCTGTCTAAATATACATAAAATAGATTTATAGATCAGTGCGAGATTGGATTGTCTCGTACATTTTTTCCAATTGATTTGGTGCCGTTTGAATGCTTTACACTTGTTTCTTTGTATAAGCCTGATTGCTCAGAGTCACAGCTACCCAGGGTTTAGCTAAAGGTTTGACAAACAAAACCTACTGGTGCTAAAGGAGTTGGTAAGTGTTCTAGTGAGCTCGCAAAACTACACTGAGGAACTGGGGTGCATTATATGGTGGTTGTGCAAACTCACCCTGGAATACACTTACCAACCCCTTAAGGGCCCTTCGATTTAGTCTGTCAAACCCTTAGCTCAACCCTGGGTAGCTGTGGCACTGAGCAGCAAGGCTTACACAGAGGAACAAGTGTAAAACATTTAAACAGCACCAAAACAATTGAAGAAGAAATCGACAAAACCCTCCAGAAATACGACACCAATTTATAAAAATGGACTATTTTCATAAGAAATTAGACACTAGAACGAAAAAGATCCACTGGAGGACTACGGAGATATTTTACAAGCAATAAAAAAAATAAAACCGTTTACTCAACTGCAAACAAGCCTTGGCAAATTTAACACTTCGAAATGTATTTTTTTTTTTTTTTTTTAACTTAGCAAAGTGCACTGCGGTCTGTTAGAAGTACTTTGAGTGACCAACTCCGGCAAGGAGCTAGTCAAGGGAACCAGCAAGGTCCTTGGAAACAGTTACCTCCACAGAAGCAGTTCTCCAGCAGTTCAAGCATTTTATCCACATTGCAATGGATTCCTATGTGGTGGTGCTGATGCAAGGGATGAAGGATGCTGTGGAGGCAGCGTGGGCGACAAGTTCTTCCTGCAGGTACTCCTCAGTCCACGAAGAAGAAAGGCTCCTGGTTGCAGGGTCGAATTCCCACAAGGCCATCTCCTGTTTGGCGGAAGTCCAGTCACCACTGGGTCAGCTGGCACATTGCAGTCTTTTGGCTCGACTGGGCTCTGGAGACCGCTTCTCCTGGAGAAGGAGAGGGCAGGCACAGTCTCTTCACTAGTCACCAGGTGCAGTCTTCAATGGTGCAGCCTCTTTGCTAGTCCATTTGTGCAGCAAGGCAGTCCTTCTCCCAAGTCGGTCGCGGTCTGGGTCCTAGGGTGCCCACTTTATGCTTGGAAAGTGCCCTCAGGGCAGGTCAGCGTGTGCCTAAACAATCGGGCAGCCCTCCTCCCTAGTGTGACATTTGCCCTTCAAAAGGCAGCTTCTCCTTTGAAGCCTGCTATTTGGGGCTAACACCCAAGTGGCTTCCTGCAGGAGGGAGGCAACACCTCCCTGACCTGCAATCCTTCATTGTTCTCCTTCCTGGAAGTCGTTGGCATGTCTCTCAGGAGGGCAGAAAGCCGTCTCCTGGAACAGGCTCTGTGTGTGCCCGGGAAGGCACTCGAGTTAAGGTAACAAAGTGGTAGCTTTGCTGAAGCTGCACACTGCAAAAAGTTACATTAATTTCGACTTTAGATACAAGTCGGCTAAATATGACTTGATACCTTGGCATGCCTACTTTGATCGCACCGTTAGCAGAGCTGAGGGGTCAGCGTGTAACCCTGTACTCGCCAATTGGGTGACCAAGTCTTTCCACAGTAAACAGTAGTTTGTGTGTTTACTACCAGGACATGTAAAGTACATATCTGGCCTGTGTCATATGTTGCACACTGCCTTAGGACTTGGGAGAACTGGCAAAGGGGTGACTACACACGTTCTGGGGAAGTGGTGGCTTTGTCATTGCTTTTTAATGGCAAAGTCGGACTAGCAGTGCACAACTGCTCTGCCAATCTGCAGTGGTAGACTGGGGGGGGACTAGTTGTATTGGGTGGCGGCGCTCCAGGATGGCACAACCAATGCCACAAGTCCTGGGGTACCCCTCTAGCGTACATACTGTAGGTAAGTATCCCCTTTTGGCATGGTTACTCCCCCACTTTGCCTGACTGATGCATCTTTGCGTGTGCACTGGGTTCCCACTAACCAGGTTCCCAGTGCCTGTGTTCTTTCCCAAAACTGGACCTTTGTTTCCACAATTGGCACACCTCTGGCTCACATACAAGTACCTTGTAAAAGGTGCCAGTGGTAGCAAGGGCCTTGTGGTCAGAGGGTCTCTAAGGGCTGCTGTCACCCTAAGAGACCCTTCACCAAACACAAGCATACTGCCGCTGCAGCGTGCGTGTTTTGCTGCAGCTGAAAGTGAAGAGTAAACCTGGCACATATCCATGAGTGCCAGGTCTACCAGCACTGCAAGAGGCATAGCTAAGGCAACTCTACAGCAAGCCTTACAGCCCTAAGGCAGGGTGCACTATACCGCCTGTAAGGGCATACCTGCATGAGCAGATCTGCCCCTATAGCGTCCAAGTCCATTCTTCGACATTCTAAGCGAAGCCATACTGAGTACATGGGCTGGGAGCTTGTCACTACGCGTTTCAAGGCTCCATGATGGCTTCACCAAATGCCAAGATGTTTGGTACCAAACATCTGATTAATGAGCACACTGATGAGTGTTGGATTCATTAATAAATGCACTCAGAGAGCACCTCAGAGGTGCCCCCTGAAAACCTACCAACTAACCAGTGTGTGCCCGACTGGTCTGCAACAGCCTGCCACCTCTAGACAGGTTTATGACCTCCTGAGTTGGGAGCCTTATGCTCTCGTGGGTCAGAAACCAAGCCTACTCTGGGTGGAGGTGCTTCAGACCTACCCACCAAGCAGGAATAGCATAGAAAGGCAGTGAGCCTCAAAGGCTTCCAGTCCTTTGTTATGCTGACCAGGGCCTCTCCAGCTAGTGGAGATGCTTCACTTTTGGCAGCAAAGCTGGCGGGAAAATTAGTAATCAGGAGAGTTGTCCCCTCTCAGCCAGAGCCACCCCTAAGGTGCCCTGAGCTGAAGTGACTCCCTCCTTTCAAAATCCTCCATAATGATTGAGAATTCTAGGCAATAGGATTAGGGGTATGCCCCCTCCCCAGAGGGAGGGGACATACAAAGGGTGTAGGCACCCTAAAATCAAGGAGCCTATTGGCTACTACCTTCTAACCCCTGTAATTCCTCTAAATTGTGTATTTAGGGGCGCCTCTGAACCTTAATCCTCAGATTACATACTACCTACGAAGAGGACAAAGTACAGCCGTGCAGCAGTGAAGTCTGAAGACACCAACTGAAAGACCCTGCTACATAAGAGTGACTCATCTCGCAGCCCAGCGACCTCCAGGACCCTGGGAGGACTGCCTGCCTTCTAAAAAGACTACTAATCAACCAGTGACAACGGACCTAGTCACGTTATGTGCAAATTTAGCTTTAAAATGCCCCATTTTTAAACTTGCTTTTTTTGTTACATTTGATGGTTAGTAATGCCTCCCCACTTTTAAAGCTCACCAGCCACCACTGAACAAGACTCGTACTCAAACCTTGTCAAACAGAACCATCTAGACAAAGGAGGCAAACAGACCTAGAGTCTCTTCAAGAGGGTAGCTGGTGGCAAAGATTTCTTGGCTGAGGAACCAGCCACATCAAGCATTGCTCTAAAAGAACAGCCTTCGCATAGGAACAAGAGCAGGCTTCTCCACATTCGACCGACTCACATTGTTAAGGGAGAGGCTAACAGGAAGCCTGTAGTGGAGAGACCTTACAAAGTGCAACAAGGCGGGATTATACATTCTACCCGCACAAGAGAACAGACAAGTGGCATTATTCGTACTGCATAAGCAATTAAAAGAGGACTTTCAAAAGCAGGAATACTTGTATGATGATTACAAAGCATTTCTACCCCGACTGAAAGCAAACATAACTAGAAAACTAAAACTGGTAAGCGGATACTGTGTGCCTTGGGAGTGTTGGTTAAGCCATAATTATTGCCATCACTTTATTTTTAAAGTTATACAGCACTTAAGTGTGTGCTTTATATAAAAAAGTTGACAATGTAACAAAATTGGATCATTTGATAATGCAATAGAATTGTTTAATCGGAGAAATGGTAGAGGAAAGAATGAGAAAAGTGCACAACTGGTAGAGAGAAGAAGAATTTATGCGCTTGATTGTTTTCTTACAAACTAGGTCTACTCAATTCCAAAGAAGTTCAGGGAGTTTAGACTGCTTGACTGAAGAAATACTGCTCCAGAGTTAAAGGTTTTAAATTTCGACGGCTACCAGTTGTAGTGTCCTTGCTACATAATCCTTTTTGTCCTCCAGATACGGTTAAGAATCGTGAGGTACACTGGAGTGCCAAGGTGGAGGGCCTCGTGTCAGGCATCACATCTGCATTTGTATTCTGGACTGGAAGGCAGTGTAGTTCCTTCAGCACAGAAGTACATGTCTTAATGAGTGATCACAGCATGGCCTATACAGAACTAGTACACCTTAGGCCTGCTGCCAGCCAAAAGTATCTTTTGAGGATGACAGAAAAATCTAAGTAGGCAACCAAGGTACAGCACACAATCCACTCTTTGTAACCTCAACACAATCAAGTGCATGTACAACGTAGAGCTACTCCTTAGCGAACATTTAACTTTATGTTCAGTGTGGTGTGCCAAACCCATCAACCTAAAACAAATCTAAGTGAAATCTGTGGCATCTCTCATCATGGTAGTACATTGGAGAGGTGAGGCATGGAAAGGGGAGCAATGCACTTCCTTCTCTTTAACATCCAAAACTTCTACTGGGGGCCACCTCCAACTGTTGGGGAGTACATTTTGCTTTTGAACTGTGCTGGGTCCTTCAGTGATCTGTTCTAACACTCCTTTCTATTAGAGTGGCCCTGAAAACTATGGATTTCTTGAGCACCCACAATGAGAAGGTATCAGTGTGTTGTACCACAGATACGAAGTAGAGTTTTTCAACGTCGGCGGACTGTGGGGGGAAAAAAAAACTGCCTCACATAAGTCTACATGAAGAGGCTCCTGGCCTTACTGGTCATTTAATAATAAAAAATGACCACACCAAAGAAGCAAACTTATTTACTTACTGAAATAGGATTTTAAAGGTAAGACTGGCAGGCAAAACAAGAGCACACCAGGTACTGCGCACCCAAGGAATCTGAGAAATGGATATCTTGACACTCCTACCATGTGTTACTATAGGACACCAGTAAGTAAGTTTACCGCCTGCAGATCCGAGCTAACAGAAAATGTTGCACTTTGAAATTAACACCCATCAGCAACCATGTGCAAGAGTCTAGGGAGCAAAGATGTAGATAATCAATAGGCAACCATATCAAAAATTCATACATGCCAACACTTTAGAACTGGAATGTAGGAGATTCTGAAGAAAGAAAAAGAATCGGGGCAATGTAGGGGAGAGAGCTAAAATAAACCATTTTGGCTTTAAAAAAAAATCCCCCCTCCCCCAAGCCTCGACTGAATCAAGTCTGGTGGCACGTATGAACATTTCCCCTCAGGAACACATCCTTTCCCACTCCCTCTAATACACACACACACACACACACACCCCATCTCTCCTCCACACAAGATGGGCACCAAGCTAACTGGATAGTCCATTCTCCACAAGGGTGGTACTTACACTCTTGCCCACATCATCTTTGGAGCTGACCAAGTCTTCCATCTCTGTACGCAGCTGCTTGTTCAATCTCTCCAGCTCAGATTTCTGCTCCATGGCTTCCTCAAGTGCCCGAGCTAAAGCCAGGGCCTTAGTTTCCTTCTCGCGGGCTTCGGCTTCAGCGCGGTCACGCTCCTCAGCATACTTTGAGGATATGGTCTTCTCTTCACCAAGCATCTAAGGCAGGAAGACACGTCAGGTCTTTACTGATGTACATGGTAGGAATGCAATGGTACGAAAGAAACTGCACTAGAAGAGGATAAGGGACTCAATATGCTATTGGTCAACGCTGCAGACACCCCCCCCCTCCCCCCACTAATCGGACAGAATTCCTTCTCGTCCCATTCCAGACTGACTTCTTCTAATGACCCCACAAAACATGACCCCATCACAAGACTACCTCTATGCACTCTTGTATATTAAGTCTCATGGTAGTCAAAACTAGCTGTCAAGCTCCCTTTCACAGTGTTCACACTCCTTTCAAGGACATTTTCAAAGCTTCACCCAGCCCCAATGCAGTCATACTTTTCTAACACTACCTCAACCAATGACTCAACCTACAACACCTCAGGCAGGGACCAGCCGCTACACATTTTTCCATGCACCTCACATCTGCACACACCTGGTCAAACTTCTTCTGCTTTTTCTCAAGGTTGGACACAATCTGGCGCTGGTGGTCCAGATCCACAGCTAGGTCATCTAGCTCCTGCTGCAGACGTGTCTTGGTCTTCTCCAGCTTGTCGTAAGCAGCTGCCTTCTCCTCCAAGCGCTGGTTGACGCTCTCCAAGTCCTTCTGCAGTTTCTTCTTGTACTCCTCCACTGTCTCCAGAGATCCTAGGCCCTCGTCCATCCTCCGTTTCATATCAGCCATCTGCAGAAACCGACAGATTTAGTGAAGGGAGAAGAGTTAGAAAGGGGCAATTTGAGATTAACATTTTAAAGTGAAGGAGGAAACCATCAAAGGATATCCTAAAAGCCAATAAGAAACAAAACTTCTAAGAAGTTACAAGGGAAAATTAAGAGCGAGGAAGGATTTAACAAGGAGCACCAGATGGAGGAGTTTGGGTAAAAGGATAGAAAGAAGGCTAAGTCAGAAGCCATGCATGAAACAGGCGCTCACTCCAACAGCACAGCAAGCTTGCATGTGCACAGTGCAGTCGATTTCCCAAAATTCAGACAAAACACTTCAAATGGACCAGAAAGGATTCACAGTTTAGGAAAAGCAAGGTTTGGTGTCTGGTGAGCCAAATTCTGCACCCTCTTTAACATGCAGCTCACTGGAAGATGACTTTAGAGTGTCCACCCAGAAAGCCCCAACCTAGTAAACTAGTGAAATACAGAACCTGCACTCTAAAGGCAGGTGCTTCTGTTTTGAGTCCTTTACAATTTCTCAGAGATGACCCTCCCACTGGACAAGGGGCATGTCACAAAGCCATTATATACTTTACTTCAAATGAGAAGGGCACTGATCTCCTTTGGATCAGTCTGCAGTGTGGCCGACATGCATTCTGCATGCCCCTACAACATGGATGACGCTTAGGACTACAACAAACACATCATGGCTCCAGCTTGCCCCTCAGCATAGACACATGGTGTAACTGCAGCACGTTAACATGCATCTTCTATGCACTGCACCTGAGACTGTAAAGTAGTGATCTGCTTGGTACAGTTCCGCTTGGCCTCCTCCTCTTCCTCAAGCTGCTCACGCAAGTTGTGCACCTCTTCATCCATCTGCTTCAACTTGGTGCTGAACGCCAGCTTCTGCCGTGTCTCCTCCTGAAGAAGCTCCTGCTCACAGATTGGAAAGTATCAGGGGACTGAACAATGTATCTTGGAACAAACCCACCCCTCCACAGAATGCTTGGATGGAGTCTCCAGGACAGACCATGGCAGGAAATGTAGTTTGTAAGGCTTATTAGCCTTGTAAATCAACCTAAGAACATGCCTCTAGATTAGGAGCAGGCATGGCTTGCCCAACTCACCTGTGTGTCCTGTAGCTGTGACTCCAGTGTGGAGAAGTCTTTGGCTATCTTGATGGACTTGCTGTCGGACTGATTCAGGAGCCCAGTGAGATTGTCCAGCTCCACCTACAGAAAAACACGAGAGCACAACAAGCTGAGAACAAACTTAAATATGTACTAATAATGTAAGTTCTAGAACCACAATCCTCACCACGGCATAGTAGGATCAGCACTTATCACGGTTTGAGAAAGCTACACCCTGTGTCAGAGTCTATATGCCCAACTGTTTCCTTAACTCTTACTCCTAACATGAGACCTCCAGTTCCATTTAAACTCTCACATTTTTTAAGATTCGAAAGGCCACTCACCTGCATCCGGTTGGCCTTCTCTGCTAACTCTGTACGGATCCTCTCACCATCTGAGAATTTGACCTGAAACTCCTGCAGCTGGGTCTCCACTTTCTTCCTCTTGTGCTCAGAGTCTCCCCTGCCCTGCAGCAGAGCCTTCACCTCAGTGGCCAGCTCATTGCGCTCTGCCTCCAGGGCCTGCTTGGCTTTTTCAAGGTTTCCTTTCAGCTTTAAGAAAGAAAATGTGGCATCCAATTAGATACATCAGATGACTAGACTCAAACTGAAAGCAAAGAGATGGGGAGCAGGTATAGGAGGCAGGTGATTGATCCCACAATTAGAAACTCCCAATGTAGGGTCAACAGAACACAAAAATGCTGACAGATGGAGGGGGTCTAGGATTTTTTTCCCCTTCAGAACATGTTTATGTAAGGGCTGTGGAAGCACCTTGGATCAACAGGTGCAATGATTTTAATGGTCATATCCCTGCTCTTAAATGAGGGCAGCACCAAAGTCCTGATCACCAGCCATGATCCTGTGAACCCTGTGCCATGACAGTCTCCTCTGCACCCTTGAGGCTGGCTCACCCGCTTAGTTTGCTCCAGCTGCTCAGATAGCTCTTCCACCGCCTGAGAGTGCTTCTGCCGGATCTCTTGGATTTGTGCCTCGTGCGTCTTAGCCTCATCATCAAGGCTCTTCTTAAGCTGAGTCACTTCTTGTTCACGTTTGGTCCTGGTGAAAAAGATGCCCTGGTTAATGATATGGACATAGGACGAAAAAGGATGTCTTACATTTCTTCACAAGCATCCCCCCCTGCCTGTGCAACAACCACCCCCACTTTCTGCAAGTGCCCAGCACATTTCCCCCACCTGAGTTCCTGCTGAGCGGCTGTGGTGTCCAACGTGTCTTCCAGCTCAGTCTTGAGGGCTTCCAGCTCTTCACCCAAGTCACGCTTCTGCTTTTCAGCTTTATTGCGGGCAGCACGCTCGGAGTCTAGGTCTTCTTGGAGTTCACTGATCTGAGCCTCCAGCTCACGAATCTTCTTTATAGCCATGTTCTTCTGCCCAGATTCCTCTTCCATTCTGCCAACAAAGAGCAAAGCTCAGAACTTCCTGCATATAGCAGACAAAACTACAGATAAAACAGTCATGGAATCTTGCTCCCTTCACAGGGGACAGAGCAACTGAGGATTAATAGCATCCAATTATGTATGTTTTCGCTGGGAGACAGATTATACCAAAGATTTACAGCAAAGTGGGATCTTTCTCCCCTCCTAAGAGGAGACAGTGCCACTGAAGACTAACCGCATTATCAACTGTAGCTCCCGTCCCAAGTGGACAGTGTGCCATGCCTTAAAATGAATGAGAGCACCTGCAAAATGAGCTAAGCACTTCGAGACCCAGGTGTTCTGTCCATTTTTACCCATGCATGTTGGGGAAATATTTGAAACCATGCCCTGCCAGAGGAGAAAGGAGCTACAAAAATCCTGAACATCACCAACATTTAGAATTGCATTATCTTTAAACAAGTGATCTGAAAAACCCACTTCTAAACTGAAAGTGTCCCATGAACCACTATATGCTGTAATGTTGGACTCCGTTAGAGACACGGCCCAACTGCAAGGCAAGCTAACTCCACTTGGTGACGGTTTTTTTTTTTTAAAGCTTTTTTTAGCAAGTTCATTGCATTTTCAAATGCAAGCTCAGCAGATTTTGCACTCAAAAAAAAAAAACAAGACCAGAATCTACAAGTATTGTGCATATGAAAGCACAGTGAAGCAGATGATTGTATAAGAATATACTCCTAGTGTGCACCAAAATGGTTGAGCCCTTCCCCATTGACCACCTGCATTTCCCAACCCCGAAGGGGGAGCGGGCACAAATATCATTCGAATCCGATGAAGTAAGCTGATCTGATAGCGTGGCTTTACAATACTTTGTTATTTCAAAATACTTTCAATGATGACTAAGTTAGGCTAGAGAAGCACTTACCTAGCAAGGGCCGCCTGCAGCTCCTCTTCTTTCTTAGCAAGCTGCATCTTCAGCTCAGCAATCTGTGCCTGCAACTCTGCAATCTGATCATGGAGATCAGTGGAATCACCTTCCATCTTCCGCCGAGACTTCTCTAGCTCCTGGCGCTGTTTCTCCTCTCTGCGGAGTCGTTCTAAGGGAATGGACAAAGCATGGGTTTATCAATAAAACAAAGCCTACTGAAGGTGGAAGCAGAACCAGAGCTGGAATAGCGATAGCTGGGTGAAAACCAATGTGAGCTCAAATTAGTTTGACCATTAGCCACCACCACAATCCCAAGGCGTATGTATTACATATGCACACTTTGAGCAGATGCATGGCAACTGGAAGGAACACAGATGAGTTAAAAGAATTCAATACCTATAAATTGCAAAACATAGAACATGGGTTGGCAGATGGCAAAAGGGAGCAGAACAAGGACAAGCGATTAAAGAACCGAAGGTGAATTGGCTGGTATAATTGGACAGCTGGCAAACCTAAGAAAGGCAGTAGGAAAATGTAAGCTGGTACAAGGTAAGGCGGTGGGATGGAGCGGCATCAGTTGGGGTGATAACCTTCAATATCAAGTAATCCAATCATACACTGGGCACACTATTTTTATTTTAACAGGTAGGCTACATGCATAGGAAACAAGTGAGACTTGCTTCAGCATGGCCCTTCATTACCCATCCACCAGATGGCGATGTATTCAAATGCACAAGTTACTTACTTGTGTAACGATATATCTGTAAGAGACGTTAGTGAGTGATTCCTTACCTTAGAATATCGCCAGGCGTCAGACTGGATTCGGACAGTTAGTCAGCAGTACCCCTGCGCGTCGGTAGGCGTAGTTGTGCAGCTCCGCGTACGTCGCTGGCGTTGTAGCTGCCGAGATGATGTCGGAGCTACTTAGACGCGCTGACGTCAGTTCTGTACACGACTTTTCCGCGCCAGGAACGCAGAGCCATGCCAGAGAGACTACTGGTGCAATAGAACTAGGGCCCTGAAAGGGATGACCTGTACCCTAGAGAACAGTTTGCAGAACGGGAAGGATGGGCGGTAAGGAATCCATCACTAACTAATGTCTCTTACAGATGTATCGTTACACAAGTAACTAACTTGTGCATCTGAAAGACACGTTAGTGATAGATTCCTTACCTTAGAATACATACCCAAGCAATACCATCCCCGGTGGTGGGTCTGCGAAGTGAAATCACACCAGAAAGTCACGGAGAACCGACCGGCCAAAGCCGTCTCTCCGGACTTGTCTGTCAAGGCAATAGTGCTTAGTGAAAGTATGCAGCGAGGCCCACGTAGCTGCCCAACATATCTTGCAGGGGGACACCGCGTCCCAATGCTGTAGTAGCAGCTGTCGCCCTGGTAGAATGGGCGCGCAGCCCTACCGGAGGTTCCTTTTTAGCCAGAGAGTAACAGGCTTTAATACACAAGACAACCCATCGGGAGATAGTCCGCTTGTGCACAGCACGGCCTTTCTTGGCGCCCACGTAGCCAAAGAGCTGGTCATCCACCCGGAACTGTTGTGTGCGGTTGAGATAGATTGAAAGCGCACGTTTTGGGTCCAGACGGTGGAGCCTCTCTTCCTCCCTGGAAGGGGGCGGAGGTGGAAAGAAAGTGGGCAGAGTGACAGTTTGCCCGAGATGAAAGGCAGAGACTACTTTAGGCAGAAAGGAGGGACGTGGCCGAAGCACAACCTTGTCCGGATGAATCGCCATGAAAGGAGGTTTACACGAAAGCCTGGAGCTCACTCACGCCTAGCGGAGGTGATGGCCACCAGGAAGACAGTTTTCAAAGTCAATAACCGCAAAGGACAGTTATGAAGAGGCTCAAAGGGAGCGCACATTAAGTATGTGAGAAACAGGTTCAAGTCCCACTGAGGCATTACAAAAGGAATAGGAGGGAAAAGGTGAGTAATGCCTTTGAGAAATCTATTGACAACAGGGGACTTGAAAAGAGAGGGCTGATCAGGCAGCCTAAGAAAGGCTGAAAGAGCAGAAAGGTAGCCCTTGATAGTGCCCAGAGCAGAGCCCTGCTGGGCCAAAGAGAGAAGGAACAAGAGGACCTCCGAAAGAGGAGGAGAAAGGGGATCTACAGCTTTCGCTGTGCACCATGCCACAAATTTGTTCCACCGGCAGGCGTATACAGTTTTAGTTGAGGGACACCTGGCTGCCAGAATCACCTTACAGACTTCAGGAGGCAAGTCAAATGGAATCAGCTGTCGCCGCTCAATCTCCACGCAAGGAGGTGGAGGCTGGATAGGTTCGGGTGGAGGACCGTCCCCTGTTGCTACGACAGAAGATCCTCCCGAAGAGGCAGCCGGATCGGGGGATCCACGCTCATACTGAGTAGCTCGGGATACCAAACTCTTCGAGCCCAGTCCGGTGCCACAAGAATAACTTGGGCCCGGTCGCGCCTGATCTTCAGCACTCTGAGCAGAAGTGGTATAGGCGGAAAGGCGTACAACAGACCGGAACTCCACTCGCGATGAAAAGCGTCGCCGAGCGAGTGCCGCCTTGGAAACTCCAACGCGCAGAACTGCTGACCTTGCGCGTTCTCTTCGGTGGCGAATAGATCTAACCAAGGTTCTCCCCACTGTTGAAAGAGACCTTGTGCCACCTCCGAGTGAAGACGCCATTCGTGATCCAACATGCACCTGCGGCCGAGTTAGTCTGCCCTGGCGTTCAGGGAACCTGCCAGGTGTTGAACCACCAAGGAAATGCCTTGACGTTCCAGCCACTTCCAGAGACGCAGAGCCTCCTGACATAGGGTCCACGACCCCACCCCGCCTTGCTGGTTGCAGTACCACATGGCGGTGGTGTTGTCTGAACACCTGCACTACTCTCCCCTTGACAGAGGGAAGGAATGCTTTCAGTGCCAGTAGGATCGCCCTGAGCTCCAAAAGGTTGATCTGGAGCTTGGACTCCGCCGGAGACCAGAGGCCTCTGATCTCCGCCTCTCCCATGTGGCCGCCCCATCCCAGGAGGGACGCATCCGTCACCACTGTGCTCCGGTTGGGGAAGGGAGAGGGATCTGCCGCTGACCAGACGCTGGTCCGTGAGCCACCACTGCAAGTCCTGTGCAGTGCCCTCCGAGATCTGGACGTAGTCTGACAGGTTTCCCCGATGCTGCGTCCACTGGAACTTCAGGTCCCACTGCAGAGGCCGCATATGCCATCTGGCATGATTGACCAGCAGGAGGCCATGAGGCCCAGCAGCCTCATGGTCTTCCTGACCGAAACCCAGGACCAGGGCTGAAAGATCGGAATCATAGCCAGAATGTCCCGGACTCGCTGTTCGGGAGGATAAACCCGAAAGTGCGCCGTGTCCAGAACCACCCAATGAAGGAGCTTCTGAGAGGGAATCAGATGAGACTTCGGCACGTTGATGGAAAAACCCCAGCGAATGCAGGAGGTCGGCTGTAGTCTGGAGGTGGGAGACGACTGCCTGGGGCGAGCCCGCCTTCAACAGCCAGTCGTCGAGATAGGGGGAAGACTGAAACCCCGGATCTGCGCAGATGAGCTGCGACCACCGCCATCACTTGTAAGGCCGAAAGGGAGCACGGTGAACTGAAAGTGCTTGTGGCCTACCGTGAACTGTAGGTAACGCCGGTGGGCCGGCAGGATGGGGATATGAAAATAAGCATTCTGCAAGTCCAACGCTACCATCCAGTCTTGCGGGTCTAGGGCAGACAAGACATGAGCAAGCGTGAGCATCTTGAACTTCTCCTTCCGGAGGAAGCGATTGACGTTCCCGAGGTCTAAGATAGGACGCAGACCCTTGTCCTTTGGAACCAGGTAGTGGTGGGAGTAACAGCCATGACCTACTTCTGGCGTCGGAACGTGCTCGATGGCCCCCTTGGCCAAGAGGGCCGCAACTTCCGGCTGGAGAAGTGCCAAGTGATCCCCCCCGACATGCCGTGGCACTGAGCCGGCATGGCTGGAGGGGTAGACTCGAAGGGGAGGGAGTAGCCCAGTCTGACTATCTGCAGAACCCACCTGTCCGAAGTGATGGTATGCCAGTGGGGGAGGTGATGGCGAATCCTGCCGTTCACTGGCGTCTGATGGGCCTGAAACACCGGAGTAGGAAGGTTTTGAGGCAGTGGCGGTGGTGGACTGACCCGCCGCTGGCCCCATGACCCACCCCGGCGGGACCCCAGACCTTGGCTGCGCTGAGACTGCGGCTGCGCAGGCCGGCGGCTCTGAAAGGAACGCGTTTGGGCGCCTCGACCCGGACCTCGAAAGGAGCGAAAAGCAGACCCTACGGGAGTGCGCGTGGTGGCAAGACCCAAGGACTGGGCCGTAGCCCGGGAGTCTTTAAAGCGCTCCAAAGTGCTATCCGCCTTGTCACCAAAGAGGCGTGTGCCATCAAAAGGCAAGTCCAACAAAGTGTTATGGACATCCCCAGAGAAGCCAGTAGTTCTGAGCCAAGCGTAACGGCGTAGCGCCACTGTTGTGGAAAGTGCCCTGCCGAGGGAGTCGGCTGTGTCAAGTCCACAACGGATAGTGAATTTAGCAGCATCTCTCCCCTCGGTAATGGCTTGGGAGAGCACCGCTCGAGCTTCCACTGGACACTGAGGAAGCACCTGTGCTACAGTGTCCCACACAGAATGGGAATAGCGGCCCAACAGGCACGCAGTATTCACCGCCCGGAACTGGCAGAGGTGAAAATCTTTTTCCCAAACTGCTCCAGTTTTTTTTAGATTCCTTGTGCGGAAGGGAATGCGCTCTGAGAGGCAGAGGCCTGGACAACCAGACTCTCAAACGTTGGGTGTTGCGTGAGAAAACTGGGGTCACCCGGGGCCGGGCTATGGCGTCGTGCCACACTTATCCACAGGAACCCCTGTGTTAGACTTGGTCCAGGTGCTTAACAGAATGTCTGTAAGCGTGTCGTTAAAGGGCAGTAGCGGCTCCGCAGAGGAGGTCGCTGGCTGCAGCACCTCAGTCAGATTGGTCCTGATAGGCACAGATGGGAGCTCGAGGTTAAGAGCCTCAGCCGCCCTACGCAACACCACAGAAAAAGTCCCAACCTCCTCCGTAGCCACGGAAGCAGGGGACACTGTACCAGGGTGTGGAGAGAAATCCAGATCGCCTGGACCATCCATATCACCCTCCCACTCCGGTTCATCCTCGCATTGAGCTGAGAGAGGGTCCTCAGACCCTTCCCAGTATTCCCCTTCGCCCACCGGCTGTTTAAAAGGCTGGTAAGGATGAGGGGCCCGGGGAAAGGGAAAAAACTCCCCACCTGGAATCGGAGGAGGTCATGGGCGTGCCCCAAGCAGAAGACATGTTATGCGGGTCCGCCACCGACATGTTCCGACGGCAGTCCCTACAGGACTTAAACCCGGGCATCCCTACTGCACCAGGAGTCGAGTACTCGACAAAACAAGAGAAACAAGTTCTCAGAAACCAAGTTAAAATATTAACTAGGAGTACCGCTCTCTCGGATCTGCGCTTGCTGGCGCGGAAAAAGAAAGAACTGACGTCAGCGTGCGTGGGCGCGTCTAAGTAGCTCCGACGTCATCTCGGCGGCTACAACGCCAGCGACGTACGCGGAGCCGCACGACGACGCCTACCGACGCACAGGGGTACTGCGGACGAAAACTTTCCGGATCCAGTCTGACACCTGGGGATATTCTAAGGTAAGGAATCTATCACTAACGTGTCTTTCAGATACTCAAAACTGAAGGGGACTAAATGCAAGAGCACGACCGAAGTGTCTCAAAACTGAAAACAAATTAGTGCCTTTGTCATTTGGCTCCATCTAGTGCTGCACAGTGTGTGGGTGAACGTAAATTAGACTGAATCATTATTGAAAAGGGAGTTCTCCATACTCATGGACTACAAAAGCACTGAATGATGTACAGAAGAGCTATGCCATGAATGAAAGTTTTCAATTTTATGTGTCGCTGTAGATAGACCCGCTCTGCAGAGACTGTAAAGGAGTATCCCTATAATGTGTGGATGTTGCAGAGGTCTGAAATGAGGTCCTTAAGACATTGCCTGTCTAGCTAGGATATCCACACAGCAAAGCTTGGTGAATGTTTGTGGGGCTGACCAAGCGGCTTTACATTCATCAGCGATTAGGTTTCCCAGAAAGGCCATGGTCGCATGCTTCTTGCATGTAGAGGGTGCCTTGGGTAAATCGAGGGCTCTTAGCTTTGTGGTAGTAAATCTGGATTCACTGGACTATCCATCTGGCAGGGCCCACTTTAGATACAGGTCACCCCTTGTGAGGTTTAGCAAAGGCTACATACAGTTGGTCCGCTTTGAAAGGGCTTGGTACTATCAATGTAGTACAGGAGAGCTCGTTTGACATCTAAGGTGAGGACTCCGATAGTCTGGCTGTGGGGGAAAAAAATACAGGGAGCTCTATGATCCGGTTGTGATGAAAAGGCGAGACCACCACGGGGGAGGAAAGTAGGGTAATTCTGAGTAGCACCCTATCTTTATGTACCTGAATGGAGGGTTCCTGTAGTGTGAGGGGTTGCAACTCTCAAATACGGCTGAGATGTTATGGCCACAGGGAAGCCCACTTTCCATGAGAAGTACTGAATAGTGTACGGGCTCAAAGTTCAGGAGGGCGGGGGATTATTCTGGTGAGAACCATATAAAGATTCCACACTAGAGCGGGGGAACACTGGCAGAAGGGACCCTTTTGAGGTCTTCCATGAAGGCTTTAACAAGAGGTACGTGAAAGAGGGAGGAATATTCCCAGTTATGCATGTTGAGCTATGGCTGCTTAAAGGAACGTTATGGCGGTGTAGGCTAGACCAGATTTATAGAGATGGACAGGTAGCCTATGATACCCTGGACTACAGGTTTTGGGGGTGTCAACGTGTTTGTAGATGCAGTAGTGTGCACAAATCTTTTCCACTTTACTGAACAGCAGGCTCCTGTGGTTGGTTTGCGGGACTCTCATAGGATGTCCAAGCATTCCAGCGATACACAGGTAGCCAAACTCTAGGACCTCAGGTGTCAAACTACTAGGTTGAGCTATTTGGGGTCTGCGCGTCTGATCTCACCCTGGTTCCTGGTGAGAAGGTACAGTCTAATGGGGAGCTTCTTGTGGGGACAGATAGACCAAGTACTCAACACTTAGATGTGCAATCTGACCCAGGTTGGGTTACTAGGATGAGCGTCTAAAATGTCTGTGCCGTACCATGAGTGGAAGGAGTGCGAGGTGGAAAATAATAAGCAAAGATCCCTGACCAGTTCAGCCATGGACTGAGTGGGTACCTAGAGGCGAAGCTTGGGCATTTTGCGTTTTCAGGGGTCACGAATGGGTGCATTTCTGGAGTGCCCCAGCATCAAAGGTAGTGGCCAGGACTTGTGGGTGCAGTTCCCAATCATGGAGTTGATGCATCCCACTGAGGTACACAGATTACTATGAACTGAAGGAAGGCTTTGAGGGAGAGTTGTATGGAGAGGATCTCAAAATAGACGCAGTGCCCCTGCTGATGAGAACCACTCTCCCTGCACAGCGGTTAGGTTGAAATCCACCTAACAACCAGCTTGAAAGGCATTAGTATTAATGGTAACTTGTGGCATGGGGTCTAGGCCAGGCCTGCCTTACTACAAGTTATTCCATCACTGCAGTGATGCACATTGGCCTTTAACACTACTAGAGGCTCTATTTGACCCTGCCACCTGTCGCCATTGGGCTGAAAAGCACTCCTTCAGTAGGCACATGGGTAGTCTAGCTTAGGGCACTATGGCGATGCATGAGGCCATCAGGCCTACGCCTGAATAAGATGACAATTTGGCTTAAAAATTAAGAAGTGTGGAATGCCAGGACCCTTTGCATGCTGGGGTAACTTTTGCTTGTGACAGTTGTTATAGGCAAGACCTGGTGGCATGAACAGTCAGAGGTTGTGGAAGAGACTGTAGCTTGGGTATGCACTAAGCC
This sequence comes from Calotriton arnoldi, assembly GCA_963921515.1. NCBI lineage: Eukaryota > Metazoa > Chordata > Amphibia > Caudata > Salamandridae > Calotriton > Calotriton arnoldi. The sequence goes on along the minus strand of CAWUFW010004562.1, from coordinate 1,432,900 downwards.
AGGCGTCTCCAACGAGTAGCTCTTGAGTTACCAGTAGCTCTCCAGCTACCTCCGAGTAGATCGCCTGCGTGCATCTCAGACTACTAACATGAAAGCATTTGCTTGGTTATATGATTTGTATGCTAAAATTAAAAAGCATGTATTTGAGACAAATGTGTGTATTTTTAGAACTCATAAGCTGATGTCTGGAGAAAAATGGTTCAACTTCCAAAATAAATTAAAAGCTATTATTTGAGTTGGGGACACTTATTACTCATATTATTACATTGGTGCCGGGGAATTGCAGCTTTGGCTGTTATGCATTACCCATGTAGATGCATCCCAAATCGATAGTGTTTTTTTACTTTACTGCTGGAAACCCTGCCTAACGCACGGATGTGATCACTGCTGACAGGCTTGTATGGACTATCATCACTTGCAGTAGCTCTGGATAATTTTCATTGAACATAAGTAGCACTTATTACAGAAACGGTTGGAGACCCCTGCACTAGGCAAGGACTCTTGGTCAGCCAATCACTGAGGTGGGTAAGACAGATGCTTCCCCTCCATACGTGGGCAGTCATCACTGCTAAGCAGTAGGTGAAGGAGCTAGGGGCAGAGGTGGCACCAAAGTAGTACTTCGACTTGCTAGTGATGGCTAGTTACCATAAAGGGTGGTTAGCGTCGGTGGGAGGGATAAGGGGGGGTGAAAGTAGGTGTCCTTTAGATCTAACGCAAATATGTAGTCACATTGAAGAAGAGGGATGACATCCAATAGTTTTACCATGTTTAAGTGTTGAGAGAATGTACCGGTTGGGGGGCCCAAGGTCCAGAATGGGCCTGAGGGAATCATCCTTCTTGGGGATGAGAAAGTAGAGTGAGTAAGGAAAATGCTACTTACCCAGTATGCATCTGATCTTGGCATGTAGAGCTGTAGAATCTCATGCTTTGCATAAGATTGCCATCTAGTGTTGGGTCCGGATGTTTGCACTTTGTATATCTGGAAGAAGTTTGCCCTAGTCACGAGGATGGGGGGGGGGGGGGGGGGAGAGAAAGACTCCTCACTTAGGTGATAGTGCGCATGGTCATCGGCTCCATCTTCAGATTGTTTTCCGCAGAGGGTAAGAGAATGGAGTAGTAGTAAAGAATAGAGATGTCCATGCGTAAGTATTTGTAGTAAAACAGAGAACTATAGCAGTTACAGGTACCCGGGGAGGTGGGTGGGCGCATGAGATTCTACAGCTCTACATGCCAAGAACAGATGCATACTGGGTAAGTAGCATTTTCCGTTCAAGGCATGTGAGCTGTAGATCACATGCTTTGCATAGACTATACAGCAGTCTCCCCGAAGCGGTGGCTATCCTGTAACTGTTGGGAGTTGTCTGAAATAACGTTTTAAGTACTGCTTGGCCCACATTAGCTTGTTGTCTTGCTAACATCTACACAATAGTGTTTGGTGAATATGTGTGTGGTGTAGACCATGTTGCAGCTTTGCAGATATCAGTAATAGGGATATTCCCTAAGAAAGCCATAGTAGCCCCTAACTTGCGAGTGGAATGTGCTCTAGGGGGTAGTGAGAGTCCTTTTGGCTTTTTGATAAATCTGAATACACTTGACAAAACACCTAGCAATTCCTGATTTGGAGATGGGATTGCCTTTGTGAGGTGGTGCAAAAGCTACAAAGTGGTTTGGTTTTACGAAATGATTTTGTTTTCAGTGTAATACAAAAGAGCTCTTCTAACATCTAAGGTATGTAAAGCTCGTTCTGCAACAGTCCGGTTGAGGGAAGAATACAGGTAATTCAACCGACTGATTGATGTGAAATGCAGATACAACCTTAGGTAGGAATTTAGGGTTGGTACGAAGAACCACTATCTTAATGTAACTGGAAAAAGGGTTCTTCTATGGTTAGTGCCTGTAGTTCACCCACTCTCCTTAATGAAGTGATTGCAATGAGGAAAGCTGTTTTCCAAGTAAGGAACGAGATGGTTACTTACCAGTAGGAGACGTTTTGCAGCTTGAAGAGTTTTCTTGATTCACATGCTGTGCATCATTCCGCCATCTAGTGGTTGGGTCCGGAATGGTCTTTTTTTGGTCGCTGTCGACCACCATTTGGTGCCAGGTACGTCCCCTGTGTGACGTCAGACGGTGTCCTGGAGGTCGACGTGCGTAGTGGCCATCTTCGGATTCTTTTTTCTGTGTGTCTTAATGTTTGTTAATCCTTGCGCTGGTCTTGTGAATTGGTTTAGTCATTTGTTTCCGATGTAAAGTATGCTTCCCCACCTGTTTGATTTCCTTGTAGGGAATGGCTGGGTGGGTCGCATGTGAATCCAGAAAACTCTTCAAGCTGCAAAACTACTCCTACTGGCAAGTAACCATTTCGATTTGCAGGGTGAATCCTTTTCTGGATTCACATGCTGTGCATCAGATTATGTAGCAGTTTCTCCCGTGTTTGGGAGGCTGTGGTTAGAGGAAGACTTTGCGAACAGGTGTTGAAGCACCCTTTGTCCAATTTGAGCTTCCTTGTTCATTTGTATATCCATACAATAATGCTTTGCGAATGTGTGTGGCGATGCCCATGTTGCTGCTGCGCAGATGGATTCCATGGGAACATTGGCCATAAATGCCAGCGTCGCTCCTTTCTTTCTAGTGGAGTGAGCTGTTGGCTGCATTGTTAGTTCTTTTTTGGCATTGGTATAACATTTTGATAGCTTGTACTATCCATCTTGCAATGGTTGCCTTTGTGTCAGCTGAACCTGTGTTCGCATGAGAGTATGCGACAAAGAATTGCTTTGTTTTCCTGATTTTTTATGTTTTTTGCAGATAATACAGTAAGGCCCTTCTTACGTCTAGGGTATGGAGGCTCCTTTCTGCTTTAGTCTTTGGGTTTTTGAAGAACACAGGTAGGATAATCTGATTTACGTGGAATTTGGAAACCACTTTTGGCAAGAACTGTGGATTGGTCCTTAGGATTACCCTATCCTTGTGTATTTGCAGGTAAGGCTCTGGAATTGTTAGAGCTTGCAGCTCACTCTTAGTGAAGTTATGGCGATGAGAAAGGCTGTCTTTAGGGTGATATGTTTGAGGTCAGCTGTGTGCATGGGCTCAAAGGGTTTCGTCATCATTTGAGAGAGTACTGTATTTAGGCTCCATGTTGGTGCCGGCGCAGCCCTCTTGGGGGCCAGCCTTTTTGCTCCTTCTAGAAATCTTTTGATGACTGGCCTTGTGAAGAAACTTTTGCATGTTTTGCCTCTTGTGTATGCCACTATGGCCGCAAGGTGCACGTTGATGCTTGAAAAATTGATGTTGCTGTCTAGTAGGTAAGTGAGATGTGATAACTGTTTCTTGGGTATTGATAGAGTAAGTTATTAGCGGTACACCACGTGGTATATCGCTTCCATTTTGCTGTGTAGCATTTCCTTGTGGACTGTTTCCTTGCTTCCTTCAGAATTTCCATGGTTCTTAGTGGTAGATTGAGGTGGCCAAATTCTATGTATTCAGGCGCCAGGCTGCCAGTTGTAGCGTTGCTGATTTCGGGTGACAGATTTGGCCCGGTTGCATGGTTAGCAGATCTTGGTTTGCTTTGATCCAGACCATTTCTCCTTTGGACAGTTCCAGGAGGGTCGAGAACCATGATTGTCTTGGCCAATGAGGAGCAACGAGAATCATGTTTGTTCCTGCTTGTTTTGCTTTTTGTAGCACCTTTTGCATCAGGGGTATTGGTGGAAAGGCGTAAACAAATGTCTGAGACCAATTGAGTGAAAATGCATTTCCCTTTGACAGGTGGTGTGGAAACCGAGGCAAAGCTTTGGCATTTCTTGTTCTGTACTGTTGCAAATAGGTCCAACACTGGAGTTCCCCAGATGTTGAATAGGTACTGTACTACTGCTTGCTTCAGCTCCCATTCGTGCGAGCAATTGTCCTTTCTGCTTAGTTGGTCTGCCGTAATGTTGTCTACCCCTGGGAGGTGTACTGTCTGTAGGCTGTTCTGTGGAATCGCCCATAGCCATATTTCCTGTGCAAGTTTGCTTAGGGGAAAAGACTTCGTTCCACCCAGTTAGTTAAGGTAGAACATTGTGGTTGTGTTGTCTGTATCAGGACGGTTTTCCCCTGAATGTGTTTCTGGAATGCCTTGAGCGCTAGAAAGACTGTTTATTTCCAGATAATTTATATGTCTCGTGGAGTCCTGGTTGCTGCACTGGGCATGAACTTTCAGCTGGTTGAGGTGTGCACCCCATCCGTTGAGGGATGCGTCCGTGGTTGTTAGAGATGGAGTTGGGTGTTTGAAAGGTCTCACCTGTGCTATGTTGTTGGATGCCCACCATTGTGTCTGTGCTTGCACCTTGTGTAACAACCACTAGATCCTCCCAACTTCCTGTGGCTTGTGACCAGCTGTTGGTGAGCCATTCTTGAAATGGGCGCATGTGTAGCCGGGCTTGAGGGATAAGTGGGATACATGATGCCATCATGCCCATTAGTTTCATTACCTTCCTCACTGTCAGAGACTGACCCTTCTGGTAGAGGGCTGTTTCTTGATGGATAGCCTGTATCCTGGCTTGTGTGGGATAGGCCTTGGCGTTTGCTGTGTTCAGTGTTGCTCCTAGAAAGGTTTTTTCTATTTCTGGTGTGGAGGATTTCTTGTGGTTTGAGAAACCCAGACCGTGTAGTATTTGGATTGTTCTTTGAACATGATTGCGACACATTTGTTTTGTGCGTCCCCTTATTAGCCAGTCGTCCAAGTAGGGGTAAACGTGGATCCCTTGCCTTCTGAGGTGTGCTGCTCCTGCGGCGAGACTTTGTGAATACCCGTGGTGCAGATTTTATGCCGAACAGGAGTACCTTGAATTGGTAGGGGACTTGTGTAGGTACCTTCGGTGCCTCTTCATTGGGATGTGTAGGTAGGCGTCCTTGAGGTCTATTGTTGCCAAGAAATCCCCTTTTTGTAACTGGAATGACTTCTTGCAGAGTACACATTTTGAAGTGTTGTGTTCGTATGAACTGGTTTATGAACCCGAGGTCCATGATCGGCCTTAAGGTTAGATCCTGTTTGGGTACTAGGAAGTACGGGGAGTAATTTCCTTTTAAGCATTCTTCCTTTGGCACGGTTTCCATTGCCTGATTTTGGTATAGTTCTTTGATCTCTGCGTTTAGCAGGGTTTGTTCTGAACTTGTTAACCTTTGTTTTCGGTGGTTTTGCAGGTGGTATATTTGTGAGTTCTATGCAATATCCGTATTTTATTAAATTTAGTATCCATTTGTCTGTTGTAATCCTTTCCCAATGTGTGGAACAAGGATAGTCTTCCCCCACTGGTGTTGTGTGGGTCTTGTTTATCGCTCAAGTCAGTTTGAGCGATTTCCCCTTCCTCTGGGGGTTTGGCCTCTCCCATTACCTCGCCCTCGAAAGGGCTGCCTTTGCTGCTGCCAGCCCTGGTAGCTAGATTGTTGGCCCATCTGTTAGTTTGGGTCTTGTCCCTGGGGTTGTTGTGGTGCTTGCTGGCTCTGGCCGAAGTTGCCTCTGCCTGTGGTCTTCCTGTTGGAGAAGCCCCCTCTTTTGAATGTGCCCCTTTGTTGCAGGGCCCCCATTGCCCTTGCCGTCTCGTCCTTTATTTGCTGGAGCGATTCATCCACTTCCTTGCCAAATAAAGCTTCACCATTAAAGGGCCTGTTGATAATGGATGTTTGAACTTCCTGTTTGAAGCCAGAAATCCTAAGCCAGGCATGTCTCCTGAGTATTGTTCCTGTGCACATTTGCCTGCTCACTGTCTGCGGCATCTAGTGCAGATTTGAGGCAGGTGTTCGCCACATTCTTCCCTTCCTGGATAACTGCTCTTGCCCTTTTCTTGTCCTCCTCTGGGAGTTTGCTCAGCAACTCCTCAATTTCGTCCCACTGCTGGTGGCCATACCTGTTTAACAGGGCATTTGAGTTGGCGATGCGCCATTGCGTCGCCGCCTCCTTTTCCATCCTTCTACCCACTAGGTCCATCCTCTTACTCTCCTTCTCTGGTGGAGGTCCTGAGTTGGAGACTGCATTTGCTCCGCACGGTTGCCACGATGGAGTCAGGTATGACATTTCCCTGTATGTATTTAGGGTCCTTTGAGGAGGGCTTATATTTTTTCCTCCACCCTTGGTGTCATCACTTTGCTAGAGGCTGGTTCTTTGAAGGCTTCTTTGCCTTGATCCAGGATGCTTGGCAACATGGGTAGGTAGTGTCCCCCTTGTTGTAGGGGCTACGGTCTCCAGCAGGAAGCATGTCCCCTTTCTCTTCCTCCTGGGGCACTCCAAACTGGTTTGCTGCTCTCTTTACAATCTCATTGTATGAGGCAATGTCATGGAGGGGGGGGGGGGGAATGTCTTCGAGGGGTAATTGCAGATTTCCTCCTCTGGACCCTGTCGAGATTATTCCACTCGTCCTCGAAAGTTTCTTCTTCCTCCAGCTCATTTCCGTATTCCTTGGGGTTTTCGCGGCGATTCTAGGGTGTTCTCTTCTCCCTCTGCGTCCTCAGCCTCTTCGGCGTCGACGTGTTCTAGTTTGACCTCCGGTGCCTTTGGGATTCGAAAGTTCTTTAGGGATTCATCGAATTCCCTTCTCTAAGAGGGGGGCCATTTCGTCCTCGAACCTCCTTTTCTTACTCTCGACTTTGAGGGCCCTTTCGGTGGCCGGGGACTCACTCTTTGGCGTCTTTCGGCGCCGGTGTGCCCTTGTTTGCGGGTTCGCCTTCGACCCTCGCTTTTGGGGCCTTGTGTGATCTTCCCTCATCGGTGACCTTTGGGTGGGTCCCGTGGGGTTCCTTTAATCACGGCTGACCATCGATCGCCTTTTTGCTCAGCGTCGGGGCTGCCTTGGGCGCTTTTGGTTCGCGGCCTTTAGGGTCCGACGGATCTTACCTTCTCAGTCTTCTTGGGCTCCCTCGCCTTCTTTTCGGCGCTGGTCTTTTCGGCGTCCTTCTCTACGATTGACGTCCGATCCCCCGTGTGTTGATTCCGAAGGAGCCGCCTGCTCCTCTTCGTCGCTAGAGAAACCCATGTCTCTCATGGAAGGTTTCTTCGATGGTTGCGACATCGTGGCGTGTTGGGCCTGCCTTTGGTTTCGTTGGGCCTTGAGTCTTCAGCCGGAACGTTGCGCAGGCCTCGCAGTCTTTGTCCTGGTGGTCCTTGGGTAGGCAAAGGTTGCACATGTCGTGTGGATCGCGTTGTGCGCATTTGTGGTGGCAGTTTGGGCAGAATTTGAAGGGGGTCTTTTCCATGGCCCCTACCTCGCCATTTGTGGACCGGGGCGGTCCTCTGGTGTCTCAAACAGCCGCTTCTGGCTCGAATACGGCGTCGTGTTGGTCGATGTTCCTTGGAGATCTGCTCGGTGACTATCTTTTCGAAGTTTTTGGGGAAAAAACGCCAACTTTTTTCAGAGTTTCCTGCGTTGCTTCCAGACCCAACGGCAGAAAAAAGAATCTGGCCACTACCCACGTCGACCTCCAGGACACCGTCTGACGTCACACAGGGGACGTACCTGGCACCAAATGGTGGAAGATAGCGACCCAAAACGACAATTTCGGACCCAACCACTAGATGACGGAATGATGCACAGCATGTGAATCCAGAAAAAGGTTCACGCTGCAAAACTAGTTCACATTTGTGCATGGGTTCAAATGGCGGACCCATTAGCCTTGCGAGGACTATATTAAGATAATAAGCATGCACAGCGTAAGCGTATATCAAAGATGTATGATTGTAGCGTGCACTGGAGGTATCACCCTCTGGGAAGGGTGTTGCGAAAAATCAACAAGGTAGCACCACTCGCGTGAGCGGTGTCCCTCTAGGCACAGCTTTTGGTCTGCCTGAAGCAGATTAAAAAAAATTGCAATCCCAAGAATTGTAGACAAACCAGGAATTTGTGAGCGAGTTTTTGAACTTTATCGGGTTTATTAGATGTTTGAATTTTATTCATTCAAAAGCGCATGACAATGGTATAATCAACTTCACTTTCCAAGATTCGGGAATCCATCTCCCGATGCATTTCGGGCTTCAAAGCCCTTCGTCAGGGGAAAAGATCTAGAAGATGCGGAGAAAACAGAGTCACTGTGCTCTAAAAATAAGCAAGGTATCTAATAAATAAAAGCTTGGCCTTATCTAAATGTTCAGCTTAACATAGACGCATGCATAAAAGTGTGCTCTAAATAAGACCTTAAAAAGAGGAACCAGCTGTGACGCAAACATAACTGAACGGTGCTCAGCTCGGCCGAAAATAAGAACCCGAATCAGGTGCACCACGTAAGACGGTGATGAGTGGGAATTCACATTTGGTTCGAAAAACACTGTAAAAATCACTGGACGTGCTTGTAAAATCACTGAAATGCCCCGGTGAAAGTGATGAGAATTAAAAGTTTTAAATCGGTGTGACGACACTACAAGGTGAAGTGCAACAAAAAACGTTACCCAGCAGAAAATCGCAACGTATAAATGATGAAAGTGAGACATTTTAAATCAGCGTGACCACGTTATATAGTTAAGTGCACCAGTGAATATTACAAAACAGAAGAAAACTTACATCAACCCGACGTGTGTACTGCGTACTCCGTGAATTTGAGAAACGCCAGGAAAGTGTGCATCACCTGATGTGCGATCTGAGTGCATGAAAATGAAGAAAGGACTATCTAAAATGTAAAACAAACCAACTGAAAAGTGTATATGGGTGCCATATTGGAGTAGGTGAAAAAACGTGCTAATCACTCAAAGTATAGGAGAAACATAATGACAAAAATACATATATAAAAAATACATGAACCAATATTAGGAGTATAAGAATATGGCAATCGAATAATATATCATGCTGAAAACATTCGCTTAATGGTCTCAGATAAGCACAGTACACAGGAACAGCAAGAATAAAAAACGAAATAAACAAGTTGACAAGAGTGCGTGAGAACGTTGAACGGATAATCACGAGTGAAAAAGTTGAAAACCGTGCACCCAATAATCAAAATGAAAGTAATTAAAAGAAAAATTAAAAGTGAGGTCTCAGAGTAAGTAACAACATGTGAACCTAACAAGAAAAGAAAACTAAACTGGACTCGAACCCATAAAACGTTTAGACAAATATATATAACTAGAGTAAAAATCTATGAGAAAATAACAAGGAATGAAGTGTATAGTGACGTGTATGTGATGAGATATAGCAAGAGTTGAAAAATAGTTGACATGAAACAGTTGATGAGAGGACTGAACTAGATATAGCTGAAGTGAGGTTCCAAAAGAAAGATAACGCGAGAAAGATAAGGATAAAATGTGGACCAAAAATAGAAAAACATAATGAGAAAATATTCAGATTAAGAAGTTGAAGTAAAAAATACAATGCGAGATCCTAAGGCAAATGGAAAGAATGACGTGAAAAAGGTGAAAAATATGAAAAGTATGCTGGGAAATGCGTGTAAACAAGACAAGGCATAAATACCAAGATGAATAGGTACAGAGGTAGTGTCATCACAGATAGCATTGAAATTCCGTTCGGTTTCGTGTCCAGAAATTTTATCCAATGATTTTCTTTGTAAGATAAAGTTACTGTTGTTTCTGCCCTTGCGTCTGATGATGGATTCCAAGACGGTGAACTGTAATTGACTTGTCCGTGTTCGGTGAAGTGTGTCGCTATAACGGATTTGATGTTGTTAGTACGTATGTTGCTCTTGTGTTCATTCAAGCGAATTTTGATCTTTCTCTCAGTCTTTCCGACGTAGGCCAGTCCACAAGGGCATTTAAGCATATAAACAACGTTTTTAGAGTCACAATTGGCGTTCACTTTGTTTAATTTTTGTGCCTTTCATAGGATGTGTGATAAAGGTCCTTTGATGATATTGTGACAGTTGTTACAATTGTGGCAAGGTGAGTTCCCTTTAAAAACCAGCTCCGGAGATGTTGTAGGTGTCTTGGTGATAAATTCTTTAATGTTCTTCCCTCTTGTATAGGCGAAAGTCGGTGAAGTTTGAAAAATGCCTTTAAAGTCTGGTTCCATCCTTAAACTCAGCCAATGCTTTATAATCGATTTTTTAAACCGCGAACTGAGTGGAAAATTTCTAAACAACCCCAGTGTGTTTAGATGTCGTCTTGTCAGTGGGTGTCAAGAGCTGCGTACGGTTCTTTTTACTACATCGTTTGTTGGCTTGTTCAAGAATCTCTTGAGGATATCCTCTGTTTGAATTTATCCAGCATGTTTTTGGTTTGTAGTTTGGAGTTGTCGGGGTTTGAAACAATTCTCTTCACCCTGAGAAGCTGTGAATATGGTAAGTTATTTTTGAGAGGTGCCTGGTGAAAACTTTGATAATGCAATAAATTGTTCCGATCAGTCTCTTTTCTGTAGATATTAGTATCTAAGGTGTTACCAGATCTGCTAATCAAAACATCCAAAAAAGGTATGGATTGTTGATCAATATTGAAAGTGAACTGAATTCTCTCATTTATGTTAAGAGCGTTTAAAGCCTGTACCAGGCTGAGATGAGAACCCTTCCAAATAATCAAAATGTCATCTATATATCTGAGGAAGGTGATGGCGTGTTCTTTCCATGGTGTATTGTTAAGTATGTTGTGTTCCTCAAAATTGCACATAAAGGTATTAGCGTATGCAGGCGCGGCACAATTGCCCATAGAAGTTCCTGACAGTTGGAGGTAACATTGATCTTCCCATTCAAAATAACTGATATAAGGTGAACAACCAATTCCATTAAAAAAGCTGAAAATCAGTGTTTAAATCAGAGTTCAATAACATGTCAATAGCCTCAAGGCCAAGGTTATGGGGAATTGAGGTAAACGATTTCACATCTGCTGTACATAGCCAAATCTCATCTTCATTTTGAAACCGGATACCTGAGATTTTCACAAGTAAATCTGTAGTGTCTTTAACATAGGTTCTTGAGCTCACCACAAACTGTTGTAGATATTGGTCAACAAATTTCCCCACTAGGATCTCGCATTGTATTTTTTACTTATTCAACTTCTTATTCTGAATATTATTTTCTCACTATGTTTTTCTATTTTTGGTCCACATTTTATCCAGGTTATCTTTCTCGCGTTATCTTTCTTTTGGAACCTCACTTCAGCTATATCTAGTTCAGTCCTCTCATCAACTGTTTCATGTCTCAACTATTTTTCAACTCTTGCTATATCTCATCACACACTTCATTCCTTGCTATTTTCTCATAGATTTTTACTCTAGTTATATATATTTGTCTAAACGTTTTATGGGTTTGAGTCCAGTTTAGTTTTCTTTTCTTGTTATATTCCTCTGTTCACATGTTGTTACTTACTCTATGAGACCTCACTTTTAATTTTTCTTTTAATTCCCCTTTCATTTTGATTATTGGGTGCACGGTTTTCAACTTTTTCTCTCGTGATTATCCGTTCAACGTTCTCACGCACTCGTCAACTTGTTTATTTCGTTTTTTATTCTTGCTTTTCCTGTGTACTGTGCTTATCTGAAACCATTAAGCGAATGTTTTGAGCATGATATATTGTTCGATTGCCATATTCTTATACTCATATTGGTTCATGTATTATTTTTTATATATGTATTTTTATATGTCATTCTTATGTTTCTCCTATACATTGAGTGATTAGCACGTTTTCACCTACTCCAATATGGCACCCATATACACTTTTCAGTTGGTTTGTTTTACATTTTAGATAGTCCTTTCTTCATTTTCATGCACACTCAGATCGCATATATCAGGTGATGCACACTTTCCTGGCGTTTCTCAAATTCACGGAGTACGCAGTACACACGTCAGGTTTTATTTATTTTATTTTTTATTTTTTGAGATTTGTAAAGCGCACAACTACCCATAGGTGTCTCGGCGCTGAGGACAGCAGGCAGAGACCAAATATCGGAGAGACTTACTGGTTGAACAGCCAGGTCTTTGTCATTTTTCTAAAGGTTAACAAAGATTGGGAGGATCTGATCTTTAGTGGAAGAGAATTCCAAAGTTTTGCAGTGGCGACTATAAAACGTTTATCGCCCCATGATGCAGTTTTCGTACGAGGAACCTTAAGCAGGAAAGCAGTGGATGAGCGAAGGGCTCGGCCCGGAATGTAAACTGCTAACTCCCCGATTAGAAACTGAGGTCCTATTTTACAAAAGGCCTTATAAGCAATACACAAGGCCTTGAACTTTATACGGTTCTTCACAGAAAGCCAGTGATATTTCCGAATCACATGAGATTGGCTTGTATTTAGGGGTTCCTGATAGCATCCTGGCGGCTGCGTTTTGGACTGACTAACTTATGAATGACTTTTATTGGGGCATTTACAAGAAGCCCATTGCAGTAATCAATAGTAGACATAACCAATGTACTAACTAAAGTTTTCCCTGCATTCAGCGGCAGAAATGGTAAAATCTTTTTTATCATACGTAACTTGTGGAATGAAGCAGAGACCACTGAGTTAGCATGAGGCAAGAAAGTCAATTTGTCATCATATATGACACCCAGGTTCCTAACCCTGGTAACTGGGGGTGGGGGGAACCCAATGAGACAGGCCACCAAGAGGGGGACCAAACAGGAGATAACTTGCCAAATGTCATAACCTCTGTTTTATCAGAGTTTAATTTGAGGCAATTGCTGGACATCCAGCTACTGATTGCGAGCATGCCTTTTTGAAAATTGGCTGCTACCTTTTCACCATCATTGTGAATAGTCAACACCAACTGCGTGTCGTCGGCATACGATGTAAGGCCCATCCCATGAGCCTTAATAACTCTAGCTAAGTCCGACACATAGATATTGAATAGAGTCGGACTTAGGGATGACCCTTGTGGGACACCACATGGGAGGGCCAATTGGGCAGACTGGAAAGTGCCAAAGTTTACCGACTGAGTCCGGTTGGTAAGGAAGGAAGTCAACAGTGCTCTTGCATTGTGTTGGATACCCATTTTAGTGACACGGTCGATCAAAATAGTATGATCGACCGTGTCAAAAGCTGCTGAGAGATCCAACAATACAAGAACTGCTGTGCCTCCTTGATCCAGAATGATTCTAATATCTTCAGCTGCCTTAATGAGTGCGGTTCCTGTTCCATGGCCTTTGCGAAAACCAAATTGAGTGTCATCTAACAGATGATCTTCAAGATACTTGGAGAGTTGAGTATTCATCACCTTTTCAAAAAGGTTAGCTGGAAAAGGCAAGCTGGCTATTGGTCTATAATTTTTTGTATCATTGTGGTCTAAGTTTGCCTTTTTAACAGTGGTTTTATAATAGTTTTCTTCCAGGCCGTAGGGTATATGCCTGAGGCAAACATAGTATTACCAATGCTGGATAGAACAGGTGCCACATATTCTGTGATTAAAGTACAGTCGGAGGACAAGGGTCAATAGCAGAGCCTGATTTTACAGAGAAAATTAGGGTAGCAATCTGATCAGATGTAATGTTATCAAATTGTAGCAAGGAAGATTCAATAGTGTTCGTTGCTAAAGACTGGTTAGTAGTATTGACCTTGGATGCGAAATTAGAATGCACATCATTTACTTTTTCAAAAAAGTAGTTCGCTAAAGAGTCACATAAAGACTGTGATGGGGCTAAAGAACAAGAGGATGTTTGTCCCGACAGATTGGCAACTACTTGGTAAAGCTTTTTATTAGAGTCTTGTGCAGATTCAATCTGAGCAGTGAAATATTTACTTTTTCCTGCGTAATTAATAATTTATATTTACTAAGCTCTTCTTTATATAGAAGTTTCTCCTGACAATTATAAGATTTGCGCCATTGTCTCACGATTTCTACACAATTTTTTCTTTTCTCTGAGGAGTTCAGAAAACCAGGGGGCTGACGGCGAAAGCCGATTTTTTTTAAAAGGTTTTATTTGGCACCAGCAGGTTGATTGCATTGAGGAGCCAATTGGTATAATTTACCGAAGCAAGGTTGGGATCTGTGGAAACAACTGGGAGGGTAGAGCTTAAATGCGTCTTAAGTTGCTGGTAATCTATACTCTTCCAGGCTTTTATTACAACCGGCTTATTTGTTAAAGTGATAGGCGAAGGCTTAGTATGGATATGAATGTTAAAGAAAACCGCAGAATGGTCAGTCCATACTAAAGGTAAAATACAGTTTACGAAAATATCTTTAGAGTTTGAAAATAAGCCATCTAAGGTGTGGCCAGCTATATGCGTAGGATTTGAGACTTGTTGTAGTAAACCAATCGCTTCCAGATCAGAGAGCAGTGTATTAGTGTCATTATCAAGGTGATTTTCTAAATTAAAATTAAAATCCCCAAAATCGTAAGGGTGGGTTCAGCTGCTATAGATTCCACCAAAGTACCTAGTGTGAGAGAAACTCTGTTCTGGGTCCAGGTGGGTGGTAGAGTAAAATGCCTTTAAAGATTTGAGAAGGGGTAAGCTGGATAGAAAAATATGTTGCTTCACAAGTCAAAGATGGAATATATTCAATTTTAGTTGGGAGGTTGCTGCGGTGAATTATCGCCAACCCACCACCTTTTATTATTGTTCTATCTGGTCTTACGGCTTTATAACCTTCTGGGGTGGCCGCATTAAGGTCAGGTCCCGAGGACGGGTCCGTCCAGGTCTCAGTTATGCAAGTTTTTCTGTTTTGTAATATTCACTGGTGCACTTAACTATATAACGTGGTCACGCTGATTTAAAAGGTCTCACTTTCATCATTTATACGTTGCGATTTTCTGCTGGGTAACGTTTTTTGTCGCACTTCACCTTGTAGTGTCGTCACACCGATTTAAAACTTTTAATTCTCATCACTTTCACCGGGGCATTTCACAGTGATTTTACAAGCACGTCCAGTGATTTTACAGTATGTTTTTCGAACCAAATGTGAATTCCCACTCAACACCGTCTCACGTGGTGCACCTGATTCGGGTTCTTATTTTCGGCCGAGCTGAGCACCGTTCAGTTATGTTTGCGTCACAGCTGGTTCCTCTTTTTAAGGTCTTATTTGGAGCACACTTTTATGCATGCGTCGATGTTAAGCTGAACATTTAGATAAGGCCAAGCTTTTATTTATTAGATACCTTGCTTATTTTTAGAGCACAGTGACGCTCTGTTTTCTCCGCATCTTCTAGATCTTTTCCCCCTGACAAAGGGCTTTGAAGCCCAAAATGCATCGGGAGATGGATTCCCGAATCTTGGAAAGTGAAGTTGATTATACCATTGTCATGCGCTTTTGAATGAATAAAACTCAAACATCTAATAAACCCGATGAAGAGTTCAAAAACTCGCTCACAAATTCCTGGTTTGTCTACAATTCTTGGGATTGCAATTTTTTCATCTGCTTCAGGCAGACCAAAAGCTGTGCCTAGAGGGACACCGCTCACGCGAGTGGTGCTACCTTGTTGACTATATTAAGATTCCATACTGGGGCAGGTGGGAGTCTTGGTGGTATTACCCTTTTTAGCCCTTCCATGAATGCTTTGATGACAGGCACTCGAAATAGCGATAAATGTTGCCTATTTTGAAGGTAAGCTATGGCAGCAAGATGCAGTCTGATGGATGTATAGGCCAATGCAGACTGCTGCAAATGCAATAGGTAGCACAGTATGTTCTGTATGGAAGCATCAAGGGGGTTGATGTGATTGTTATTGCAATAGATTACAAAATGGTTCCATTTGGCTGCGTAGCAGGCCCTTGTGGTAGGCTTTCTGGCCTTTAATAATGTTTACAGTCTGGTGGAAGGTTGAGATAACCAAACTGACTTCAGGAGCCAGATGGCAAGATCAGCTGTTTGGGATCTGGGTGTTTGATTTCTCCATGGCTGTGTAAGGAGACTGGGAGTCAAATGTAATTTTTGGTGTGGTACCAGAGAGTTCCAACAGGGTTGTGAACCAGGGTTGACGTGCCCATGTTGGAGCTACTAGTATTAGCGTGAGTGATGTTTGCCTGAGTTTCCGAACCACTGATGGAATGAGTGGGAGAGGCGGAAAAGCGTAGGCAAATATCCCTGGCCAGTTCATCCATAGAGCATTGCCTTTGGACAAAGGGTGTGGATATCTGGAGGTAAAGCTTTGTCATTTTGTGTTTTCGGGTGGTGCGAACAGGTCTATGTGAGGGACTCCCGAAGTTTGGAAGTATGGGTGTAGAACTTGAGGGTGAAGTTCGCACTCGTGTATTTGATACCTCTGCCTGCTGAGGAGGTCTGCAATCTGTTGACTCCTGGGAGGTGTTCCGCTAGGAGATAAATGTTGTGAATAGCTCTCTTCCAGATGTCCTGGGCTAAGTGGGACAGTTGGAGTGTCCCCCCCACCCCCTGTTTTTGTATGTAATACATAGCTGTCATGTTGTCGGTTCGGACTAACACAGCTTTGCCAGACAGGTGATCTTGAAAGGCTTTGGGAGCTAGAAAGATTGCCATGAGCTCCAAGTGATTGATGTGGAGCATCTTTTGCTGGCGACTCCACAGTCCTTGCACTGTGCGTTGTTGAAGATTAGCTCCCCAGCCAGTAAGGGATGTGTCCGCTGTTAACACTGTCTGTGGAATCGGGTCTATGAACAGCCGCCCTTTTGGTAGGTTTTGTGTGTTCCACCACTGCAGAGCGATGAGTACGGCCGCTTACCAACACTAGATCGGTTAATGGACCGAGACTGGTTCCACTGACTGGCTAAACACTCTTGAAGTGGACGTATGTGTAGCCTGGCGTGGGAAATGATCATGATGCAAGATGCCATCATTCCCTGCAGTTGTATAAACACTCGAGCCAGAAGTGACCGAGTGGGTTGAAATTTAAGAAGGAGCGCCTGAATGTTTCGAATTCTGGCTGCATTGGGATTCGCTAGAGCCTTGTGAGTATCTAGATTGGCTCCTAGGTAATCCTGAACTTTGTTTGGCTGAAGATGTGATTTTAACACATTGACTGAGAACCCTAGCTGTTGAAGTAGCTGAATGGTTAGTGAAGTGTGCTTGCGACATTGCTGGTATGTGCTGGCTTTGATGAGCCAGTCGTCCAGATAGGGAAAGACATGTATGCTTTGTCTTCTGAAATGCGCAGCTACTACCGCCAGACATTGTGTGAAGACTCTGGGGGCCGTGGTGACTCCGAATGGGAGCACTTTGAATTGGTAGTGTTGACCTGCTACCACAAACCTGAGAAATTTGCGGTGAGCCGGATGGATTGGAATATGAAAGTAGGCGTCCTTTAAATCTAGAGTAGAAAGAAAATTGACTTTTTGCAAAAGAGGCAGTGTTACCATGTGGAAGTGGTCTGACTGTGTAAAGGTTGAGTTCTCTGAGATACAGTATGGGTCTGAGAGAGCCGTCCTTTTTTGGAATTAGAAAGTAAAAGGAGTACACGCCAGACCCTTGGTGTTGAGGTGGTACAGGCTCTATGGCTTGTTTTAGTGGCAGGGATTGTACTTCCTGTTTGAGAAGGTCTAGGTGATCCGGTGGAAGTCTGTGCGACTTTGGGGGAATGTTTGGAGGAGTGTTTATGAACTCCAGGCAGTAACCAGAATGGATAATTTGGAGAACCCATTTGTCTGTTATTGACTGCCAGTTTGGGAGAAATTGTGACAGTCTTCCCCCTACAGGTGCTAAGTGGACGGCGGGGGGGGAACTATGGGCAAGTCACTGTTTTGTATTGGATGGCAAGGTACGTGTGTTGGAACCTCTACCTCTGCCCTTGCCGTTGTTTCCTCTATAATTGCCTCGATAGAAACCCTTGGAACCGGAGGGCTGGTTATTGCCCTTATAGGTGGACGCAGTGTCTGAGGAAGTAGTCTTAGATCCTGCTCTATAAAAACAGCGACGAAAGGAACCACGCCCTTGAGGAGACTGAAGTGCTCCCATGGATTTAGCCACTTCAGTATCCTTCATTTTATCCAATGAAGTGTACCACCGGCCCAAAAAGGTGTTCCTTATCAAAGGGTGTTTAGTATGGAAGTTTGAACTTCCGGTTTAACACCGATATGCACAGCCAGGCGTGTCTTCTTTAAAGAACACTAGTGTTTACCGCTGTGGCAGATGTATCAGCAGCATCTAGGGCGCATCTAATTTGGATGTTAGAAATTAACTGCCCCTCACGAACCAGGTCTTGCGCTTTTGATTTGTGTTCTTGAAGGAGAAACTGGATGAGTTGCTCCATTTCATCACAGTGTGAGCGGTCATAGCGTGCTAGCAATGCTTGTGTATTGGAAATACGCCAGAAGTTAGCAGCCTGGGAGGCTATCCTTTTCCCTGAAGCATCAAGGAGTTTAGACTATCTGGTGGTGGTGCGTCTCCAGTAGTCTGGGAGTTTGCCCTTTCCCGTGCATTAGAAACTAGTGAATCTAATGGTAGTTGACCTTTTATGTAGACTGGATCTGATGGGGCAGGCTTGTATTTTTTATCTACCCTCTGGGTAAGGATACGTGCTCTAACAGGATCCTTAAAAATGTCTACATGTCTGGTCATGCCTTTCAACATGGGCAACATGTGTTTAGACTTGTGTGTTTTGTAGAGTCTCGAAAAGAAAGTACTCAAGGGATTCTTTGTGTAGTGGGACTCCATAATAAGTAGCAGCCCTACTTAACAATTCAACAAATTCTACACTGTCATCTGGTGGAGAGGGTTTGGTAGGATATATGTCCGGGTCGTTATCAGTGGGAGAATCAGTATTATAGTCATCCCACACGTCTCCAGGCTGATCGTAGTCATTATTATCCCCATCACCCTGATTGTCAGGTGTGTGTGGTGGGGAGTGCTCAGGTGAAGTTGGCACAGGTATAGTCTGGGGTAGAGAAGGTGAGGGAAGAGGAGGAGGAGGCGAAGGATTTGTCCCAACAGTTCTCTTCAATGGTATGTGGTATTCCTCTTCTGTAGTAGCACCTCTTTTTAAAGTCACTTTAGTGGTGATATGTCCAGTCTTTGGGTGTATAACCAGGATTTTTTGTTTCGGATCCGGTTTGTCGATTGGCTCACCGAAAACATGTTTTTTGGTGACTTCGGCGTCTGTTTCGGCTCCGAATGTTTCAGCGCCGATGGCTTCTTGGCCGGGGTTTTCGGATCCGAAGTTGGTTTCGGTGCCGACTGAGGATGATCGGTGCCAGACTTTCTTCGGCTCCGAAGTCTTTGGCTCGGTGCCAGATTTGGCACGGGGCTTTTTAGTATGCTTCGGTGCCAAGCCTGAAGGCGGGGCTTCGGAAGCTTGTTCTCAGCGCCCACCGGGGCCCGAGGGAACTGGTTGGTGCAGAGCCTTTTTCTTGGATGGAAGTGGAAGGTGGGAAGTAGGGGCTGTACTCACGGTACGTTGTCCCTGCGGGATATCCTCATCGGAGCTATCTTCAGAAACGAAGATGTCTTCCTGTTACTCATTGGCTCCGATGGGCTCGTCGCCTTCCTCCTCTTCTGATTGAGGTCCGAAGAGGTCCGGAACGGAACCTGCTTGTTGTCTCTGCAGGTCGCGTCGTCGGGCCCGACGATCGCGAAGTGTCTTTTTGGAGCGAAAAGCTCGGCACACGTCACAGTGGTCTTCTCTGTGGTTGGGTGACAAACACAAATTGCACACCTCGTGTGAGTCTGTGCGCAGGTATTTGGCGTGGCACCAAGGACAGAACTTGAAAGGAGTTCGTTCCATCGACTGAGAGTCGAACCAGGGGCTGTGCCCAACAGCCTACCACGAGCGCTCTGATCGAAATTTGTTAGGAATAACGATCCGCGATGAAAGGGGAACAGGAAAGGAAACAATACCATTGAGTGTGAATGTGATACGCGCCGAGAAGGATCAAAGTCGAACCGGAGCGCAGCGAGGTACATCCGAACCCGATGGCGGAAAAAAACCAATCTGAAGATAGAGCCGATGACCATGCGCACTATCACCTAAGGGAGGAGTCCCCTACCTCGTGACTAGGGAAAACTTCTTCCAGATAAACAAAGTGCAAACATCCGGACCCAACACTAGATGGCGATCTTATGCAAAGCATGTGATTTACAGCTCACATGCCTCGAATACTCCTTTGCCCAGGGAGGGTAGGTTCACTTGTTTTATGACCTTTTTAAGGCGCACTTGTAACTTCTTCAAAAAAGTTGATATGTTCTCTGCTGAGTGTGTGGTTGAGGGAGGAGGCGATGTGTGAAGTTACAGGCAGTATCCATGGCTAAAGACAGCCAATACCCACTTTGAGGTGATTGTGGCAGCCACGGAGCAAATCCTGCAGTTGCCCCCTCACAGGTGGCACATAATGGGGAGGGGGGGGGGGGTAATAAAGAGTCAGTGTTTTGAGGTGGATGACTACGAAACTGGCTCTATATATACACTGCACCAAAGTGAGGTACAGTGTGTATAGAGTCCAAGGGTCTCCAGAGGTTTGGCAGAGGTTAAAGTTAGATAGAACCTTACTCTCTAAAGTGGTAGCTTGGTCGAGCAGTAAGGCAGTATCAGAGGACAGTGTAAAGCATTTGATGTACACAGTCAGCAAATGAATCCACACACTCAAGAACTGAACTCTAGGCCAATTGTTTTGTATAAAAAAAATATACTGTTTTATTTTAGAACCACAGGCTTGCATAAAAATACTTTCTCAAGATAAGATGCTGTTTGTTGAATACTTTCAATGAACAATAGACTTTAAATGCAATATAGTACAGGGGTTGCAATAGGCAACACAATACTTGGTACACTATAACATTGAGCTCAATGGGATTTTCAAGTAAACTGCAATAGAATTACTTTACGAACGTTTCTTACTCAGGGCTGGATCCTGGATTCAGCCCTGGTGCATTTCCTGTAAACAGTTGAAAGAAACAGTTTGTTACACAGGCGATTTTTAAGGAATATTTGTATGTTGCAAAAATAGACACTTAGAAGAATTTCTGGTGAAAACCAGGCAATGTTATCCTATGGAGGAAAATCAAGTTATCGGAAAATCACAGTTGTAATCACTTTTTCTAATCGGGGCTGGGCACCTAGGTCCAGCACTGGGATCTCTCCTGAGAACAGGTGAGTAATTTCGTTTTTGATATTGACGATTTTTAGTGAATATTTCAAAGTTCCAAAACTCGACACTTAGAAGAATTTCCAAGTGAAAACCAGTCAATGTTACCCTATGGAGAAAATGCAAGTTATCGGCTTTCAGGTAAGTACTCGGCTGGCAGAGTTAAGGTTCTGGGGCAAGACTCGGGGGTCTCCCAGTTTGTACTGTTACACCCTCAGCGGCACAGGGGCGGCCGGGTGCAGAGAGAGTAGGCCCAACGTTAGCCTATGGCGGGCGGGGGGCCTTTGGTTGGTGGCTGCTGGCAGGCCACTCGGCTGTGGGAACAAAGCTCCTGGTCACTTACTCAGGGCAAGTGGGGAAGTCGAACAGGGTAGTTGGTGCACCCTCAGCGGCACTGGGGCGGCCGGGTGCAGTGGGCTTTTGGGCCGTCGGGCGCCCAATGGATTTCAATGGGAAAGCTGCAAGACGAACAAAGGCTGCAAACTCTGGGACGGTGATTCTTCAGGTGCGACCACCACTTCGAGAGGTAAGTTGGGATGCTGTAGGAGGGGTAGACACCCAGGAGTTGGGCACAGGGGGACGTGGGGCACCAGGTGCAGGGGTGTCTTTAGGTGTCGGGAAATCTTACCCTCTGCTGGTCGCGGTTGGAGGGGTCCCTGGTGTTGAGGCTGCAGGCGTCAGGTGAGTCCTTGGGTGCTGGATTCTTGGTCACAGTCGCCGGGGGACGTCCTCGTGGTCTTTGTCCACTTTGGCTCGGGCCAGGCTCGGCGGGTGCAGAGTGGGCAGGATCCGCGGTCTCAGGCCGGGGCCTGGGGTTGCAGTGGTTTGAGCAGAACCACTGCTCGTGGGAGTCCGTCTTTTAGTTGAGCAAGGCAGTCAGGTCCTCCGGGGTTTGAGGTTGCCGACCACTCAAGAGGCCGGGGTTTAGCAGGAGCAGGTTAGACAGGCCGGTAGGGCTGGGGCCAAGTCAGTTGGTGTCGTCCTCTTGTTAGCAGCTGCACGGCTGGTCTTTCTTCTTATTTTGGAATCGGGATCTGAGGCAGGAAGGTTCAGGATGCCCCTAAATACTGAATTTAGGGGTGTTACAGGTAGGTAAAGGGCAGGGACCAATGGGTCCCTTCCCTGGGGTGGGTACACCCCCTACCCTGCCACTCTCCAGTGGGAGGGAGGAGCCTGTCCTGGGATGGCTGGGTCCCCCATCCTCAAGATGGCGGGGACTCGAGGTTGTGCTTCACCCCGCCTCCCCCACCTTAGGGGTGGAGTTGGCAGAGGTGGGCACACCTCTTCCTCACTGTTTTTCCCGCCAGGTCTCCCGCCCAAGGGGGGGGGGGGGGGGGGGTGGGGAGGAAGAGAGAACCAGTGGGGACCAGTTGCAGAGTACAGCAAGTGGTCTGGCGAGGCTCACAAAGGCGGTATGCCTTTGAAGCTTCTCCTTTGTGAACCCTGCCCATCCTGGGGGAGGAGGCTTGGCACCTCGTCCCAGGATGTGCATTGTTTCAGGCCCCCGAGAGCAGCAAGCTCTCGACCCAGGGGTCCAGAAACATGTCTGGTGGTGGCAGCCTCGGCAGCCACTCAGTCAGGCCACTGGAAGTTGGTCGAGTTTCAGGGGGCATCTCTAAGATGCCCTCTGTTGTGCATTTTACATTAATTCCCACACTGGCATCAGTGTGGGTTTAATGTGCTGAGAAGTTTGATACCAAACTTCCCAGTCTTCAGTGTAGCCATTATGGTGCTGTGGAGTTCGTAATGACAAACTCCCAGTGTAGGAAAGTGGCTCTGTATATACTGTACCCAAGTAAGGTTCAGTGTGCACAGAGTAACCTTACTCTCCAAAGTGGTAGCTTGGTCGAGCAGTAAGGCAGTATCAGAGGACAGTGTAAAGCATTTGATGTACACACAGTCAGCAAATGAATCCACACACAAGAACTGAACTCTAGGCCAATTGTTTTGTATAAAAAAAATATACTGTTGCTTTATTTTAGAACCACAGGTTTGCATAAAAATACTTTCTCAAGATAAGATGCTGTTTGTTGAATACTTTCAATGAACAATAGACTTTAAATGCAATATAGTACAGGGGTTGCAATAGGCAACACAATACTTGGTACACTATAACATTGAGCTCAATGGGATTTTCAAGTAAACTGCAATAGAATTACTTTACGAACGTTTCTTACTCAGGGCTGGATCCTGGATTCAGCCCTGGTGCATTTCCTGTAAAAAGTTGAAAGAAATAGTTTGTTACACAGGCGATTTTTAAGGAATATTTGTATGTTGCAAAAATCGACACTTAGAAGAATTTCTGGTGAAAACCAGGCAATGTTATCCTATGGAGGAAAATCAAGTTATCGGAAAATCAGTTGTAATCACTTTTTCTAATCGGGGCTGGGCACCTAGGTCCAGCACTGGGATCTCTCCTGAGAAAGGGTGAGTAATTTCGTTTGATATTCGGACGATTTTTAGTGAATATTTCAAAGTTCCAAAACTCGACACTTAGAAGAATTTCCAAGTGAAAACCAGTCAATGTTACCCTATGGAGAAAATGCAAGTTATCGGCTTTCAGGTAAGTACTCGGCTGGCAGAGTTAAGGTTCTGGGGCAAGACTCGGGGTCTCCCAGTTTGTACTGTTACACCCTCAGCGGCACAGGGGCGGCCGGGTGCAGAGAGTAGGCCCAACGTTAGCCTATGGCGGGCGGGGGCCTTTGGTTGGTGGCTGCTGGCAGGCCACTCGGCTGTGGGAACAAAGCTCCTGGTCACTTACTCAGGGCAAGTGGGGAAGTCGAACAGGGTAGTTGGTGCACCCTCAGCGGCACTGGGGCGGCCGGGTGCAGTGGGCTTTTGGGCCGTCGGGCGCCCAATGGATTTCAATGGGAAAGCTGCAAGACGAACAAAGGCTGCAAACTCTGGGACGGTGATTCTTCAGGTGCGACCACCACTTCGAGAGGTAAGTTGGGATGCTGTAGGAGGGGTAGACACCCAGGAGTTGGGCACAGGGGGACGTGGGGCACCAGGTGCAGGGGTGTCTTTAGGTGTCGGGAAATCTTACCCTCTGCTGGTCGCGGTTGGAGGGGTCCCTGGTGTTGAGGCTGCAGGCGTCAGGTGAGTCCTTGGGTGCTGGATTCTTGGTCACAGTCGCCGGGGGGACGTCCTCGTGGTCTTTGTCCACTTTGGCTCGGGCCAGGCTCGGCGGGTGCAGAGTGGGCAGGATCCGCGGTCTCAGGCCGGGGCCTGGGGTTGCAGTAGTTTGAGCAGAACCACTGCTCGTGGGAGTCCGTCTTTTAGTTGAGCAAGGCAGTCAGGTCCTCCGGGGTTTGAGGTTGCCGACCACTCAAGAGGCCGGGGTTTAGCAGGAGCAGGTTAGACAGGCCGGTAGGGCTGGGGCCAAGTCAGTTGGTGTCGTCCTCTTGTTAGCAGCTGCACGGCTGGTCTTTCTTCTTGTTTTGGAATCGGGATCTGAGGCAGGAAGGTTCAGGATGCCCCTAAATACTGAATTTAGGGGTGTTACAGGTAGGTAAAGGGCAGGGACCAATGGGTCCCTTCTCTGGGGTGGGTACACCCCCTACCCTGCCACTCCAGTGGGAGGGGGGCAGGAGCCTGTCCGGGGTTGGCTGGGTCCCCCCATCCTCAAGATGGCGGGGACTTGAGGTTGTGCTTCACCTCGCCTCCCCCACCTTAGGGGTGGAGTTGGCAGAGGTGGGCACACCTCTCTTCCTCACTGTTTTTCCCACCGGGTCTCCCGCCCAAAGGGGGGGGAGAGAAGAACCAGTGGGGACCAGTTGCTGAGTACAGCAAGTGGTCTGGCGAGGCTCCTTCGTGAACCCTGCCCATCCTGGGGGAGGAGGCTTGGCACCTCGTCCCAGGATGTGTATTGTTTCAGGCCCCCCCGAGAGCAGCGAGCTCTTGACCCAGGGGTCCAGAAACATGTCTGGTGGTGGCGGCCTCGGCAGCCACTCAGTCAGGCCACTGGAAGTTGGTCGAGTTTCAGGGGGGCATCTCTAAGATGCCCTCTGTTGTGCATTTTACATTAAATCCCACACTGGCATCAGTGTGGGTTTAATGCGCTGAGAAGTTTGATACCAAACTTCCCAGTCTTCAGTGTAGCCATTATGGTGCTGTGGAGTTCGGAATGACAAACTCCCAGCACCATATACTCTTAATGGCAGCACTGCACACAGTGCCCACGAATGGACCTGGGTACTGTAGGGGTACAGGGCTCATGCACCTGTACCCTCACCACTGGCATAGGGCACCCAGCTAGAGGGGTGACTGATGTATGCCAGGGCAGTGGTTTGTGGGCATGGCACACAGATGTGTGCCATGTCGACTCTTCACTTTGTTCTGCACCAAGACACGCAGTCTGCAAAGGCAGAGTGTGAGTGTCAGGGTACAGGGCCTCGAAGGGTGGCACAATAAGTGCTGCAGCCCTTGGAGGCCTTCTCTGGTCACAGTGCCCTGGGTACCTGTGGTACCATTTACCAGGGGCTTACCTGTGGCCAGAGATGCCAATTGGGTTTAGGCTTTAATGCAGTTAAGGGAAGGGACACAGGCCCTGGGTACCTGATTGGCAGGAGCCCAGGGCACACTCAGTCAAAGTAAATCAGCAATTCAGCAAAAAGTGGGGGCATACCATGCAAGAAAGAGGGCACTTTCTCACAATGACCCCTTGCAGGAAGCTACTTTACTTTTGGCCCCCTAAGGGAACTGTGAGAAAGTGCCCTCTTTCTGCATAGTTGCCCCCACTTTTTTGCTGAATTGCTGATGTACTTTGAGTGTGCCCTAGGCTCCTGCTAATCAGGTACCCAGGGCCTATGTTCTTTCCCTAAAACTGCATTGAAGCCTAAACCCAATTGGCATCTCTGGCCACAGGTCAGTCCCTGGTAAATGGTACCACAGGTACCCAGGGCACTGTAACCAGAGAAGGCCTCTAAGGGCTGCAGCACTTATTGTGCCACCCTTAGAGGTCCTGTACCACTACACTCTCACTGCCTTTGCAGGCTGCGTGTTTTGGTGCATTACAAAGTGAAGTCGACATGGCACCCGTGCCATGCCTACAACCCACTGCCCTGGCATAGGTCAGTCACCCGTCTAGCTGGGTGCACTATACCAGTGGCGAGGGTACAGGTGCATGAGCCCTGTACCCCTACAGTGTGTAAGTCCATTCTTAGACAGTGTAAGTGCAGTGCTGCCATTAAGAGTATATGGTGCTGGGAGTTTGTCATTACGAACTCCACAGCACCATAATGGCTACACTGAAAACTGAGAAGTTTGGTATCAAACTTCTCAGCACATTAAACCCAGACTGATGCCAGTGTGGGATTTAATGAAAAATGCACACAGAGGGCATCTTACCTCTCGAAGTGTTGGTCGCACCCAGAAGTCCTTAGTCTCCCTGCCTGCAGTGCTTTTGCAAACCGGAGGCTCTCCATTGGAAACAGGGCATCCGACGTCGAAACAGCACCCTGCCGCCCTAGTGCCGCCGAGTGTGCACCTTTGGTGCCAATTTGTTTCCCCATTTGCCCCGAGCTAAAGTCCAGGAGCTTTGATCCCACAACCCAGTGGCCTGCTTGCCAGCAGCCACCAACCGGAGGCCCCCTATCCCCCATTGGGCCTCAACACTGTGCACCCGGCCGCCCTAGTGCCGCTGAGGGTGTAACAAGAGTGCATCACTGACCTTGGGGGACCCTTGAGTCTACCCCCAGAACCTCAAATCCCACTACCAAATACTTACCTAAAAACCGATAACCATATTTTCCTCCATAGGATAACATTGACACTTTTTTTGAAAAAGTTTCGAAGTGTGGAGTTTTGAAACCTAAAGAAATTCTTTAAAAAATTGTACGCTTTAACAAAAACGCTTTTACTCACCTGTTTACAGGAACTGTCCCAGTGCTGCATCTAGGCATACAGCACAGAGTAAGAAAAGTAATCCAAAAGTAACTTACCTGCTATTTTACTGAAAATCCCATTCAAGTCTATGTACTGTATTTACAAGTGATTACATTTCCCTGAAACAATACTGTAAGTCAAACCATAGTACATTTACAATTGAACTGTTTTACAATCAGCATTTACTACTGTAAAGTATTTATTGCTTACCTGTGCCAGGCTTGCTTGGTTCTAGAAATAAAATAACTAAAAGAATATTTTTATACAAAAACAATTGGTCTGAAGTTCAGTCTTTGAGTGTGAATTCATTTGCTGACTGTACAACAAATGCTTAACACTGTCCTCTGATACTGCCTTACTGCTCGACCACACTACCACAAATGGAGAGTAAGGTTCTATCTAACTTTGCCTCTGCCTACCTTTGGGGTTCCACTGGACTCTGTACACTATACCTCACTTTGGTATAGTATATACAGAGCCAGCTTCCTACAGGAACCTCAGGTGTACCCTCCTGGTGTCTGCTGGTGGCAAGATTGTTCAGAAAAGTGGCTTTGGAACCAGCCCTATACGGTTGAACGGAGGCTTTCATCCTAAATCCACCCCCCCCCCCCTTTACTGTGAAAGGAGCTGCTAGGAGATTAAGTTTAGAGGGTACCCATGGCTTTGGCAGCATCAGTGCCCTTCTAGATTTAACATCTGATCAACCTGCAGGCCAAAGATGTTTGCCATTGCAAGGCAGGTTGAGCAGATGTTGTACTCTGGGTATAAAACCAGAGAGAGCCATGCAAAACAACTGATAAGGGGTGATTAACCACCCCTCGAGATGCAGTATCAGCAGCGTCCAGTGCGTAGGAGATCGTGGCAGGAAGACCATCTCCAATAGCGCTAATTCCTCCCCCCTCTTTCTGAACTTCTTCGAGATCCTTAACTAGTTCTTGCCCCTAGTCTCATTGAGCCCTACCATATCCGGAGAAGAGATGAACATGCTGGCTATCCTCTAATAAGTAGTGGCTCCTATGGCTATTCTCTTCCCAGTAGCATCGAGCTTCTTGCTCTCCTTTTCGGGCAGAGAAGTATCACCCATTACCAGACCAGAAGCCCGCTTGCGTGCTGTATAGATTACCAGGTAGTCAGGAGGGCTGTGTGCCCCCCCCATTATGTAGGGTGGGTAGTTGGAGAAGAGATTACATTTTTTTGACGTGGTGTTCCTACCCTTACCGGGTCCTTTGAAGGTGTCTGTGGCACATTTTAACATGCCCTTTAGCATAGGGAGGAATTATACGATCCTCTGACCTAGATAATGTCCACCACAAAATCTTCATCTTGAAGGACACAGCCACCATGTGAATCACCTCATGGTAGGACGTGGTGTCTGGGGCGGATGCCCTTTCCAGATTGTGATCCAGGTCTGGATCTCCTGGGGGACTGAAAGTCGTTCCACAGCTATTCTGTGGTACCCGTTCACACTGTGCATCATAAAGGTCTGTGGGAAGGAAAGGGCTGCCTTAGTCATAGAAGTGTGGGGAACACTGCTGAATGTGGAATGTGATGAAGGTGCTAATGATGGAGGCAGAGGAGGAAGGAACTGAGGGAGTGCTTGAGTGCAGCAAAGTCTCAGTAGGCTTGGGCAGAGGCAGCTTTAGGGAGAATTTTCCTTTCTGGGGGTGTATGATTAGTATTTTCTGCCTTGCATCCAGCTCCTCCTGGAGCCACTGAAGAGGGGGTTGCTTTAAGTCCTCAGACTACAGCTGGAGGAGACTTCGACACCAAAGGTGTCCTTGTAGCAAGGGTGAGTGTGAGTCTGAGTTTGGCAGTGCAAGAAACCCCTGAAGCCACATCAGTGCAAAAGGGCTTGAGGTCTATGGTGCATCTGCGAGCTAGACGACCACAAGTGTTAGACGTGATGAACGAGTTACTTACCTTCAGTAACGATGTATCTGGTAGAGACAGTCTAGCCGCAGATTCCTTAACTTAGAATATCCCCAGACTGGATCTGGAAAACTTTTCCCCCAGCAGTACCTCTGCACGCCAGGGGGGGGGGTGGGTCAGCGTCGCCCGGCTCTGTCCGGACATTGTCCACGGAAGTGATGTCAATGGAGCCATATAAGAGCCCCCCGGCGTGCTGACGTCAGTTTTCTACAGTGAAACTTTTCCGCGCCATGACAAAAACTGCGAGAGTATAGGAACAGCGAGTCAAAAAAGAGCAAAAACCTTTGAAACAATGATAAGAAATCATTAGAATGAGAAACACCATGTTGCAAGAGTACTCAACACATGAAGGGAGCGAACAGAGCACCCACCTCAGCAAAAGTCCCATCAAAGCGAAGAGCCGTGCCCCCCCCCTAAGAGGCAACGGCAGTGGAAACGAATGGCATGACAAACTAAGGACAGTCTGTAACCACAGGATGGAACTGTAAAAGACCAGAAGACTGGAACATCATGACTCCCAACAAGTGACCAGAAGTGAACAACCACATAGAATGTGCACCACACCCCCCCACAGTGACCTATGAACTGTAGCATAGTCAAATAGAATCTCAACCCAATCGACTTCAGCATAGACAAGGAGACCACAAAGAAATGGGGAGGAACAGACAAGGGCGGAGGGAGGGTAGGGAAACATGAGAATCTCAACGCTGGAGGAACCCAGGTGGAGCAGCATTGAAAAGCACAGAACCTAGCAACCCAAAAACGAGAATGGGTGGAGGGCCAATGTACCCAAAACAGAATGACACCCTGCCCCAGAGGTAGGTGACGAGAGCACCCCTCAGGAAGACCAAGGCCACCTGTAAGGAGGCGAGGTGGTATAACCCCAGCTGGAAAGGCCCTCGCAGAGCAGGGAGGATGGGTGGGCGTTAAGGAATCTGCGGCTAGACTGTCTCTACCAGATACATCGTTACCGAAGGTAAGAAACGCGTTCATCTGATAGACATCTAGCCACAGAATCCTTAACCTAGAATAGATACCAAATCCATAACCCATTGGAGGAGGGTCTGCGACTGAAACCCACCAAGTCCAAAAAGAACTTATCGGTCAATAACATTGACTAATCACGGTGGGAACAGCAGTGCCCGCGCGGCCGACACCAGACCTATGAAGCCCCGTAAGGGAGCATGAACAAAGGGAGGCAAAGGCACCACAATCCATCAGAGGACGGTACAAGACATCCCTCGTCCAGACAGGGACGAAAGGAGACAGAACCAGAAAGGGCAGTACAGAATGGAAGAAAGTTTAGAAACCTCTGCAAAAAGACGGTAAACTGAGCACCGGATCCCATGGATCCGCCAGAGACAGAGTCCCAGAAAAAGGGACAAGATAATATGCCATCGTCAGAGAATACCCACTGAACATAGACCACAGAGGATGCCAAAAGTGAAATGTGAGGGGACAGATGTCACCATGCAGAGATATACAGAGCCATGACTACCAGGAGATACAGGTATGTGGATGATAGGATACACACTAGGAGACAGTGTACCGTGAGAACCACACCACAGCTAAACGAAAGCCCAAGGAATGGGATTACCAACAGCATGCATGCGGTGGCAAAAAGGCAGGCGCATCACCAGGTAGTCAACCGTACCCAGAGGAGCAAAGGGAAACCGGCAAAGCCGGGGACACGTGGAGAGAGTGGGTGACGAACCCGGGGCTAAAACCCCCGATACTAGGGCAAGGAAAACCTAGTATGCATACTCTCACTGTGTATAAATCATGATATATATATACCCAAGACAAGACGTATAGATATATAACAAGTGAAGGAAAAATGAAAAACAAGGGGGAAAATCGAAGAGCACGCCCTAGATAAAGGGAAGTCGCACAATAGGTACTACTGCACTGGTGTGAAGCATAGCAGGACACTGTCAAAAAACACCGTAAAGCGACATCCCCCTGACGGGAACGGAACCGTGACACCCCCCCCCCCCCGCGAGGCAGGTGGGGACACTGACCACTACACTTATGAGAAAAGTGAGAAATACACAGAGGTCTGTCAGAAAAAGGATAGATAGTCCCATACAGACACTGTATAATGACAACGAGTATCTTAAAGAAAACCTGCACCGTAACATACACAAAAGCAACAGCGCCTTTAGTTATGATTGGGAACTCACAACCAGTGAAACACCTGGAGCGGAACACAGAACCGTGGAATAAGAGCGACAACCCTGAACCACTATAGTGAATCAGAAAACCCTCCGCAGAGGCCAGGAGCGGAATGACCTGAACCCCTGCGCGTAATAAGCAAGGGGACCGAAGTCCCTGCCAGGGAAGTGCATAAGAAATAGGTTACAAGTTAACACGCAGCAGAAACGTAGCTGGTGGAAACACCACTGCCCATAGGCAAAAAACTCTCATGGCTCAGGCCCTGTGGGGAAGACATAAGCACTTCCCTACACCAAGAATTGAGAGTAGAACGCAGCCAAGACAGGGGCGGAAGGTACATCGCCGGCGCCCTGCGACAGCGAACATATCCTGTGTGTACACACATAGTGTGCCTCCACAGAGACCGGAAGGAGCTACGGACCAACCCTAGATTACAACACAAAACACCCAGGAGAGAACCGCACCAACCCCGCGGGTCTCACTAGAGGGGATGTCCTACAACAGCAGGAAGAGCGTTGACAAAAGAGAATCAGCCGAAGACTCCGCAGGAGCCGTTGAAACTTCCCGTGCCAGGAAGAGCAGCTACACAATAGCAAACAAGTACCCCACATAGGGTATGGCACATCCCTATAAAAGCAAGGGACACCTCTGAGCAGAGCTCTTAGAGGGCTAAAAAGAAATGCAGAAATAGCTGGCCAGCTGCAACAAAAGGACAAGACGGCGAAAAGCTGCACAGTCCGTCCGGGTAACAATGTCTTGAACCCAGAGACTGAGCACCAGAAAAAGCAGTGACAATACTGCAACTAAAAGCCAAGGTCCACAACAAGGACTACAAACCATGGAACTCATGGAAACCCAGACAGGAGACGTTGAACCGCCGAGTCAGCATGTCTGTCGAACAGGGTGACCCCCCCCCCATCAAAGGGCAAATCTCTAAGACGCTCATGGACGTTGGCAGGGAAACTGCCATCGCGCAGCCAGTGCAGAGCAACTGACCGGGCCATAGCCCGACCAACCGAATCAGTGGTGTCCATGGCCGACCGAACGGAAAATTGCCATTTCGCGGCAATCACGAATCAACCGTTCCAGGTCAGTCCGAGGACCCTCCGGAAGAGACGGAAGGAGGCGCTCGACCGAGTCCCAAAGGGCAGAAGTAGCCCGTGCAAACATGCAAGACGTGTTCAGGGATCTATGGCCTGCACTCGTGGACGCAAAAACATGGCGGCCACACTACTCCATCGAGATTCCCAAGTGGGAGGGAGTAACTGAGGGGCAGAAGGCAGCGAGACTGAAGCCGCCTGAATCACCAGCCCCTGAGCCCTAGGGTGGAGGGACAAACAGACAGGGTCGTCTGGAGCCGGGCGATGTGCAATAGCACGATCCACCGGGTCCCCCGAAGAGGGCCTCACCCAAGTCCCCAGAAGAGCGTCTGACGACTCGCCAAATGGCAACAAGGGCTCCACTTACACGGCGACCTGGTGGAGTAAATCCAGCAAGGGATCAGAGGGCAGAGAGACTGAGGGTGGCTGCATTTGTAAAATGTCCTTAGCCCTGCGAACCGCCCTCGCAAAAGCTGCACTAGCCACCGTGGCCATTCGAGGTGGCGACAACAGGTCATCCGTAGGGGACGGCAGGAGGCTAATCTGCCACCAAAACGTGGGGGCTCCAGAGCCGGAGGACATCCAAGGCCCTGCCAGTGCAAGGGGTCCCGCCCAGAAGGACAGCGAAACCACCCTGGGGGTGGCGACCCCACAGGGGCCTCCTCAGATTCGGCCTCCACAAACCGATGAACGGCCGGGGATGGCACTGGCGTCGATCGGCGTAGTCTCGACGTCGATGAACCCCGAAGGAGCCTCTTCTGTTTGGCGTCGGACCAGCATCGATACGACCTCCACTGAGGTGGGAACCTGCGGAGAGGAACGAAGTAGACTGGGTCGAGGACTGTGCTGCAGCCTCAGCCGGCGTCGGCACAGGGAGCCTCACAGGGCTGTGCAGAGACGACATGGAGGGCTTGGACGGGCGAGTAGGATGCGCCTCTGGGCTGCGTCCCGACATCGCAGCGACTCCGGAACCGGAGTCCTCGACCGGTGCCGAGGGCGAACCCGCCGGCGAAGCCCCGATTTGAGCCCCTACCCCCTTTATGGGGCCAGAAGGCACGCCAGGGAGAGGGGGTGAACCAAAGATGGCTAGTAAGGCCCAAGAATAGGCCTCCATCTGGGACAGTCAACCCAGCTCCAGGAAATGGTGGGTAAGAGGGGGTCGACTCCTGAGGACCCGTGTCAGATGGAGAACGGGCGCATCGGGCCCCGCCGTCGCTTGAGGTCGGCGACCTCCAGGACCTTTTTCTTGTGCTTACCTGCAGCAGGAGAGCGACGTCCACGGGAACGACTATGACCTGTCCCGATCCCCCCGCATGAGGAGACCGGCGACGTGAGGACTCCGAACGGGACATCCGGGCGGACCGCAACTTCATGCGCCGTTCCCGCAGAGACTTTGGCTTCAGCCGGCGGCAGGCGTCTCACTCCTCGGAGTCGTGGTGCTCTCAAGCACCACATACAGATCGCGTGTGGATCAGTCGCAGACATCTGCCGCGAACAGGATTCACACGCTTTAAAGCCCAAAGGCATCACACACTGTTCCCGGATGCCAAAAGGCGTCGAGAAAGCCTGAACACCAAAAACAGGCCAGAGGTAACCGCTTCTCCGGATCCGCGTTGGGACGCGGAAAAGAAAAAAACTGACGTCAGCACGCCGGGGAGGTCTTATATGGCTCCATTGACATCACTTCCGTGGACGATGTCAGGATGGAGTTGGTGCCCATAGAGATTGCCAACTCAGGGAGAACACTTTACATCTTGACTTGAAACACTTCAAAATAAAACATGCGAACATCCAAGCCTAACACTAGACTTCAGATGCATGTAGACATTGTGCATCTATAGCAACACATGCTAACAGGTTTTCCAGTGTAGGGTTTTGCAAAGGCAACCTTGTTGTTATTTTCTGGATGGATTTAGGTATGTCAATTTAATACACCTCCATCATATCAAGAGTTTGCAATGTTCTCTCTGCAAGACTCTGGGTTTGCAAACACTGGTAACTAATTTACCTAGTTCACACAAAAAGCAGAAGCCACACTTTGAAGAAATTTAGGGTTTGTTACCAAAACAAACTTACGCCTGTACACTGATAAAATCGTTCCTCCACGATCGGTGCTAACATATCGGTGATTCTTTTAAGTGAGGCAATAGCTTCCAAAAAGATTTTTCAAAACAAAAACTCCATGTCACAAGAGTTAAGTGGCTACAAAGAAGGCCCCCATCAATATTGTCAGAACTATAGGGAAATTCCAGGCTGAAACTGGAGGAATGGTTAGAATGACTTAAGGCCTACCATAATGGCCTACCATAATGGCCTTAATTACAAGTACTTTAAAGTGTGTCAAATCCTCCCTGTTTGCATGTAGGCTGCCACTGAGACCAACTGTAAATGAATAGAAGTGTATCAACCCGGCTTTATGCAAATGTAATAGCAAATTACATTCTGAACAGATGCCAGAGGATAGATTAGTTGTCTTGCACAGTAGTGGTCAAATCCTTTCCACACACCTTTACAGCATAGCAGGCTTGCATGGTGAGCTTATGCACCGCTCAAGAGTTGCATACGGTCAGACTGCTTTTAAGAGGCCACTGGGCAGGCAAAGGCTACTGGGGAAAAACGGTGAAGTACCAAAGAGGCAATTTGAGGTCATCCACTACAAAGTGAAAAGTAAAGCCTCATACAAGAACTTAATTGCCCTGGAGCCTGCTTTCCGAGTCCATAGACTTTTAAAGGAAAATGCTACTTACCAGTATGCATCTGTTCTTGGCATGTAGAGCTGCAGATCCTCACACTGTGCATTAGATCGCCATCTGGTGTTGGGCTCGGATGCTTGCACTTTGTTGTTGTCTTCGAAGAAGTCTTTGTAGTCATGTGATAGGTGACTCCTCCTTAGGACAATAGTGCGCATGGGCATCGACTCCATCCTCAGATAGTTTTTCGCCATATTGGGGAGTGATGGAGTTAGTAGAAAAGAAAAGAGATGTCCATGTGTGTGTATCTAATTAAGATAGGAATGGAGCACATACAGGTCCCGGGGAGGTGGGTGGGCGTGTGAGGATCTGCAGCTCTACATGCAAAGAACAGATGCATACTGGTAAGTAGCATTTTCCGTTCGAGGCATGTGAGCTGCAGAGCTCACACTGTGCATAGACTGTACAGCAGTATCTCCCCTAGCGGTGGTCACCTGTATGTGTTGCAGTAGTTTGAAAAGGTAAATGCTACTTACCAGTATGCATCTGTTCTTGGCATGTAGAGCTGCAGAGTCGTACACTGTGCATGAGATCGCCATCTGGTGTTGGGCTCGGATGCTTGCACTTTGTTGTTGTCTTGGAAGAGTCTTTTGTAGTCACGAGATAGGTGACTCCTCCTTTGGACGATAGTGCGCATGGGCATCGACTCCATGGTTAGATTGTTTTTCGCCATGATGGGAAAAGATGGAGTCAGTAAGAAGAAAAAGATGTCCATGTGAATATATCTAATTAAGATTATACTGGAACAGATACAGGTTCCGGGGAGGTGGGTGGGCGTGTACGACTCTGCAGCTCTACATGCCAAGAACAGATGCATACTGGTAAGTAGCATTTACCGTTCGAGGCATATGAGCTGCAGATCGTACACTGTGCATAGACTGTATAGCAGTGTCTCCCCTAGCGGTGGTCACCTGTATCAGTTGCAGTAGTCTGAAAAAGTGTTTTAAGAACAGCTTGGCCTACAGCAGCTTGCTGCTTTGCGTGTACATCAACACAGTAGTGTTTGGTAAAGGTATGTGGCGTAGACCATGTTGCTGCCTTACATATGTCATTTAGGGGATGTTCCCTAAAAATGCCATAGAAGCCCCTAGTTTACGTGTGGAATGTGCCCTAGGGGAATTATTAAGGTGCGTTTAGCCTTTTGGTAGCAAATTTGAATGCATTTGACTATCCATCTAGCAATGCCAGCCTTTGAGATGGGATTACCTTTATGTGGTGGGGAGAAAGCTACAAATAATTGTTTTGTCTTTCTGAAAGGTTTGGTCCTGTCAATGTAGTAAAGTAGGGCTCTTCTGACATCTAGTGTGTGTAGAGCTCTTTCTGCTACAGAGTCTGGGTCTTGGAAAAAGACGGGTAACTCTATTGATTGGTTAAGGTGAAAAGCAGAAATTACTTTAGGTAGGAATTTGGGGTTTGGTCTGAGAACTACTTTATTACGATGGATTTGTAAAAAGGTTCTTGTATGGTTAAAGCCTGAATCTCACTCACTCTTCTGAGAGAGGTTATTGCAATTAGGAAGGCTACTTTCCATGTAAGAAATTGTAACTCACATTTGTGCAGAGGTTCAAATGGGGGACCCATGAGCCTGGTGAGGACAATATTTAGATTCCATGCTGGAGAGGGTGGCAATCTAGGGGAATGATTCTTTTAAGGCCTTCCATAAAGGCTTTAATTGCAGGTACTCGAAACAGTGACAAATGCTGTCTGTTTTGTAAGTATGCGGCTAGAGCGGCAAGATGTAATCTTATGGATGAGTATGCTAGGTTACATGTTTGCAGATGCAGCAAGTAACAGATAATGTTTTGTATGGAGGCATCTAGTGGGTTGATATTGTTGTTATTGCAATAAATAGCAAACCTTTTCCATTTTGCTGCATAACAAGCCCTGGTAGTGGGACGTCTGGCTTCTTTAATGACCTGCATACACTCAGGTGGAAGGTTAAGGTAACCGAACTCTAGGACTTCAGGAGCCATATTGCCAGATTCAGTTGACCTGGATCGGGGTGTCTGATCTCTCCATGGTTCTGAGTTAAGAGGTGTGGAGAGAGGTGCAGTTTGTGGTGTGGAACTACTGAGAGTTCGAGAAGTGTTGTGAACCATGGTTGTCTTGCCCATGTGGGAGCAACTAGGATCATTGTTAGAGACTGTTGTCTGAGTTTGCGTACTACTAGGGGAATGAGTGGGAGAGGCGGAAAAGCGTATGCAAATCTGCCTGACCAGTTCATCCATATTGCATTGCCCTTGGACGACGGGTGTGGGAACCTGGCGGCGAAGGTTGGGCATTTTGTGTTTTCGTGTGGCGAACAGGTCTATTTGTGGATGGCCCCACATTTGGAAAAAAGGTTGTAGAACTTGCGGATGCAGTTCCCATTCGTGAATCTGTTGTGTCTGTCGACTTAACAGATCCGCAATGTGATTGTGAACTCCTGGAAGGTGTTCTGCAAGGAGGTAAATGTTTTGAGGAATGGCCCATCTCCATATGGCTTGCGCCAGGCGAGACAGCTGTAGAGAGTGTGTCCCCCCTGTTTTTGTACATAGTACATTGCTGTCATGTTGTCTGTTTTGACTAAGACAGTCTTGTGAGTAAGATGCGGTTGGAATGACTTTAGCGCTAGAAATATTGCTAATAATTCTAGGTGGTTGATGTGGAGCAGTTTTTGTGACTTGGTCCAGCTGCCCTGCGTTGTGTGGGTAAGGAGGTGAGCTCCCCACCCGGTGAGAGATGCGTCTGTTGTGAGCACTATTTGTGGAACTGGCTCTAGGAACGGCCGCCCCTTGGAAATGTTTTGTATGTTCCACCATTGCAGAGAGCGATGAGTGCGGCTGTCTACCAACACCAGATCTGTAAGCTGGCCCTGAGCTTGGTTCCACTGACGTGCTAAGCATTCTTGCAGGGGCCGCATTTGAAGTCGTGCGTGAGGGACAATAAAGATGCACGAGGCCATCATTCCTACGAGTTGCATAAACACTCGAGCTGGAAGGTAGTGTTGAGGTAGGAATTTGTTGATGAGGGCTTGCATACTTGTTATCCTGGAAGGATTGGGGTATGCAAGGGCCCTGGAGGTATCGATTGTGGCTCCTAGGTACTGATGTATGTAGGAGGGATGGAGATGCGATTTGGTATGGTTTATTGTGAACCCCAAATTGTGTAGTAGCCGAACTGTTTGGAGTGTGTGCTGTACACATTGGTTGTGTGACTTGGCTTTTATTAGCCAGTCGTCTAGATACGGAAACACGTGAATGTGTTGTCTTCGTAAGTGCGCAGCTACTACTGCTAGGCACTTGGTGAAAACCCTTGGTGCTGTTGCCACCCCGAATGGGAGGACTTTGAACTGATAATGTTGTCCGTCCACTATGAACCTTAGGTATTTCCTGTGCGCAGGGTGAATGGGAATATGGAAATAGGCGTCCTTGAGATCTAGTGTGGCAAGGAAGTCGCCTTGTTGGAGTAGTGGAAGTATTTGTTGAAGAGTGATCATGTGAAAATGATCTGAGTGAATGTAATAGTTGAGGGGTCTGAGGTCCAGTATGGGCCTGAGGGAACCGTCCTTTTGGGGATTAGAAAGTATAGTGAGTAAACCCCTGTGCCCTGATGTTGTAGAGGGACTGGTTCTATTGCGTGCTTTTGGAGCATAGAGAGAACCTCTTGATTGAGGAGCGTTAGATGTTCCGTGGACATGGGACGCTGTCTGGGTGGTATGTTGGGGGAGTAGAAGTGAGTTCGAGGCAGTAACCATACTGGATAATTTGTATTACCCACCTGTCGGTGGTGATGGAATTCCACGCAGGTAGGAACTTTGACAGTCTTCCCCCGACGGGAGTGGAATGATCGGGGGGAAACGGAGGGAAGTCACTGTTTGGTGTTAGGGGAGGTGCGTGTGTTAAACCCGCGTCCTCTACCCCTGTTGTTATTACCTCTGTAATTACCTCTGGAGTAACCTCTATTAGAGGAGGTTTGAGTGGTGTTTTTGTAGTTAGCAGAGGTGGTGTCTGTGGCTGTAGTTTTGGAGCCGCCTCTATATAAGGAGCGACGAAAGGAACCTCTGCTAGGTGTGGCTTGTAGAGCTCCCATAGCTTTGGCTGTGTCTGTGTCCTTCTTCATTTTTTCTAGAGAAGTGTCCACATTAGGCCCAAACAGGTGTTCCTGGTCTAAGGGTTGATTGAGGATGGTAGATTGTACCTCCTGCTTGAAGCCAGATATTCGTAGCCATGCGTGTCTGCGCAGCAAAACGCTTGAGTTTATTGTGCGTGCTGCTGTATCTGCTGCGTCAAGGGCGCACTTTATTGAGGTGTTTGTGACAATCTTGCCTTCTTGTATTAGATCATTGGCCTTGGTCTTATACTGATCTGGAAGGTGCTCAATGAGCTTTTCAAGCTCGTCGTAATGGGCTCTGTCATATCTCGCCAGTAAGGCTTGGGAATTGGCGATGCGCCACATGTTTGCTGCTTGAGACGCAACTCTTTTTCCCGATGCGTCGAGTAATTTGGACTCCTTGTCTGGTGGTGGTGTCTCACCAGTAGTCTGGGAGTTTGCCCTTTTCCGTGCATTAGCAACTACTAATGAGTCTAGAGGGAGTTGGCCTTTAATATAAGCTGGGTCAGAAGGGGCAGGTTTATATTTTTCTCGATCCTTGGGTTAAGAACCCTAGCCCTAACTGGGTCTTTGAAGACCTCAGGGGCATGTTTAATAATGCCTTTAAGCATAGGTAGAGTATGGGTAGACTTTTGAGGCTGGCTAAAAGTTTCTAGTAAAAAGTCTTCTT
Source organism: Calotriton arnoldi (assembly GCA_963921515.1). Classification (NCBI taxonomy): domain Eukaryota; kingdom Metazoa; phylum Chordata; class Amphibia; order Caudata; family Salamandridae; genus Calotriton; species Calotriton arnoldi. Next base: position 1,393,420 of record CAWUFW010004562.1, on the reverse strand, counting down.
CCAGGGGGTCTGAGTGTAACTTGACACCATGGTATTGTGCTGCCCTGTTTATCACCTGTGAAAACCCTATAGCATCATCTGGAGGTGAGGCTTTTGATGGGTATGGTTCAGGGACAGGTATATCTGGGAGGTCATAACTGTCCCAGGGGTCTTGTGGTGGGATACTGTGAAGGTCGTCATCAGTGTAGGTGGTGAGGTGACTGCATGTCATCATCATGATCCTCCCTGTCTGTATCCCCTTGTGGTGAAAAACAAGGTGGAGGAGAGTGAGGCGGGGAGTGTAGAGGGCTGAGGTGTTGTGGAGGTGGAGAGAAAGACCTTATAGGTGATGTGGAAGAGTCTTTCTTCTTATGAGGTGGCTCAGGTGTGGTTGGTTCCTGTATCTTCCTCTTGTGAGGTATTACTGATTGACCCTATTACCGGACAGGTACAATGTGCAGAGTTTTCTGCTTTGGGTCGATGGGAACCAAGAGTTCTTCTGAGCTGGCGTGTTTGGTCGGCATCGAAGATTTCGGCTCCGAGTGTTGTTTGGGCTTGCGAGGTTGTTTGGTGTCCTTTGGTGAAGTTTGACACCGAGGGTTTTTTGTCGACTCCGAAGGTTTGGTATGCTTCGGTGTCGAGGTGTCTGGGACCTTGGACTTTGGCGCCGAAGGGTCTGTTGGTGCCGAGACCTTAGTCTTGTGTTTCGGTGCCGATGAGTGTTTTTCGGCTCCGGGACGTGGCTGGCTCGGTCCCGAGCTGCCAGAAGGCTTTAGGTGCTTGGGAGTCGAGCCGGAAGGCGGGGCTCCTGAAGCTTTGTGATGGTGCAGACCTAGGCCCGAAGGCGAAGGTGTGACCGAAGCCTTTTGTTTCTTGGGGGCAGGGGCATCGACGTCAGTACTCACAGTACGTTGGTGTGGTGTGATGAGTTGGTCGTCGGACCCTGAGTCTTCGGCTCCGGAGGTGTCGATTTGTAAATCTCCGGTGTCCGGGTTGTCGGAGCCTGTGTCAAAGATGTCGTCCGGTGCGGGAGCGGCTGACCTGGACATTTCGTGTCGTCGGGCCCGGCGATCACGGATGGTCTTTTTGGACCGAAAGGAGTCACAGGCTTGGCAGTGTTGGCTCTCGTGTTCTGGAGAGAGGCAAAGATTACAGATCTCGTGGAGATCTGTGTGTGGGAATTTAGCCCCACACCTGCATTTTTTAAATGGAGTCCTTTCCATATGCTGGATGATGGCGCCGACACGCCCAACGGACCAACGTCGGCGACCGGACTCGAAACAGTGTTGGAGTGGAGACGCGATGAGGGGATCGCGATCGAAAACAATACCGTCGAACGGTAGGAGGTTCTTCTGCGCGTCGAGAGGGGAACCGATCGATGTGGATCCGGAGCGCAGCAAGGTACATCCGAACCCGATGGCGGAAAAAAACAATCTGACCATGGAGTCGATGCCCATGCGCACTATCGTCCAAAGGAGGAGTCACCTATCTCGTGACTACAAAAGACTCTTCCAAGACAACAACAAAGTGCAAGCATCCGAGCCCAACACCAGATGGCGATCTCATGCACAGTGTACGATCTGCAGCTCATATGCCTCGAACAGGGTTTTAAGGACAGCTTGGCCCACAGAAGCTTGTTGCTTGGCTTGCACATCAACACAATAGTGTTTAGTGAAGGTGTGTGTTGTAGACCATGTGGCTGCCTTACATATGTCTTCTAGGGGAATGTTCCCTAAGAATGCCATGGATGCCCCTAGTTTGCGTGTTGAGTGCGCTCTAGGGGGAACTGATAATGTGCGTTTGGCTTTTTGGTAGCAGATTTGGATACATTTAACAATCCACCTTGCAACCCCGGCTTTTGAGATGGGATTACCTTTGTGTGGTGGAGAGAAAGCCACAAACAATTGTTTGGTTTTGCGAAAGGATTTGGTTCTGTCAATGTAATACATAAGGGCTCTTTTGACATCTAGGGTGTGGAGAGCTCTTTCTGCCACGGAATCTGGGTTTTGGAAAAACACAGGTAGTTCTACTGATTGGTTAAGGTGGAAAGGCGTAATGACTTTGGGAAGGAATTTTGGGTTTGTTCTGAGAACTACCTTTTTATGATGTATTTGTAAGAAAGGCTCTTGTATAGTTAGAGCTTGTAGTTCACTGACTCTCCTTAGAGAGGTGATTGCAATTAGAAACGCAACTTTCCATGTAAGGAATTGAAGTTCACATTTATGTAAGGGTTCGAAAGGTGGACCCATGAGCCTGGTAAGTACTACATTAAGATTCCACACTGGGGAAGGTGGTAATCTGGGAGGTATGATCCGCTTAAGGCCTTCCATGAAGGCTTTAATGGCGGGAACTTTGAATAGTGATAAGTGTTGCCTGTTTTGCAAGTAAGCAGCAAGGGCTGCGAGGTGCAGACGTATGGATGAGTATGCAAGACTACATCTTTGCAAATGTAGCAAATAGCAAATGATGTTTTGCGTAGAGGCTTGTAATGGTTGGATGTTATTATTAGTGCAGTAAATAGCGAATCTTTTCCATTTAGCTGCATAGCAGGCTCTGGTAGTTGGGCGTCTAGCTTGTTTTATAACGTCCATGCAGTCTGGGGGTAGGTTAAGGTAACCGAATTCTAGGACTTCAGGAGCCAAATTGCAAGGTTCAGCTGAGATGGATCTGGGTGCATTATCTCTCCATGGCTCTGCGTTAGCATTGTTGGGGAGAGGTGTAGTCTTTGGTATGGGACTACTGATAGCTCCAGTAGTGTGGTGAACCACGGTTGGCGTGCCCATGTAGGGGCTACTAGTATCATTTTGAGAGACTGGTGTCGAAGCTTGCGTACTACAAGTGGGATGAGTGGGAGCGGTGGAAAAGCGTACACAAATCTGCCGGACCAGTTCATCCATATCGCATTGCCCTTGGACTGCGGGTGTGGAAGCCTGGCGGCGAAGGTTGGGCATTTGGCGTTTTGGTGTGTGGCGAACAGATCTAAGTCTGGCCCCACATCTGGAAGAAAGGTAGAAGAACTTGTGGATGTAGTTCCCACTCGTGAATCTGTTGTGCCTGTCGACTTAACAGATCTGCAATCTGATTGTGAACCCCTGGTAGGTGTTCTGCTAGAAGGTAAATGTTTTGTGGAATGGCCCACCTCCAAATGTCCTGTGCTAGTTGGGACAGTTGTGGAGTGTCCCCCCCCTGTTTTTGTATATAGTACATAGCTGTGATGTTGTCTGTTCGGATCAGGACAGCTTTGTTTTGTACGTGGAGTTGAAAGGACTTGAGCTAGGAATATGGCTAGTAACTCTAGGTGGTTGATGTGGAACCGCTTCTGCTGAGTGGTCCACTTGCCCTGTGTTGTATGGTGTAACAGGTGTGCTCCCCATCCTGTAAGGGATGCGTCCGTGGTTAGTACTACTTGTGGAACCGGCTCTAGGAACAGCCGCCCCTTGGACAAATTGTTGGTGTTCCACCACTGCAGAGAGCGATGTGTGCGGCTGTCTACCAACACCAGATCTGTAAGATGTCCGTGAGCCTGGTTCCATTGGCGCGCTAGGCACTCTTGTAGAGGACGCATTTGAAGTTTTGCATGAGGGACGAGAAAAATGCAGGATGCCATCATGCCGATGAGCTGCATAAACACTCTGGCTGGAAGAGAGTGTTGCATTTGAAACCTGGGGACAAGGGTTTGTATACTGGCTATCCTGGCTGGGCTGGGGTAAGCTAGAGCAGTGGAAGTGTTTATCGTAGCTCCCAGATATTGAAGGACATGGGAGGGCTGAAGGTGGGACTTGGTATAGTTTATTGTGAAGCCCAAGTTGTGTAATGTTTGTATCGTTTGGTGAGTGTGTTGGACACACTGGTTGAATGATTTGGCTTTGATAATCAGTCGTCCAGGTATGGGAAGACATGTATTTGTTGTCTTCGTAGATGCGCTGCTACTACTGCAAGGCATTTGGTAAACACTCTTGGAGCAGTGGTGACTCCGAATGGCAGTACTTTGAACTGGTAGTGCTGCCCATTGAGAACGAACCTTCGATACTTCCTGTGAGCAGGATGTATGGGAATGTGGAAGTAGGCGTCCTTGAGGTCTAATGTGGCAAGGAAGTCTTGTTGTTGTAGTAAGGGAAGCACTTGTTGGAGAGTGATCATGTGAAAATGATCTGAGTGTATGTATTGATTGAGAGGTCTGAGGTCTAAAATAGGCCTGAGAGTGCCGTCCTTTTTGGGAATGAGGAAGTACAGGGAGTAAACCCCTGTGCCCTGCTGTAGCAGAGGCACTGGCTCTATGGCGTGCTTTTGAAGCAGGGAAAGTACCTCTTGTTGTAAAAGTGTAAGATGGTCTGTGGACATTGGACGCTGCCTGGGTGGTATGGTGGGGGGGTAGCTGTTAGCTCCAGGCAGTAGCCATGTTGGATAATCTGTCTCACCCACCTGTCTGTTGTAATGGAGTTCCAGACAGGCAGGAACTGTGATAGTCTTCCCCGACAGGGGTGTTGTGGTCGGGGGAAGTGGAGGAAAGTCACTGTTTGGGAGTGGTGGAGGTACGGGTGTTATTATTACCTCGACCTCTGCCCTTAGAGTTGTTGCCTCTGTAACCACCCCTAAAGTATCCTCTATTAGGGGAGGTTTGGGTGTTTGTTCGATAGGAAGAGGAACTGTCTGCGGTGGTATTCCTGGAGCCCCCTCTGTAAAAGGAGCGGCGAAAGGAGTCACGTTGCTGCGGGGACTGCAATGCTCCCATTGATTTGGCAGTGTCAGTATCCTTCTTCATCTTTTCTAGTGCTGTGTCGACAGCAGGACCAAATAGTTGGTTTTGGTTAAAGGGCTGGTTTAGTATAGTAGTCTGAACCTCTGGCTTAAAACCTGAAATGCGAAGCCAGGCGTGTCGTCTGATAAGCACGCTAGTGTTAACTGACCTAGCGGCGGTGTCGGCTGCGTCTAAGGCGCACTTAATGGAGGCATTGGAAATAAGTTTGCCTTCTTGAATGAGGTCAGTGGCTTGTGTTTTGTATTGATCAGGTAGATGTTGAAGGAGGGTTTCTAGCTGATCGTAGTGTGCCCTGTCGTACCTAGCTAGTAGAGCTTGGGTGTTAGCGATGCGCCAGATGTTGGTGGCTTGTGCAGCTATGAGTTTGCCAGAGGAATCTAACAATTTGATTCTTTATCAGGGGGCGGAGCATCCCCTGAAGTTTGGGAATTGGCGCGTTTTCTGGCATTAGAAACGACCAGTGAGTCAAGGGGGAGCTGACCTTTGATGTAGGTGGGGTCATCGGGGGCAGGTCTATACTTTTTATCCACTCTAGGATTAAGGATCCTGGCTCTGACCGGGTCGTTAAAAATTTCAGGTGCATGTTTAATGACACCCTTGATCATGGGCAAAGTTTGAACCGTTTTTTGAGACCGTTCAAAAGTGTCTAGAAGAAAATCTTCCTCTGGTTGGTCGGTGTGAATGCACAAGTTACTAACTTGTGTAACGATATATCTGTAAGAGACAGTAGTTAGTGATAGATTCCTCACCTTAGAATATCCCCAGGCGTCAGGCTGGATCCGGAAAGTTTTGCGTAGCAGTACCCTTGCGCGTCGGTAGGCGGCGTCGTGCGGCTCCGCGTCCGTCGTCGGCGTCGTGATCGCCGGGATGACGTCGCGGGCAGTACTTAGGCGCCGCCCCTGCGCGCTGACGTCAGTTCTGTACACGACTTTCTGCGCCAGGAACGCAGAGCCATGCAAGAAGCTGACACAGGTGTCTGAAAAATACTAGGGCCCTGAAAGGGATGTCCTTAACCCTAGAAATCAGTTCGCAGAACGGGGAGGATGGGTGGGGCGGTAAGGAATCTATCACTAACTACTGTCTCTTACAGATATATCGTTACACAAGTTAGTAACTTGTGCATCTGAAAGAGACACGTTAGTGATAGATTCCTCACCTTAGAATAGATACCCCAGCAATACCAACCCCGGTGGCGGGTCTGCGAACAAAGATCAGACAAGGAAGTCCTGGAGGACAGAACGGCCAAAGAAGCCGTCCCTCCGGACCTGACTGTCAAGGCAGTAATGCTTAGTAAACGTGTGCAGCGAGGCCCACGTAGCTGCCTGACAGATAACCGGCAGCGGAACACCGCGGCCCAAGGCCGTGGTAGCAGCCGTTGCCCTGGTGGAATGGGCACGCAGCCCAACAGGAGGCGCCTTCTTAGCCAAAGAATAGCAGGTCTTGATGCACAAGGTAACCCAGCGGGAGATGGTCCTCTTGTGCACCGCCCGACCTTTTTTGGCACCCACGTAGCCAACAAAGAGCTGGTCATCCACCCGGAAGTGTTTTGTGCGGTCGATATAGAAGGAGAGCGCACGTTTTGGGTCCAGACGGTGGAGCCTCTCTTCCTCTCTGGAAGGATGCGGAGGCGGAAAGAAGGTGGGCAAAGTGATGGTCTGCCCAATGTGGAAAGCAGTAACCACCTTTGGCAAGAAGGACGGACGCGTCCGAAGAACAACCTTGTCTGGATGAACAGACAGAAAGGGAGGTTTGCAAGAAAGAGCCTGGAGCTCACTCACCCGCCGAGCGGAGGTGATGGCCACCAGAAAGGCTGCCTTTAGAGTCAGAAGACGAAGAGGACAGTTATGCAGAGGCTCAAAGGGAGCGCACATTAAAAAGGTAAGAACCAAGTTCAAGTCCCACTGAGGCATTACAAACGGAACAGGAGGGAAGAGGTGAGTAGTGCCTTTTAAGAACCTGTTAACAGGGGACTTGAAAAGGGAGGGCTGATCAGGGAGCCTGAGGAAGGCCGAGATAGCACAAAGATAACCCTTGATGGTACCCAGGGCAGAACCCTGTTGGGCCAGAGAGAGAAGGAACAGAAGGACCTCAGAAAGAGGGGCAGAAAGGGGATCCACAGCCTTTGCTGTGCACCATGCCACAAATTTGTTCCACCTGCAGGCGTATACCACCTTAGTGGAGGGACGCCTGGCTGCCAGAATCACATCACAAACTTCGGGAGGCAAGTCGAAAGGAATCAACTGCCGCCGCTCAATCTCCACGCAAGCAGGTGTAGACTGGACAGGTTCGGGTGGAGGACCGTCCCCTGCTGCTGCGACAGAAGATCCTCCCGAAGAGGCAGACGGATCGGGGGATCTATGCTCATATTGAGTAGCTCGGGATACCAAACTCTTCGAGCCCAGTCCGGAGCCACAAGAATGACTTGGGCCCGGTCGTGCCGAATCTTCTTCAACACTCTGGGTAGAAGTGGTATAGGCGGAAAGGCGTACAACAGACCGCAACTCCACTCGCGACGAAAAGCGTCGCCGAGCGAGTGCCGCCTTGGAAATTCCAACGCGCAGAACTGATGACATTGCGCGTTCTCTTCGGTGGCGAATAGATCTAACCAAGGCTCTCCCCACTGTAGAAAGAGTCCTTGCGCCACTTCCGAGTGAAGACGCCATTCGTGATCCATCATGCACCTGCGGCTGAGTTCGTCCGCCCTGGCGTTCAGAGAACCTGCCAGGTGTTGAACCATCAGGAACATGCCCTGATGTTCCAGCCATGTCCAGAGGCGCAGAGCCTCCTGACAAAGGGTCCAAGACCCCACCCCGCCCTGTTTGTTGCAGTACCACATGGCGGTGGTGTTGTCTGTGAACACCTGCACTACCTTCCCTTTGACAGAGGGAAGGAATGCCTTGAGTGCAAGCCGGATCGCCCGGAGCTCCAGAAGGTTGATATGGAGCCGGGACTCCGCCGGAGACCAGAGGCCTCTGATCTCCGCCTCTCCCATGTGACCGCCCCATCCCAGAAGGGACGCGTCCGTCACAACTGTATGCTCTGGCTGGGGAAGGGAGAGGGATCTGCCCATGACCCATTGCCGGTTCGAGAGCCACCACTGCAACTGTTTTGCAGTCCCCTCCGAGATCTGGACGTGATCGGACAGGTTGCCCTGGTGCTGCGCCCACTGGAACTTCAGGTCCCACTGCAGAGCCCGCATATGCCATCTGGCATGATTGACCAGCAGGATGCAGGAGGCCATGAGGCCCAGCAGCCTCAGGGTCATCCTTACCGAAACCCAGGATAAAGGCCGAAAGATCGGAATCATAGCCTGAATATCCCGGACCCGCCGTTCGGGAGGATAGGCCCGAAACTGCGTCGTGTCCAGAACTGCTCCGATGAAAAGGAGCTGTGGAGAAGGAATCAGATGCGACTTCGGCACATTGATGGAGAACCCCAGCGAGTGCAGGAGTTCGGCCGTAGTCTGGAGGTGGGAGACGACTGCCTGGGACGAGCCCGCCTTCAGCAGCCAGTCGTCGAGGTAGGGGAAGACTGAAACCCCTGCCCGGCGCAGATGAGCTGCGACCACCGCCATCACTTTCGTGAACACCCGAGGGGCACTGGTAAGGCCAAAGGGGAGCACGGTGAACTGAAAATGCTCGGGGCCTACCGTGAACCGAAGGTAACGCCGGTGGGCCGGCAGGACGGGGATGTGGAAATACGCGTCCTGCAAGTCCAACGCTACCAACCAGTCTCCTGGGTCGAGGGCAGTCAAGACCTGAGCTAGGGTGAGCATCTTGAACTTCTCCTTCCGGAGGAAGCGATTGACGTTCCGGAGGTCCAAGATAGGACGCATGTCCTCCTTGTCCTTTTTGGGCACCAGAAAGTAGTGGGAGTAGCAACCACGCCCTACTTCTGGGGTCGGAACATGCTCGATGGCCCTCTTGGTCAAGAGGGCCGTGACTTCCTTCTGTAGAAGCACCAAGTGATCCCCTGACATGCGGCGGAATTGAGGTGGCATGGCTGGGGGTGGTCTCGAAGGGGAGGGAGTAGCCCCTTCGGACAATGTCCAAGACCCACCTGTCCGAGGTGATGGTGCGCCAGTGGGGAAGGTGATGGCGGACCCTGCCCTCTACTGGCGTGCCGTGCACCTGAAAGGAGGGACTAGGAGGGCTTGGAGGCCGCGGACGGGTTGGAGGTGGTGGCCTGACCCGCACGCTGGTTGCCCGATCCGCCACGGCGGAATCCACGTCCTCGGCCACGCGAAGACGCCTGCTGCGCGGGCCGGTGGCTGGGCTGCTGACGTGAAGGGCGCCCCTACCGTGGCCACGATAGGGGCGAAAAGCAGAAGGCAGCGGAGGGCGTGTAGCAGAAAGGCCCAGGGACTTGGCAGTAGCCCGTGAGTCCTTAAAGCGCTCCAACGCATGGTCTGCTTTGGACCCAAAAAGACCGACTCCATCAAAGGGCATGTCCATGAGAGTATTCTGGACATCCCCTGAAAAACCAGTGGTTCTCAGCCAGGCGTGGCGTCGGAGCGCCACCGTCGTTGCAATCGACCTGCCCAGCGAGTCGGCGGTGTCAAGGCCACAACGGATAGTGTATTTGGCCGCATCCCTTCTTTCCGCAATGGCGCGGGAAAGCAGTGCCTGGACCTCCTCAGGGCACTGGGGCAAAACATCCGCCACCGAATCCCACAGGGAGTGGGTATATCGGCCCAAAAGACAAGCGGTGTTAACGGACCGCAAGCCAGCACTGGAGGAAGAAAAACCTTTCTTCCCAAACTGATCCAGGCGTTTGGATTCCCTATCCGGAGGAGCGGTAGGGAAGGCGGTTTGGGAAGCGGAGGCTTGGACAACCAAGCTCTCAGGAGTGGGGTGGACAGAAAGAAACAGGGGGTCGCCCGGAGCGGGGCGATGGCGTCGTGACACGTTCCGATCCACAGGAGCCCCTGTGTTGGGCTTGGACCAGGCGCCCAAAAGAACGTCCGTGAGGGCGTCGTTAAACGGCAGCACAGTCTCCGCAGAGGAGGCTGCCGGCTGAAGCACCTCTGTCAAGATGTTAGGCTTGACCGTCAAAGTAGGGAGCTGGAGACGTAAGGCCCCAGCAGCCCTACGCAACACCGTACCAAAATTGGCCCCCTCCTCCGTAGCCACGGGAGGAGACAGCATGCCAGTGTCAGGAGAAGTATCCAGACCACTGGCCTCCCTAGACTCTCTGTCCAGTCCTCATCATACTGACAGTTGCGTGTCAGAGGGTCATCAGACCCCTCCCAGTCCTCCTGGTCCTCCTCTGGTTCAAAATAAGGAGGAGGAGGGACATTTGGGACCCAAGGTCCCATCGGCGCCGGAGCCGGCGTCGAGCGACGTCGCTCCGGGTCCATGTCCGGAGCCGGAAGGAACTGGGGACGACGCCGCCCGGAGCCCAGGGCGGCGTCGAGAACGGCACCGGAGACATCGGCGCCGGCGGAGGTGTCGTGAGGTCGACCGGCGTCGATGGGGGTTGTGGAGCCGGGATCGAGGGCCGGGGCCGAAGCCGGGATCGAGGCTGGAGGCCCGGGCGACGCCGGGGCCGGAGCCGCCGGCGACGCCGGAGCAACCCCATCAGGGCCCGCGGGGCCCGAAGGCGCACCGGAGGGGCCTGAAGGCCCGAAGAGGCGGGCCATGGCCGACAGGAACTCCTGTACCTTGGCCGGATCCGCCCCGAACCCGGGAAGGGCGGGTATGACGGGGGCGACTCCACAGGCAAGTCCGGGGCCGCGGGGGCGGGGACGGTGCCGGGAGGGGCCTCAGCCGAGTCGCGAGACCGGCGAGGCGAAGTCCGAGAGCGACGATGCTTCTTGGACTTCTTGTGCCTGGACTTACCGGACGAAGAAGACGCCGACGACCGGTGTGCACTCCGCGAGCGACCCCTGGACCTCTCACGCGACCGGGGCTTCCGCGGAGCCGAATGCCGGGCCTCGAGGAGCTTTCGAGACCGCTCTCGCAAAGCTTTCGGGTTGAGGGCCTGGCATTCGGGACAAGACTCGGTGTCGTGGCCTCGGCCGAGGCAGAAGAGACACTCCCAATGCGGGTCGGTGACGGACATCATCCGCGCACAGGCGCCGCATCGCTTGAAGCCGGGCATCCCTACGACACCTTAAAGATGGAAAAAACAGTGAAAAAATCACCAAAAGTATGGTCAAAAATTGACCAGGGCACTGCTCTTCCCGGATCTGCGCTTACTGGCGCGGAAAAGAAGAACTGACGTCAGCGCGCAGGGGCGGCGCCTAAGTACTGCCCGCGACGTCATCCCGGCGATCACGACGCCGACGACGGACGCGGAGCCGCACGACGCCGCCTACCGACGCGCAAGGGTACTGCTACGCAAAACTTTCCGGATCCAGCCTGACGCCTGGGGATATTCTAAGGTGAGGAATCTATCACTAACGTGTCTCTTTCAGATATGCACCCCATGAAAAACGGCCGCCCTATGTATGAGTTGCCCAAAACCTATGTGATCATCTGGTGGAGATGGTTTTGTGGGATAAGGTGGAGGGCTGGGGAGGTCTGTAGGGTCTGGGGGGTCATTATAACCCCAGTCATCCTGTGGTGGATTATCTGGATCCAGATATAAATTATGAGGGTCATCCCCGTACCCCATGTTGTCCTCATACTCATGTGGGGGAGAATCCGCAGGTTGAGGTGTGATAGGGATGTGGAGAGGAGGGGTGTTAGAGAGGTATAGGGGAAGAAGGAGGCATAGGGGAAGTGGAAGAGTCTTTCTTCTTCGGAGGGACAGGCTTGTGACGTGGCACAGAGGAAATATTTCCTGTTTTAGGATTGATATAAAGTTTGTGTTGATTAGGATCGATGGGATCCGGTGTAAACAGTTCCTCTCCTTGAATATTAGTTTTCGGCGCCGACTTTTTGGGTTCCGAACGTGGTGATGGCTTCTTTAAATGTTCCTTTGCTTTAGAAGGCGTCGAGGCGTCCTTCGGTTTAGCTACAGGCTCGACCGGCTTTAGTTTAGGGGGTGTGTCGAGTAGCTTCGGTTTCGGTGCCGAGGGATCCGCGTGCTTGGAGGCGGATTTGGGGACCGAGCTGGATTTCGGCGCCAGGTGGTCTTTGTGTTTCGGCGCCGAAGGTGCCGTGTAACGGGCACATGAGGTTTGGTCGGTGCCGAGGAACTAGAAGGCTTTGTTTTCTTGTTCGGTGCCGAGCCCGAAGGCGGGGCGTCCGAAACACGTTTACGGTCTCGACTGGGGCCCGTAGGCGAAGTACTGACCGGTGCCTTCGATTTTGCAGGCAGGGTTGGGGCAGGGGCAGTAGTACTCACACGCTGCCCTGAAGGGATGGAACTGTCGGAGTCCTCTGCCTCGGAGATGATAGCGAGGTCTTCGGAGTCTTCTTCCGGAACATCGGGACCCTCGAAGATGTTGACGGGTTCCGGAGCGGACCTGTGCGCCATGATGTGCCTTCGGGCTCGACGATCTCGGATTGTCTTCTTGGAGCGGAAGGAGGCGCAGGCCGGACAAGTGGCCTTGTTATGGTCTGGTGAGAGGCACCGATTACAGACCTGGTGGTGGTCACTATGTGGAAACTTTGCTCCACATTGGGGGCATTTTCGGAATGGCGTCCTTTCCATGGGCAGTAGGCCTTACGGCGTCGATGGGCCCAACGGCCCGCGTCGACGGCTGGAAAGGAGATCGAGGAAGGGACGTCGAGATGTCGATGTCGGTATTAGGCGTTGAAAAATGGAAAACGCTGCAAAAAAACGAGTTTCGAACCGGAGTGTCGAAATGCATCCGAACCCGATGGCGGAAAAAAACAATCTGAGGATGGAGTCGATGCCCATGCGCACTATTGTCCTAAGGAGGAGTCACCTATCACATGAATACAAAGACTTCTTCCAAGACAACAACAAAGTGCAAGCATCCGAGCCCAACACCAGATGGCGATCTAATGCACAGTGTGAGCTCTGCAGCTCACATGCCTCGAACAGGAGATTATCTGAAAATTCAAAGGTCTCCAGAAGGCCAACTCCACCTATGCCAAACAGGAGCAAAAATTGGAATCAAGAACTGAAAGTCCCTTTTGTAACCTAATGAGCAGCCAACCAAACATACTTGAGGGTTATGGCTCCCTTTTAAACATATGCAAGTCACCCCTAAGGAAGGCCTGATATGCCCCAAGGCAGGTTGCTCTATATTACAAAAGTGGAACAGGTTACAACAGTAAAAACCCACAATTGTCGTTTTTACCGGGGAAGACTAGTAGACCCATCAGCGAGTGCAGTGTTACAGGCCGTCACAGCAACCCTGCTGTCCAGGGGCCTGTCTTACTAGGACTCTGCAAACTGGGCCAAGTACAAACCTTGTAACACTCAAATTTGTGGTAGTGAAGGGTCACAGGCTTCTCAGGAAGGGTTGTGTGGGGGTACCTGAGGCTCAGGGATCAATAGGACCCTCCCCTCATCTCTCACCCAGCAGCACAAGGTCATATCTAATCCAGTGCTTCTCTTTGTAGAAAAGAGAAGTACTTTATTACACATAAAACGAAATGGCTACAGTTTCTTCGGCCCCTTGCGTGTCGTAATCTTCTTGCTCGGAACCTTCTCCGAAGAAGTCCAGCGTGGGATTCAATGTTTTACCTCTGCATTTCACAACGTCAAGCCAGACGATGGCAGAACGTTTTCTTCCAACAGAAAGATTTGCACGCATCGCAGTTAGTTGTGCTCCGGAGATGAGCACAAGTTGCACACTTCTTGTGAGTCAGCGCGCAGGTACTTTGGTGGGACCGAGGACAGAATTTGAATAGAGTCCGTTCCATGGACTGCGAGGCGGACCGACGCGGTGAGGCCCAATGGCCTTCCACAAGTTCAGATTGAAATAGAAGTTATGTCAACTAGTACGATACGCGTAGAAGTGGGATACGCGTACGAAAACAATACAGTCGAGGGTAGAGTGGATTGCGCACTGAGGGGAACCTGAAGAACGGTTTTGAACTGGAGCGCAGCAATACACTTCCGAACCCGATGGCAGAAAAAAACAATCTAACAATGGAGTCTATGCCCATGCGCACTATCACCGAAAGGAGGAGTCACATACCTAGTGACTGGAAAGACTTCTTCAAAGAAAAACAAATTGCAAACATCCAGACCCAACACTAGATGGCAGGAGTATGCAAAGCATGTGTATCTACAGCTCAGATGCCTCGAACACAGATTTACACAACACATTCAATAATGCAAGAATACTGCATTCACAGGTGAGAGTCTTTGGATAATTCGTCAGACACCCTTAAAGGCACAATTAGCTCTCCACTGGTCGCCTCCTGATCCTCCCCACCTTCATTTGGGTCTGACCAGTCATCACTTGGGCAGTGCCACATTCACGCAGTCTACTTGGTGTGACACAGGCCATCAACAGGAGCTTATCCCGGTTTCAGTCAGGCCTACCACTTGGGCACACAGCAGCAGGTGCCTTGGTAGCACAGATGGAAATAAGGGATTAAAATCATACTGCCCTCTCAGGCAGTACCAAGATTCCTTTGGCACCCTTGGTTAGCGTGTCTGGTAGACGGGCCCTATGCCAGAGTCAATTACAGCAGTCCCTTTAATGATTATCTCCTCTTTTACAGGGTGCACCTTCTTTCCCTTGCTCACAGGCAGGATGTCTTGGCACCCAGAACAGTCCAGTAATTCCTCATTATGATCGGATTATAGGCGATGAATGTTCCAGATCTGCTTCCTTGGAACCAGTTTGGGTTACTTCCCTTTTATTTGTCCAGTCTAAGCCCCTTCAGATCTGGCCTGTCTCTGCAATGCTGCTTTGCCCATCAGGACATTCTCCAGGTGCATTCCCACCACAGAAATACATAGAGGTGAGAGCAGGATGCACCTAGCTATTTATGATCCCTCCAAGAGATCAGGAAGAGACAAGAATCCATTACCCTTCAAAGGACTCCTTTCCTCAACAACAAATACTGCAGGCCTCACTTGGCACCCCCTGCCATTTACAGGCAGTTGGCTACCAAAATGGAAACTACAGGCTTCAATCACTCATGCATGGCACATTATCTATCCTAGAGAAAGAAGAGTGTTATCCCACCTGGAAACGTCCCCCGGTTGCACTGCTAAGACTCCTGAGGGGGTTTAATCCAAAAATTGATCAACAAAGTTGTACTGATATAGAATGGTATTTATGTTTTAACATGAAGTTCTGAACACAGTTTTCTTCAGAATATCACATAGTCATGAAAGCAGGCGAGTCAAAATCGTCTAGGCCCAATGCATTTCGGGCAAGCCCTTTGTCAGGGGAAATTACATCTGTGGATAATGAAGCGGAAAGCACAAGAATAAGTAGAGTGTCCCAAGGGTCAATCAGGACAATAGTAAAACTGTATGAAATGTGACGTCAGTCTAAGGTAATCAGGTGAGTGCCATGCATGGAAAAGTCAGGCCACAGTCAAAACAAAACAATCCGGTAAAAAAGAACTAGGAAGTGTGCCCCAAACAAAAGCTTCACCAGTGAGTTAGCAACGAGAGAGTGATCGGAAAGAATTTAACTGAAAAACCATCGGTAGTATAACATATCACCGATGATTTTAATAAGTGGGAGGGACTACAGTGAGTTTCAAACAAATAAACAACGAAGCAATTGCAAGTAATTAAAAAGGCAAGCGGTGTTCAAGATTAACAGGCCATCCGAGTGATGCCTCTGTGTTTCAAAGCTTACCGCCACGTTCAAGGCGATTATGCAACAAGTGTAAAAGGTTCTGTGTAGAGTTCCATCGGAAACGATTTGCCGGCGGAGAAAGGTAAAAAACGACGGACCGGAAGTTCCCGACACTGGAAGGGTGAAAACGCTGGGTTACCTCCCAGAGAAAAGGTGTAAAAATGAAAAAGCAAGTGTAAAAATAAATCAAGTATAATGCCATGAACGTAAAATACAAAAGTTAGAATGAATATGTACAATGCTCAGGATGTTGGCATTCAGGATTATGTAAGTCCGTTTTTATATAGCGCAGCTACTCACCCTTACGGGTCTCAAGGCGCTGGAGGCCGTTGTGGAAATTAAATGAGCTATTGCCCAGAGTCGCATGGTGCTGAGCTGAGCTGCCGCCGGAGCCGGGGATCGAACCGTGAACCCTGTGCTCCGAAGTCAGCTGCCCTGGCCGCTGCACCACACCTCTCCACTATTATGAGCAGCAGAACTGTAGATGAATGGGTCTGTAAGGAAGCATTTGCGTTTCAGGTATAATTTACCAAACTTGGTATGCTGCTGCCACTGTGGCTTGAAGCTTTCGACACCGATGGTATTCCTCTATCATTAGGAGGGCGTGACCCTCTTGGTTCAGGGCAAGCTCCAGAACATATCGGCTAAGACTGGGCTTAGGTCAAAGCTGGCGCACAATGGATTAGCGCAAGACATAACCAAAAATCAAAAGCCAGGATCACAGGTACAAGCACTTCTGGCACAGGACAAGACAGTGCATCATGCAGGGGACATTCCCATTCAACACATACACTTTTCTGGGAGATAATGGTAACCAAAACTCTAGAACTCTGTGCTAGGTTGAGCTGACTAAGGTCTGAGTGTTGTAATGACATTTCAAACAGTGTGGAATACCATGGTTGTCTAGTCAAAGTTGGACTCCACGCGAATAAGGATCTTTGATATTTGCTGCATTTTCCTCCATGAATGGAATTGGAGGCAGTGGAGGAAAACTGTAGGCACATTTTCCTAACCTGCTGATCCATAGTGCATTGCCCATGAACTCTGGGTGGGGCAACCTGGACTAGAGATTTGTCCTCTGTGCAGTAGCAAACAAATTGTAAGAGTGCCCAGTCATTGAAAGCATTTATGAAGTACTAGGAGATTCATTTTCCATTCATGGACTTGATGAGCCCTGCTTAACAGGGCCGCAAAACTTGTCCATTCAAAGATGCTCTGCTAGTACCAGAATGTTATTCTGAATGACACAATGGCAAACCTTTTGTGCTAAGACCATCCCATGCAAAAAGCACCGTTACTGATGGAAGTCTGGAGCACACTTTAGGCCTCATGCAGTACACCAAATCTAAACCCTAATAAATGACACTTCAATACACATTTCTCCAATAATGTAATACAGAAGTAGTAACTATTCACTTGACAGACTGGTAAGTGCTGTAGGGTTGTGACTAGAGGTAAGAACATGCTATAGAAATGCTACAATCCAGTATAATATAACAAATTAAATCTTATCTAAGTGTACAACAGTCAATACTATCTAGAATGCAGAGAGCAATTCTGTTTGTGAACAGAGCAAAAAGGTTGCAGCTGAAACACTGCAGTCGATACGGATTTTACAGGCAGTGAAGAAAAAAAAAATAGTATGCGCAAACTGTGCTGCAGCTTTGGGTAAACGTAATTTGCAATGTAAAGGGAGTTGCCAGTTTGTGAGTTGTAGTCACACAAGGGCAGTGAGCACTCTGGTCACTGCTTTTTTGCTTGCAAACCCTGTGCTGTCCACCATGGCATGCCCATGCACTGCTCTACCACTTACCCTCTAGCTCAGTGATCATGGCCTCGTGCTTGTTCTTCAGTTTGGCTAGGCTCTTAGATTTCTCTTCCTCCTCAGCCAAGTTGGTGGTGAATTCTGCAATCCGGTCTTCCATCAGTTTCTTTTCCTGCAGAGATAAGAGACATGGGTAAGATGAAATATTAAGAGCACGCAAGCGCAACACATCTGGACTGTTAAGGGCACAGCTCACCTTGCCAAGCTTCATGTTCTGATCTTCCAGCACAATCAGCTCTTCCTCTGCCTTCTTCAACTTCGACTCAGAGGTGACTTTTTCCAGCTGTAGCTTCTGCCGGGCAGCCTCCTCCTCCTCAAGCTGCTCTTCGAGCTCCTGCAGGACAAACACATGCTTTGTCAACACTATGGTGGAAACAGGCACAAGGAGAGAGGTGTTTTAGTAAGAAAAAGTTAGTTACCTTTAACACTGGTTCTATAAAATGGGAATCTTCATTAAATCACAGGATCCCATACACATTGTGTTTATGAATATTAATGAAGAACCCGAGAGGGTAAGCAATGTTCTGGGGTTGGAACCAAGACGTGTCTGTGCAGTGTCCTCTCCATGATGTCACTTCTCTGGTGCATGATAGCAGGTGACTGCAAGGAGATTCAGATAGGGCCCTGCCCAAAGCTAACCATTTCTAGCACTTCCAACCACTGTCGCAATCCTCCATTGGGACACAAATGTTCTATGCCAACAGGCTGCACCAGATTCAAAGGCCATCCATGCCACATGTGTTAGTAAGATAGTGTCAACCTAGTTTCAAACAGTAGCCAGTGCAAGCATGCATCTTTCATGGCAAGCAATGTGTGCGCAAATTAACTTGGAAGCCTGAAGAGCGATGTAAAGTGCATACTACCGACCTGTCCACCACAATAAGATCCCAGTTATTTGCCTACAACATTCCTTTCATCTGAGCAACTGTACGGTTCTTAAATGGAGTACTCTAAAAATTGCCTTTGAAGACCACTATGCAAAGCCAAGAGGACTGATATTTCCCTTTGTATGACAACTGCTATCTACATACGTGCAGCTGACTGGCATCCTCTTTGAGAGGCTTTTTGGGATGAACCGTCACTACAGTGACTGGACTTGCATAGTGATTTCAATAACTTGTGACCCCTTGTTTAAGTAGATGTGGGGACATTGTATTATCTGATGCACAAGATTCTGAACTAAACTGGCAAACTCCGCACTGGCTAGACATACTGCCTAGTTTCAGCAGGTTAATGTGATATGTTGATGCTTTGGCGGAGAGATATGCTCGCCATTCTATCCGGGTGATTAAACACCATCCATCAAATTGGACTAATCCTTCCAAACATGGCTGTGTACGGCTCATGCAGTTTGGCATTAAAGACTTTAAAATGCACAGCACAATATAGTCCAGAGGAATGAAATATGGCATTTAGTTGCAGCCCCAATGTAGCAATTTGTGTTGGACTTGAAGCAGATTAGGAAATTGGCCTGGAGCCCCAGGTACTCAAGTAATACCGGAGCCCTGATAGTGCTGCAAAGATCAGTGAGTGGTAGGTAATTATTAGCCGCAAAACACAAATGTCAATGGAGGTCCCTCCACTGGCAAACAAGGGGTAAGAGGTTAGGGAATGGATACCTCCTCCCAACTAGAAATACACTGCCCCACTTGTATCCATCCAGAACTATTATGCTCTAGAGGTCCTAAAATCCTTACGTGGCGAACACCGCAGACTGCAGAGAGGAAGCAAATCCTATTTAACCCTCACACACCCTATTTGTGTCATGCTTCATCGGGTTCACCCTGACTCCTACAGGTCAGGGTGGGCTCGACCATTTTTCAGGGAGCTCTTAGGCGATGTAGGCCAGGGGGACTTCAAGATAAAAATCCTACTTCGTTCCCCAGGTATCCCTTTTATTCTCGGTGACGTAGTGGTTGTTAAAAAAACCAATAAAAACGGGTCTTTTTGGAGTAATGGTCCCATGACCCTAATAATCCGCCAACATGTTTCTGCCCAAAAATTGGTGGCGTCAAGGGTCCTGGGCTTTCATCAGGGCACAAAGGGTTCCCTCCCTGGCGTGGACAGTAAATTACTCTATATATATTTGTTTTGAAGGAACAGAAAGCTGTAACCTTCGTGAAAAGTATAATGGGGAGTATACTCATCTCCCTTCTTTAAGTACGAGAAAAATTCCACCCTGATCGGGGGAACAAAGTGTCTCTTGGATAACGGCGCAGGCAGCCTTGTAGTTAAACGTACTTCAAAGGTCCTACCCCGTGGGCCACCTAATTGGTGTCCGTATATCCCGGCTCTTGCAAAGTAATTTACTGTCAACGCCAGGGAGGGAACCCTTTGTGCCCTGATGAAAGCCCAGGACCCTTGAGGCCACCAATTTTTGGGCTGAAACATGTTGGCGGATTATTAGAGTCATAGGACCATTACTCCAAAAAGACCTGTTTTTATTGCTTTTTTAACATCCACTACGTCCGAGAATAAAAGGGATACCTGGGGAACAAAGTAGGATTTTTATCTTTAAGTCCCCCTGGCCTACATTTCCTAAGAGCTCCCTGAAATATGGTCGAGCCCACCCTGACCTGTAGGAGTCGGGGTGAACCCAATGATGAAGCATGACACCAATAGGGTGTGTGAGGGTTAAATAACAGGATTTGCTTCCTTTCCGCATTCTGCGGTGTTCGCCACGTAAGGATTTTAGGACCTCTAGAGCGTAGTTCTGGATGGATACAAGTGGGGCAGTGTATCAATTATTAGCCAACAGGTTAATTACAGATAGATGCTTCTCGTAGGTATGTCCCCAATACTACTGCCATGCACCTAGAGAATGCGAGCAGCCGCCCTGAGGCAGACTATGAATCTCTGAAATCTGCATTTCTGTACTATGTATATGAGAAAATCAGTTTGCTAATGGCACAAGCTTCATTTGGTGAAGGGAAAATATTATGCTCTAAAGCAAACCTAAAACGTGGTTGTTTGTAGCCTTTAGGTCCTGAATTGGTCTATTTTATCCGATCTTTGTTTGACATTATAGTACCCGCAATAAATCCCTTTCTGGGAAGAGAAGTTCACGCTTCCTTCCCTGTTTCTCACAGAAGTCTCTTGGCAGAAGTCTTGTTTGGAATTTAGGTGCTTTCTTTGGTGGATTTTTTTTGGGCAGCATAACCATTTTGTCTAATTTTCATCACCAATTATCTTCGGTTACACTTCACCATTCTTAGAGCTTGTGATGACTCACCCAAAGGAATGCTGCAATGTGAAAGAAATGAGGAAGTCATGGTTTTCTAGTGACTGGGGTATTACCACTAAACGTTTCTTATACGACTCACTCTTAAGAGGCTATTGATGCTACTAGTGAGCGGGGATTCACCAGTCTGTTGGCAGCATACCATATCCTTAGTTTTATGTCGATAGGTTCTTCAAGGCCTACCTCAATTTATCAGCCTCAGCAATCTCTTGCATTTCCTCATTTGTGGGTGGAGTGAAACATAACAGCCCATTAAAAAGAAGAGGCATACTCTTTAGTTGGGTGGCGTTTTTGAAGGTTAAACCTAACAATGAACAACCATGAGTCAACAGAATAAAGGAGCATTCCATCATCTCCAGATCCACAGAGTCTACGGAAGTATCAATGGGATGATCTGAAATTAGGCCTCATTATAAGATTGTTTTTTTAAAAAGACACTTGAAAAATCCAATTTCTCTTATGAATGTCCTCAAAGAACTCTTGTAAGGACTAATATCCCAATAGTGCTTTACCACTAGCCACATTGTTCTCAAATATTCTACATATCGGTCTTAACAGCATCAACATGTTTTCATGTAGAGTATGGAGGCATAGATGTTTTAATTCGGATGCGCAGTGTTTATTCACACTTGAAGCTCTAAAGTGTGGTTTAGGAAAGCTGGATCTTACTCTGAAGTATTATACTTTTCAACAACCATTGTTTTTGCTAAAGTAAAACATTTTCAGCAGTTTAACTCTGAATCTTGGCACCAGAAGTTGAGCCAGTAGGACTCAGAGTCCAACAGTTTACCCTTTTATTGCACTCACCCACCAGAGAAAACATCTGTAGATGGCTGCTACATACTTGGTCATTGTGTGGGGGGGCGGGGGGAAGAGAAGAGCGATATGGATATGTTCATATTCAGTCATATTAGCTGTGCCAATGGCTGTCACCCAAAATAACTATTTTGAAGATTTGCAGATCCAACCGTTAGATGGTAGAATAATGCACAGTATACGATTTTTAGAATAGATGCACACTGCAAAAAGGCAGTCTTCTGTGGTACACTGGTGTGCAGCCTCCCCCATACTGGATGTAAATAAACTATGGAATATACTTGTCAGGGGACCCAGTATTTAAGGCTGACAGACCAATCTGCTCTTCTGCAGCATCTGAACTCTAGAAAAGGGGGTGTGGGGGTTGTAAGGGAGGGGTGAAATCCCAGAGGGCAGGGGCACGGATTGATTAGTACATGCAGTGGTCCTGATCACCTGTAGCTTCCACAGAATTAGGTTCAGCTGGCCCAGGGAAACTATATCCCTCCTACACTAGGGGAGCAGACCTTTCATCTATGTAGATCGAAGCAGGCGGGAGTAGGAGCACAGACCTGTTGCAGAGAATGTGTGGGCCAGGAACCAACATGCTGGCAGTAAGGAGGGTCCTACTTCACCATGCATCACAGGACTATAGCAACATAGTTATTCGAGCTCGTTGCTCACAAGTAACCCTGTCCAATCCAGCCCATTTCAGTACTCAAAAGGGGTCTCTCCTTTTCACCCCCTATCCAATACAATCAACACTGCTCATAATGTAATCCTCATCATACCCCATCCAGTGACGTCCGTATATAGATTACATTACATTTATAAAGCGCAAATAATGCCCAACGGGTGTCTTGGCGCTAGAGGCAGAACGGCAAGAGTCAAAGCAAAAGACAGAAAAGGAAAATATTAGCAAGGGAAGGAGAAGAGCCAGGTTTTTAGCTGTTTTCTAAAACTAATCAGGTTCCGCTGAGACCAGAGATTCAGTGGCAGTTGATTCCACAGTATAGATGTGGCATATGGAAAATGCTACTTACCAGTATGCATCTGTTCTTGGCATGTAGAGCTGCAGATCCTCACACTGTGCATTAGATCGCCATCTGGTGTTGGGCTCGGATGCTTGCACTTTGTTGTTGTCTTCGAAGAAGTGTTTTGTAGTCATGTGATAGGTGACTCCTCCGGACAATAGTGCACATGGGCATCGACTCCATCCTCAGATTGTTTTTCGCCATAATGGGGAGTGATGGAGTTAGTAGAAAAAGATGTCCATGTGTGTATATCTAAATAAGATAGGACTGGAACAGATACAGGTGCCGGGGAGGTGGGTGGGCGTGTGAGGATCTGCAGCTCTACATGCCAAGAACAGATGCATACTGGTAAGTAGCATTTTCCGTTCGAGGCATGTGAGCTGCAGAGCTCACACTGTGCATAGACTGTACAGCAGTATCTCCCTTAGCGGTGGTGACCTGTATGTGTTGCAGTAGTTTGAAAAAGTGTTCTAAGGACAGCTTGGCCCACAGAAGCTTGTTGCTTGGCTTGCACATCAGCACAAGTGTTTAGTGAAGGTGTGTGTTGTAGACCATGTGGCTGCCTTACAGATGTCTTCTAGGGGAATGTTCCCTAAGAATGCCATGGAAGCCCCTAGTTTGCGTGTTGAGTGCGCTCTAGGGGGAATTGATAATGTGCGTTTGGCTTTTTGGTAGCATATTTGGATACATTTAACAATCCACCTTGCAATCCCAGCTTTTGAGATGAGGTTACCCTTATGTGGTGGAGAGAAAGCTACAAACAATTGTTTTGCGAAATGATTTGGTTCTGTCAATGTAATACATTAGGGCTCTTTTGACATCCAGGGTGTGGAGAGCTCTTTCTGCTACAGAATCTGGGTTTTGAAAAAACACGGGTAGTTCTACAGATTGGTTAAGGTGGAAAGGCGAAATGACTTTTGGAAGGAATTTTGGGTTTGTCCTGAGAACTATTTTGTTATGATGTATTTGTAAGAAGGGCTCTTGTATAGTTAAAGCCTGGATCTCACTGACTCTCCTGAGAGGTGATTGCAATTAGGAACGCGACTTTCCATGTAAGGAATTGAAGTTCACATTATGCAGGGGTTCAAATGGTGGTCCCATGAGCCTAGTAAGTACTATGTTAAGATTCCACACTGGGGAAGGTGGTAATCTGGGAGGTATGATCCGTTTAAGGCCTTCCATAAAGGCTTTAATGGATGGGACTCTAAAGAGTGATAAGTGTTGCCTGTTCTGTAGGTAAGCAGCAAGGGCCGCTAGATGCAGACGTATGGATGAGTATGCAAGATTACATCTTTGCAAATGTAGTAAGTAGCAAATGATGTTTTGCGTGGAGGCCTGTAATGGCTGGATATTATTGTTAGTGCAGTAAATAGCGAATCTTTTCCATTTTGCTGCATAGCAAGCTCTGGTAGTAGGGCGTCTAGCCTCTTTAATAATGTTCATACAGTCTGCCGGTAGGTTAAGGTAACCGAATTCTAGGACTTCAGGAGCCAGATCGCAAGGTTCAGTTGGGATGGATCTGGGTGCTATCTCTCCATGGCTCTGCGTTAGTATTGATGGGGAGAGGTGTAGTTTTTGATATGGGACTACTGATAGTTCTAGCAGTGTGGTGAACCACGGTTGGCGTGCCCATGTGGGAGCTACTAGGATCATTTTTAGAGACTGCTGTCGGAGCTTGCGTACCACAAGTGGAAGGAGTGGTAGTGGTGGAAAAGCGTAC
This sequence comes from Calotriton arnoldi, assembly GCA_963921515.1. Classification (NCBI taxonomy): domain Eukaryota; kingdom Metazoa; phylum Chordata; class Amphibia; order Caudata; family Salamandridae; genus Calotriton; species Calotriton arnoldi. The sequence goes on along the minus strand of CAWUFW010004562.1, from coordinate 1,369,374 downwards.
GCAAATCTGCCAGACCAGTTCATCCATATCGCATTGCCCTTGGACTGCGGGTGTGGAAACCTGGCGGCGAAGGTTGGGCATTTTGCGTTGGTGTGTGGCGAACAGATCTAGGTCTGGCTGGCCCCACATGTGGAAAAAAGGTAGAAGAACTTGTGGATGTAGTTCCCATTCGTGAATCTGTTGTGTCTGTCGACTTAACAGATCGGCAATCTGATTGTGAACTCCTGGTAGGTGTTCTGCTAGAAGGTATATGTTCTGTGGAATGGCCCACCTCCAAATGTCCTGGGACAGTTGTGGAGAGTGTGTGTCCCCCCCTGTTTTTGTATGTAGTACATGGCTGTGATGTTGTCTGTTCGGATCAGGACAGCCTCGTTTTGTACGTGGAGTTGGAAGGATTTGAGAGCTAGGAATATAGCTAGTAACTCCAGATGATTGATGTGGAGCAGCTTTTGTTGAGTGGTCCACTTGCCTTGTGTTGTATGACGCAACAGGTGTGCACCCCATCCTGTGAGTGATGCGTCCGTTTAGTACTATTTGTGGAACAGGCTCTAGGAACGGCCGCCCTTTGGACACATTTTTTGTGTTCCACCACTGCAGAGAGCGATGTGTGCGGCTGTCCACCAACACCAGATCTGTAAGTTGTCCGTGAGCCTGGTTCCATTGGTGCGCTAGACACTGTTGTAGGGGTCGCATTTGAAGTTTTGCATGAGGGACGATGAAAATGCAAGATGCCATCATGCCGATTAGTTGCATGAATACTCTGGCTGGGAGAGAGTGTTGTATTTGAAACCTGGTGATGAGGGTTTGTATACTGGCTATCCTGGCTGGGCTGGGATAAGCTAGGGCTGTGGAAGTGTTTATTGTGGCTCCTAGATATTGATGTATATGGGATGGTTTGAGGTGCGACTTGGTGTAGTTGATTGTGAACCCCAAGTTGTGTAGTGTTTGTATAGTTTGGAGTGTGTTGAACACACTGGTTGAATGATCTGGCTTTGATGAGCCAGTCGTCCAGGTATGGGAAGACGTGTATTTGCTGTCTTCGTAGGTGTGCTGCTACTACTGCAAGGCATTTGGTAAACACTCTTGGAGCAGTGGTGACTCCGAATGGAAGTACTTTGAACTGGTAGTGCTGTCCATAGAGTACGAACCTTAGATACTTCCTGTGAGCAGGATGTATGGGAATGTGGAAGTAGGCGTCCGAGGTCTAGCGTGGCAAGGAAGTCCTCTTGTTGTAGTAAGGGAAGCACTTGTGAGAGTGATCATGTGAAAATGATCCGAATGTATATATTGAGGGGTCTGAGGTCTAGAATAGGCCTTAGAGTCCCATCCTTTTTGGGGATTAGGAAATACATGGAGTAAACCCCTGTGCCCTGGTGTTTTAGAGGGACTGGCTCTATGGCGTGCTTTTGAAGCAGGGAAAGAACTTCTTGCTTTAAAAGCATGATATGGTCTGCGGACATTGGACGCTGCCTGGGTGGTATGTTTGGGGGGGCAGCTGTAAGTTCTAGGCAGTAACCATGTTGGATAATTTGTCTCACCCACCTGTCTGTTGTAATGGAGTTCGACAGGTAGGAACTGTGCTAGTCGTCCCCCGACAGGAGTGGAATGGTTGGGGGGAAGTGGAGGGAAGTCACTGTTTAGGAGTGGGGGAGGTACGGGTGTTGTTGCTACCTCTGCCCTTACTGTTGTTGCCTCGGTAACCACCTCTAAAGTATCCCCTATTGGGAGATGTTTGGGTGGTGTTTCTGTAAGAAGAGGAATTGTCTGTGTTGGTGTTCCTAGAGCCTCCTCTGTAGAAGGAGTGGCGAAAGGAGCCACGTTGTTGTGGAGACTGCAATGCTCCCATTGATTTGGCAGTGTCAGTGTCCTTCATTTTTTCAAGTGCAGGGTCTACAGCCAGACCAAAGAGTTGGTTCTGATTAAACGGCTGGTTTAAAATGGTGGTTTGAACCTCTGGCTTGAAGCCTGAAATGCGTAACCAGGCATGCCTTCTGATGAGTACGCTGGTGTTAACAGACCTAGCGGCAGTGACGGCTGCATCAAGGGCACACTTAATGGACGCATTGGAGATTAATTTGCCCTCCTGAATGAGATCATTTGCCTGCATCTTGTACTGGTCAGGTAGGTGTTGCAATAGGGTTTCTAGCTGGTCGTAGTGGGCCCTATTGTATCTTGCCAGCAGTGCCTGGGTGTTGGCTATGCGCCAGTGATTGGTGGCTTGCGCAGCCACTCGTTTGCCAGAGGCATCCAACAATTTTGACTCCTTATCAGGGGGCGGAGCGTCCCCTGAAGTCTGAGAATTAGCCCGTTTACGAGCATTGGAGACGACTAAGGAGTCAAGAGGGAGCTGTCCTTTGATGTAGGCAGGGTCATCAGGGGCAGGTCTATATTTTGTCGATCCTAGGGTTAAGAATCCTGGCCCGTACAGGATCTTTAAATATCTCAGGAGCATGTTTGATGACTCCTTTAATCATGGGCAATGTCTGTACAGTTCGTTGCGACTGTTCGAAGGTATCCAAGAGGAAATCTTCCTCTGGTGGGTTGGTGTGTGTATATGTACCCCATGAAAGACAGCAGCCCTGTGAATAAGTTGCCCAAAACCAATGTTATCTGGGGGAGATGGTTTTGTGGGATATGGTGGAGGGCTTGGGAGGTCTGGAAGATCTATGGGATCATTGTAGCCCCAATCGTCCTGTGGTGAGTCATCTGGGTCTGGGAAAGCGTCAGGGTCACCACCATCCCCCATGTAGTCCTGATAGTCATGTGGTGGAGATGTTACAGGCTGAGGCGGTGTAACAGGGATGTAGAGGAGGGGTGTTAGGTGGAAGGACAGGGGAAGAAGGAGGCATAGGGGAAGTAGCAGAGTCCTTTTTTGACAGGGACGGGCTCGTGGCGTGGCACAGTAGTGACATGTCCAGTTTTAGGGTTAATGTAAAGTATGTTTAAAATCGATAGGATCCGGTTGAAACAGTTCCTCCTCCTGGAGATTTGGCTTCGGCGCCGACTTTTTTGGTTCCGAGCGCGGTGATGGTTGCTTTGTGTGCTCTTTGGCCTTGGAAGGCGTGGAGGAGTCCTTCGGCTTGGCAATGTGCTCCGACAGCTTTGGCTTAGGGGCTGTGTCGTGGAGCCTTGGTTTCGACGCCGACTTATCCGCATGCTTGGAGGCGGGTTTTGGGACCGGGGTGGATTTCGGAGCAGAGTGTTCCTTTGGCTTCGGCGCCGAAGGTGCCAGTGGAACTGATACATGCGGCTTGGTCGGTGCAGAGGAACTGGAAGGCTTTAGTCTTTTCTTCGGTGCTGAGCCGGAAGGCGGGGCGTCCAAAGCATGTTTTCGGTCGCGACTGGGGCCAGCAGGCGAAGTCTTGACCGGTGCCTTCTGTTTTGATGGGGGGGGGGGGGTGGGCAGGGGCAGTAGTACTCACTTGTTGCCCAGGAGTGATGGAACCGTCTGAGTCCTCTGCCTCCGACACGATGGTTAGGTCTTCGGAATCTTCCTCCGGGACATCGGGGCCCTCGTTGAAGATGTCGACAGGTTCTGGAGCGGACCGTTGCGCCATAACGTGTCTTCGAGCTAGACGATCCCGAATGGTCTTTTTCGAGCGGAAGGAGGCGCAAGCTGGGCAGGTGGCCTCGTTGTGGTCGGGCGAGAGGCACAGGTTACAGACCTGGTGATGGTCACTGTGGGGGAACTTTGCTCCACACTGGGGGCATTTCCGGAAGGGTGTCCTTTCCATTAGCTGTAGGCCTTACGGCGTCGATGGGCCCAGCGGCCCGCGTCGACGGCTGGAAAGGGGATCGAAGAAGAGACGCGTCGAGATGATGATCGATAGAAGTTGTAGAAGTTGTAGAAGTTTTGAAGTATTGTAAAAAAACAGTAGAAGTAAGTTTCGAACCGGAGTGTCGAAAGTTGCATCCGAACCCGATGGCGGAAAAAAAAACAAATCTGAGGATGGAGTCTATGCCCATGCGCACTATTGTCCAAAGGAGGAGTCACCTATCACATGACTACAAAAGACTTCTTCGAAAACAACAAAGTGCAAGCATCCGAGCCCAACACCAGATGGCGATCTAATGCAGTGTGAGCTCTGCAGCTCACATGCCTCGAACATAAAGCTTCTAACGCCCCATGAAGCTTAATGGATCCCAGGCACTACCATAGTCCTAGATGAATGGTAACGCAGACATCTATTGGGAGAGTACCATCTAATTTTATTCTGCAAGTATTAAGGGCCAGTTCCATGAAGGGCTATGTGCCCCACAAAGCGATTTAAAAGGAATTCTACTCTTAATCAGCAGCCAATGAAGCTCTTTAAGTTCACTAATACTCATGTTTGAGATTTTTCAAAAGCCGGACTGCTGCAAATTGCAGCCTCTGGCGCTTTAACAAACCTTGTTGGGCAGCTAAATGGATGGCATTACAATAATCCAGGTGCAAGAGCACTAGGGAAACCACTAACTTGAAGATCGATGGGAATAAATGGCAAATCTACATTTATTTTTACCAAAGATAGAAACAGGATGAGGTCAAGTGATTTATTTGATCTTTGATAGTAAGTTTAGAGTCAAAGATCACTCCAAGATTTTTTACCTTGGGGACCGGCGAAGGTAAAGGGCCGAAACTAGAAGGCCACCCAGAAGAACTCCAGAAAGAAATTCGATCCAAAAAGGAGCACCTCAGTCTTAGAGTTTAATTTTAAGCAATGACTGTCCATCCAATTGCCTATAGCAGACATAGTAGTTACATATTTTAGCAACACACTGTGCAGCCCAACCCACATCTACTCCCTCCCCCCCTCAAGTACAAGCAGCTCTACTCGCTGCTCACAAGAATACACGGACCACTTTCTAGCTTCCAACAACGCACCATTATATTTTGCTGCATCTTTTTCTTCTCCGTTTGCAGTTGCTGGCATCGCTCTTCTTCCTCCTCTACTCTGGACTCCAAATCATGTAGAATCTCCTCCAACTCCTGCTTCTTGGCAGACAGACGTGAACGCATCTCTTCTGCTTCAGCACAAAGCTCAGTCTCTGCCTGGAGCTGCTCCTGGAGTGCATTCTTCTCCGCAACCAGCTGCAGGGAGCAAGAGGTTTAGTACCACAGGATTTAACATGTCACCACTACTTGCCACTTGATATCAAAATTGAGGTCCTCCAAGCTACACTCACCTTGACATTAAATGTGGTACCGTAAGAGCAATACTTCACTATAACCTCCCTGGGACTGTCACTTCAGCAACATTAAGTGCTATGTGCAGCAAGTGTCACAGTAAAAACCGTATTTCCCCCCCCCCCGCCTCCTCCCAGGGTGTTTACTACAGCAGCACTCCCGACCACACCAGTAGTTGTCACTCAGAACAAATCGTAACTACCTCTGTGGACTGTTACTTAAGCAGAACACCAGTAGTGACCATCAGTTGCCTCTGTAGGGGTGGTACTCCACAATCCAAGGTTGCAGAGGTACTTTTTTTGATTTGCTCACTCACCTGAGAATGCTCACTCTCTAGTTCTTGGATTTTCTGCTCTGTGGCCTGCTGTCGCTCCATGGCTTTCTGCAGCTCCTCCTCTCGCGCTATCATCTCCTCCTCCTGTCTGCTCACCTGCAGTAAGGGCTTCACCTAAAGGGGTGAAAAACATTCAAGGACAGTCATATGAAATGAGTGGGCACACTGTAGAGTTTTTAGATGTCTGTAGTGATGTTGGTGTGCAGTGCTTTCTCAAGAGTCTCATTAAAAGGCTCAGGGTAAAAGGTACTAAGGGGGCTTGGGAAGGGAGTGAGGGGTGCAGCACATGGCAATGTTGATGGGGGAAGGACGAAAGCTCAATTCTGCAATCACTGGGTGGCAGGGTTACATACACCAGGAGCCAAATATACTGGTGGCCATTGGGTACAATGATAGACATTGGCAGGTGATCATGGGGCTGGAGAGTGAGCGGTTTGTAAGGGCATCAGCGATCAGCAATGTCTAGGAAGGGCTGGGAAGATGGTTACAAACTTACGCGGGAAGATCAATGCCTGGGATTTCGCCTGACTTCAACCCAACCATAAAGTCAGCCATCATAAGTGAACTTCCAGCTTGCAGTTTAGGAAAAGGGTTCTGTAACCCTTCAGTCTGGGATAGGTTCTACCATGAACCAGGTGGCACCCATCAGCACTATACAAGTAAACCAAAGCAGTCTGCCCCAGAGGAGGACGTGGGTGTGAGGTACAGTTATGCACACCTTGGTAAATAGCCGCCACCATTGCCAGTTGCGAAGCTTTAGGTATGCAGCACAGTTCCTCTGGATAACCTTCATAGCTGTCAGCTGCTGCTGTCTCTTGGCGAAGGCCCTAAAAAAAAAAAAAAAAAAAAAATTAAGAAAATAAACTGTAGAAATTCCAGCTGGTGTTTGCTTCTGTGGTGCAGACCACCACTGCAGTGCGTTCATCTCTTCAGTTTTGCATGCAATATTTTACTGCGAGTGCCTTGATATCCATAACCCATAATATGGCACATATCTAGGCATTATTGGTGACCTGCACCTTTCCTTTTACAGGCTTACCCTGACTTTCCACTGGTCTGCATTTCATCTTTTACCAACTCTGCCGCCCACCCATTGCACACCAAAATTACTGCATCACTCTTCCCAACCCCACTTAACGCCATACTCAAAATCCTGCAGTTCCGATTTTGCATACTGACAAGTACGCAAGTGCACCATCTAGACAGCATTCCTAAATGTTCGAGATAGTGGGTGGGACACTACAGTACCTTGGCATTCCTGTACTATTAATGAATGAGTTGTGTGTAACAATTGTGATCTCATAGCTCTCAAATGCATGTGCAATGCATTATTCTGCTATCTGGTGTTTGGAATCAAAACATACTTCGAATTTTTAATTTTGGGCATTTAAGAGAGTCGGGAGCCAGTAGTACTTCCCGTAATGTTAAGAAAAATCCTGTAATGCACTATGTGATTGCAATTTTTTCTGCATCTTTGTGCTTAATCAAAGTACAAACTATAAACTATTCTTCAATATGCACTAAACCCCATTCACCCGGGAGATGGTGACTCACCGGTGAACCTAGATGTTTCAGGCCTCAAAAGAAAAAGTTACTTAGTTGTAGTAACAATTTCTATGGTGCACACTATCTGCAAGCAGATTTCTCATCTACATAATCTATTCCAAGCCTCAGTCTGGCTCTGGTAAATTTTCCAATCTATTTCCCACTGACAGACCTATGTTAAATGTTGTTGGTCTGGAAGAAATATTTTACAGATGCACCTAATAGTATGCAGACAGAACAGATCCTGAGACTATAAAGAACAAGACTGCTGTGCATCTTGTTTAATGAGGTAACATGGATACAGGAAGAACTATGGAGTGTAACAGCAAGCCAGTATCCTGTTGAAGATAACTGCAGAGTCCAGAGACGCAATAATCAACTGGTTTCAAACAGAAGACCCTTACGAAGGGTTTCTAGAAAGTCCTGTGTGTGTCCTTTTGGAGGTCGACTGCATTCATTTTCATAGACACAAGGTTCTGTCATAGCAAGGCATGTGCACTTGCCCATTTTAAACACTGGAAAGTTGTAATGCATTTTTTCTGGCTTGTGTCTGGAGGCATAGTTATTTCTGGAGCTGAGACATGCAGTTTCCTCAGACAAAAATATAACCGAGTTTGGTTTCGGATCTTAAGAACAGATCCTGTTCAGGAGATAGACAATCTGCATCTTTTTTGCAAGTCGTGATCACTTTAAAAGTTACTGGAGATAGGCACTTCATCTGCATCCCAAAACCAGACCTTAAAGAGAGTGAAGGCCTTTATCTAGCCCTGAATTATGGTGTTGCAGTGTTCATGGAGTGTAATGTTTGAGGTGTCTCCGCAAGTGTAAGGAAATGCCTCTTTGTAAGGTCACCCATGTTTTTAGATTGATGCTGATTTTTTTTGACTCAGAGTGCACGGAGGCCTGCTAATCAGACCTTAGCGCCAGTGCCCTGACTCTAAACTGCATGTTGAATTGGTTGTACCCAATTGAAAATGGCTAACTTACCAATAAGTCCCTAGTAAATGGTATCCTAGTACCCAGGGCAAGTTAGAAGGGTTCTCCAGGGCTTGAAGTACTGATTGTGCCACACTGGTGGTCCCCCAAGTAAAACAAGTCCACCACTGAAGATTGGTAGAGCAGTCGTGCCTTGCTAGCCTGACTCTGCAGTTTAATGCAACGGCAAAGCCACCACGTTCCCTGGGAACGTGTGCAAGTCACCCCTCTGGCAGGCCTACCGAGCCTTAAAGGCTGGGTGCCACATGACAGAGGACATGTACTTTGCATGTTCTGACACCCAATTGGCAAGTACAGGGTTACACAATGACAACTCAGCTGTGCTAACTCCGAAACAGTAGGACCAAAATGGGCACTCCAAGGTATCAAACAACCCGTGACGCCCAACCTGTAGCTCGTCGAAATTATTGCAACATGTTGCAGTGTGTGCCGTTTTAGCAAAGCTGCCACATTGTTGCCTTTAAAAGTCCTGTGCCTTCCAGGCCCACATGGAGTCAGCTACACGAAATATATTTCTGCCCTTCTGGACCTTTATACCAGGGACCCTCAGGAAGGAGAATAAAGGACTGCAAGCCACGGAGGGGGTCACCTCCCTCCTGGAGGAAGCTAATTAGGTGTTAGACCCAAAAGGAAGGCTTCAAAAAGGTGGAGCCGCCTTTAAAGGCAGATATGAAACACCGGGTGTTAGGGACTGGGGTAGAGAACAATGTGCGACTGGTAGTCCAGTGGAGACTGAACTTCGGCCAGACTGGAGAGCACTTTGTGAGACATCAAACCTGCAACCAGGACCCCTCCCCCCCTCCTTCGTGGGCCAATAAATCCCTACAGGAAGACCCCGCCGACAGCGTCTCATCCACAGCATCCTTAGAGCATCTTCAGCATCCTTCATACCTTGGATCAGGACCAGTCCATAGGAATCCATTGGAACGCAGATAAAGTACCTGGAACTGCTTCTTTTGGGAAGGTAACTGTTCCTGAGGACCTTGCTGGTCCCCCTGACTAGCTCCCTGTCTGAGTTGGTCACTCGAGGTACTTCTAACCGACCGCATTGACACTTACCTAAGTTTTTTGAAGAGGGTTTTAAGCGTCCAATTCGTTGACTTTGCCAAGGCTAATTTGCAGTTCGGTAAATGTGCTTTGATTTATTACTGCTTGTAAAATCAATCTCCAGAGCACTCTGGTGGATCTTTCATTCCATTGTCTAAATTCTTATTAAAATAGTCTATTTTTAGGTCTCGCGCCTAGCGTTGCACTGCGGAGCAGTGCTCGCACAGCGCGAGACATTTAGTGGGTGAAAAACGGGGATTCAGCACTGACCTAGGAATCGCACACGCTCGTGCAATTCCTTTTGTGCTACCCCATTGGCTTTTGCGTGCTTGTATAAAACAGCACGCAATTGGCCTAAGGCGGTCGCATTGCTCCGCCCATGGTCCATCGGGGTCTATTACGCGCACCAAAGCCATGTGGTTTCAATTATCGTGCCCAGACACGGGCGCGATAATGGAAACCAGATGGCTCGCTGTGGCGCGCGCACCACTCGCGGGCGTGTTTTTTTTTTTTTTTCACTGCCGCTTGTCTAGTTTGGGTGGCAGCTGTAGAGGAATGTCGTTTGTCAGAGCAATGACGGTTGCCTGAGCAACTGAGAGCAGGGCAGAGACATCTCCAAGAAATAAGAGACCAGTCGAGGCGGTTTCTCTGATGCTTGAACAAGACAAAAAGGTTGCTTATATCCAGGACAGAGTCTGGCACAAAGAGTAAATCTAATGAGAATTTGGATTTTGCAGCGTCGGAGATGGCGGTTTCCCGTATTCACATGACCTTACCTTGGAGACCGAGAAAGGAAGGTCAAAGGACCCGAAGGAAACTCAATCATTCTGCCGATTCCGAGCTCACTGATGGGAGAAGTTGATAAGCTCCTCTTACCTTGGGAGGCCGTGATAATGAATCTGGGAAGGACACAGGCACAGGCTCGCACCTTTTGAAATGCCCTCTACTGCAAGGTCAAAGGGCACGCTAAAAATAAAGATTTATCTACTTTTTAATGAACCTTCGATGGCCCTGCAATTTCAGCCTCATCTCCCACCCACCCAAGTGTCCTGGGAGTTAATATAGCGACGTTCCGATACAAACCACTTCCCTGTTTCACCAGGACTGGAAATAGATTCAGAGCTAATGGTCACTTCTGCATTAATTTCTGGATACTCGTTGCTATAGACGAGCAAAATAAATGCCAATTGTTCGTCCGCACAGCTTTTGTCTCAAATACCGGAGCAGTGCCCAAAGCGTGTGGTTGTACTCGGGTAACACGCGCTCATTCATCAGACATGTTTAACAGGAAGTGGGCAGCAGTTCTGACTTTAGCTTCCGCTGCTCATAGGTACCTGGTGAAAGCATGAACAGAGGGCCATATGGCTTCTCATCAGTCATTATTACAGAAATACTACATGGGGCCTGATTGCCAGGTGGGAGGAAATTAACGCATGCATCACCCTGCTAAGAAAATGTACCCTTCCATCCCTTGCTCCCCCATGCCTCCTCATCACCCCTCATCCACCCCCTGCATTCATTTACCATCTGCTCAGAGCAGGTGGCTAGTGTATGTGGTAAAAGAGCACGGGATACGAGATTGTGTGGTTTTATGGTGACAACATTTAACCCCATATGTTAATTCCTCAATCCGTTGGGTTCTAATCATCACTGTACAGTACTGGAGCAATTTTACTTCATGGAAACAGTAAAGTCACGTGCAACTTGTAGTTACCCCTCAGCGCTTTGGGGAATAATCCGTGCGGCATACTACCCCTATTTAAATTAACCAATGACTAATACAAGAAACAAAGCATCTGCAGGCTGCCTGCGTTGAAATCTCTCGGTGCCTTTACCACCAATGGCAGAACACAAAAGGCTGTGTGGTCTTATGAGGCTTGGCCCTGCCGAAGTAAAAATGCCAATCACTTCTGCCATCATGCTTCAGGGCTCTCTACAGCTAGATGGAATGATGTGTAAAAAAAAAAAAAAAAACGCAAAAGCAATGACTGACTAATTGCTACAAAGAAAAAGGCAACACAAGTGCAAAAGGAAGAGGGAAAAGCTTTGCCCCTCTGCAGCATATCTGAAACTCACTGGACCATCTTGCAGATAAGACGGACGCCAAAAATAGCCATGAATCTTACAACCACTAAGCTGATCAAAAACTCCAAATTGGTTCCATATCAAACATAATCATTGCATGTACACTAAAGGCATCATTTTGATTAATGGAAGTGACTTAAAACAGTTCTAACGCAAGCATTGGGTATGTTTTTTTATTTAGACACGAAAATAACTGGAGTAGTCCCAAAATCTCCCATTGAAAAGAGCGAACGATCAATTGGCGTAGAAAGAATCGAAGGAAAGGGTCTGGGGGCACTCCAATTAACCACAAAGCTTGGTGTTGATAAGTCATAAGAAGGTAAGGTATTTCAATCACAAATAATAACTCCATTAGCTACACAGCACTTTATAACACACTTCTTGGTTTCAAAGCGCTGTAAAATACACGTGGAACAAGTACCCAATTTAATGCTACTCATTTGAAGGATCTTGGAAAAATGGAAAGCTGTTTGGCATTGCCGGGATTCAAACTCGTCCTGAATTGAAGGTCAGCACATGTCAGCAGCCAGTGTTAACTAAGCCACCAGTTGTCTATTCAAACACTGATAAAACACTGGGTAAACTTTTAAACTTGGGTGGCCAATGGACACAAACATTGTAGATTGCTTTTTTATTTGGCATTATATATGTGGGGCATGTATATTTCTATATCCATTTGCAGGTACCATCCAATTCTTTTCTACTGGCTTTGTCGAAGGCGCTCCTGTGCTGAAACGCGCGTAGATGATTGACTGAAAATAAATATCGTCAAGGCACACATTATCTTCTTCAACGGAATATCATTGTATACAATATGCAGCAGCATCAGATTTTATGTGGCATTCTGTAAATAATTGTGCTGTTTGTGTACCTTGCTATCAGAAGTTGAATGAGATTAGTGTGATTGCAGATGCGAATGTAGTGTGCATGCGAAATTATGAGTTTGTATTCCGTTACTTTGGATTTCATGATTATATTTTTACTGACATTTGAATAACTAATAGTTTTGTGGATATTTTGTGTTGCCCTTCTGACTTTTGTCATAACTGTATTTTGGAACTTAGGTCAATACAAATATATATGAGTTGCCTCAGGTTTCTGTTCGCTTACTACTCTTGCAGTACATTCAGAGTGATGGGCGCTACAAAGCATTACGGCTTCAGATGTGAACCGGTGCAGCACTGCTCTGCCAAACCTGTCGCACAAGTTACTAACTTGTGTAACGATATATCTGTAAGAGACAGTAGTTAGTGACAGATTCCTTACCTTAGAATATCCCCAAGCGTCAGGCTGGATCCGGAAAGTTTTTGCGTAGCAGTACCCTTGCGTGTTGGTAGGCGGCGTCGTGCGGCTCCGCGTCAGTCGTCGGCGTCGTGATCGCCGGGATGACGTCGCGGGCAGTACTTAGACACCGCCCCTGCGCGCTGACGTCAGTTCTGTACACTACTTTCCGCGCCAGGAACGCAGAGCCATGCAAGAAGCTGACATAGGTGTCTGAAAAATACTAGGGCCCTGAAAGTGATGTCCTTAACCCTAGAAATCAGTTTGCAGAACGGGGAGGATGGGTGGGGCAGTAAGGAATCTGTCACTAACTACTGTCTCTTACAGATATATCGTTACACAAGTTAGTAACTTGTGCATCTGAAAGAGACACGTTAGTGACAGACTCCTTACCTTAGAATAGATACCCCAGCAATACCAACCCCGGTGGTGGGTCTGCGAACAAAGATCAGACAAGGAAGTCCCGGAGGACAGAACGGCCAAAGAAGCCGTCCCTCCGGACCGGACTGTCAAGGCAGTAATGCTTTGTAAACGTGTGCAGCGAGGCCCACGTAGCTGCCTGACAGATATCCTGCAGCGGAACACCGCGGCCCAAAGCCGTGGTAGCAGCCGTTGCCCTGGTGGAATGGGCACGCAGCCCAACAGGAGGCTCCTTCTTAGCCAAAGAATAGCAGGCTTTGATACACAAGGTTACCCAGCGGGAGATGGTTCTCTTGTGCACCGCCCGACCTTTTTTGGCGCCCACGTAGCCAACAAAGAGCTGGTCATCCACCCGGAAGTGTTGTGTGCGGTGGATATAAAAAGAAAGCGCACGTTTTGTGTCCAGACGGTGGAGCCTCTTCCTCTCTGGAAGGATGCGGAGGCGGAAAGAAGGTGGGCAAAGTGATGGTCTGCCCAATGTGGAAGGCAGTAACCACCTTTGGCAAGAAGGACGGACGCGTCCTAAGAACAACCTTGTCTGGATGGACAGACAGAAAGGGAGGTTTGCATGATAGAGCCTGGAGCTCACTCACCCGCCGAGCAGAAGTCAGAAGTCTCGACGCTTCCCAGAGCTATGGGTTACGTTTGAACCCTTGCTCTTTCTATACGGGTACATCCGCGGCCTTATGTTATTGCGTACCTTTGGTTTATTCCTATTCGGACTGCTGTACCTATCGTGAGAGCCTTGCTGGCCCACACCACTATCTTTCAGCCTGAAGACACCTGTGCTGTCACTGGTGCAACATATACCCTTCGCTTCCCTTCCCCCTTCCCAGTTGGTCCTGATGAAGACCCCACCTCCAAGACGTCAAATCTGCTGGTTTTTATAGGGGTCGAAACGTCATCTCCTTCACTTATCAAACCTGGATGACAGGATCTATATCTGCATCTTATGTTTATGATTTTGCATTTGTATGTTTTGCCAGTAATTTGGCAGGTTAGGTTATTAGTGTATATTGATGTATATATATATGCACCACCTTTCCCCCTGCACATCACTTTCACTTATCCTAACTATGCACCTATCACTTCACGCTGTATGCACCTGTTTTTACTAAATGTTAAATGTGATATTCAGTTCACAATTTGAGCCTATGATCTATGAAGACAATTTTTGTGATATTTATTAAATCAATCATTTATTGAATGAGCCATTTGGTGTTGTCATATTCTTTGTATATAGACCATGTATTGGTTGCAGATACATTGTGAATATTTTCCACTGTGACTATCTTTTGTGTACCAAGAGCAGAGGTGATGGCCACCAGAAAGGCTGTCTTCAGAGTCAGAAGAGGACAGTTATGTAGAGGCTCAAAGGGAGCACACATTAAAAAGGTAAGAACCAAGTTCAAGTCCCACTGAGGCATCACAAACGGAACAGGAGGGAAGAGGTGTGTAATGCCTTTTAGAAATCTGTTAACAGGGGACTTGAAAATGGAGGGCTGATCAGGAAGCCTGAGGAAGGCCGAGATGGCACAAAGATAGCCCTTGATGGTACCCAGGGCAGAACCCTGTTGGGCCAGGGAAAGAAGGAACAGAAGGACCTCAGAAAGAGGGGCAGAGAGGGGATTCACAGCCTTTGCTGTGCACCATGCCACAAACTTGTTCCACCTGCAGGCGTATACCACCTTAGTGGAGGGACGCCTGGCTGCCAGAATCACATCACAAACTTCGGGAGGCAAGTCGAAAGGAATCAACTGCCGCCGCTCAATCTCCACGCAAGCAGGTGGAGGCTGGACAGGTTCGGGTGAAGGACCGTCCCCTGCTGCTGCGACAGAAGATCCTCCCGAAGAGGCAGACGGATCGGGGGATCTACGCTCATACTGAGTAGCTCGGGATACCAAACTCTTCGAGCCCAGTCCGGAGCCACAAGAATGACTTGGGCCCGGTCGTGCCAAATCTTCAACACTGGGTAGAAGTGGTATAGGCGGAAAGGCGTACAACAGACCGCAACTCCACTCGCGACGAAAAGCGTCGCCGAGCGAGTGCCGCCTTGGAAATTCCAACGCGCAGAACTGATGACATTGCGCGTTCTCTTCGGTGGCGAATAGATCTAACCAAGGCTCTCCCCACTGTAGAAAGAGTCCTGCGCCACTTCCGAGTGAAGACACCATTCGTGATCCATCATGCACCTGCGGCTGAGTTCGTCCGCCCTGGCGTTCAGGGAACCTGCCAGGTGTTGAACCATCAGGAACATGCCCTGATGTTCCAGCCATGTCCAGAGGCGCAGAGCCTCCTGACAAAGGGTCTACGACCCCACCCCGCCTTGTTTGTTGCAATACCACATGGCGGTGGTGTCTGTGAACACCTGCACTACCTTCCCTTTGACAGAGGGAAGGAATGCCTTGAGTGCAAGTCGGATCGCCCGGAGCTCCAGAAGGTTGATATGGAGCCGGGACTCCGCCGGAGACCAGAGGCCTCTGATCTCCGCCTCTCCCATGTGACCGCCCCATCCCAGAAGGGACGCGTCCGTCACAACTGTGTGCTCTGGCTGGGGAAGGGAGAGGGATCTGCCCATGACCCATTGCCGGTTCGAGAGCCACCACTGCAACTGTTTTGCAGTCCCCTCCGAGATCAGGAGGTGATCGGACAGGTTGCCCTGGTGCTGCGCCCACTGTAACTTCAGGTCCCACTGCAGAGCCCGCATATGCCATCTGCCATGAGTGACCAGCAGGAGGCCATGAGTGACCAGCAGGAGGCCATGAGTGACCAGCAGGAGGCCATGAGTGACCAGCAGGAGGCCATGAGTGACCAGCAGGAGGCCATGAGTGACCAGCAGGAGGCCATGAGTGACCAGCAGGAGGCCATGAGTGACCAGCAGGAGGCCATGAGTGACCAGCAGGAGGCCATGAGTGACCAGCAGCCTCAGGGTCATTCGTACCGAAACCCAGGATAAAGGCTGAAAGATCGGAATCATTGCCTGAATATCCCGGACTCGCCGTTCGGGAGGATAGGCCCGAAACTGCGTCGTGTCCAGAACTGCTCCGATGAAAAGGAGCTGTGGAGAAGGAATCAGATGCGACTTCGGCACATTGATGGAGAACCCCAGCGAGTGCAGGAGTACGGCCGTAGTCTGGAGGTGGGAGAAGACTGCCTGGGACGAGCCCGCCTTCAGCAGCCAGTCGTCGAGGTAGGGGAAGACTGGAACCCCTGCCCGGCGCAGATCAGCTGCGACCACCGCCATCACTTTGGTGAACACCCGAGGGGCACTGGTAAGGCCAAAGGGGAGCACGGTGAACTGAAAATGCTCGAGGCCTACCGTGAACCGCAGGTAACGCCGGTGGGCCAGCAGGACAGGGATGTGAAAATAAGCGTCCTGCAAGTCCAACGCTACCAACCAGTCTCCAGGGTCGAGGGCAGTCAAGACCTGAGCTAGGGTGAGCATCTTGAACTTCTCCTTCCGGAGGTCCAAGATAGGATGCATGTCCTTGTCCTTTTTGGGCACCAGGAAGTAGTGGGAGTAGCAACCACGCCCTACTTCTGGGGTCGGAACATGCTCGATGGCCCTCTTGGCCAAGAAGGCCGTGACTTCCTTCTGCAGAAGTACCAAGTGATCCCCTGACATGCGGTGGAATTGAGGTGGCATGGCTGGGGGGGTGGTCTCGAAGGGGAGGGAGTAGCCCCTTCGGACAATGTCCAAGACCCACCTGTCCGAGGTGATGGGACGCCAGTGGTGAAGGTGATGGCAGACCCTGCCCCCTACTGGCGTGCTGTGCACCGGAAAGGAGGGACTAGGAGGGCTTGGAGGCCGCGGACGGGTTGGAGGTGGTGGCCTGACCCGCACGCTGGTTGCCCGATCCGCCACGGCGGAATCCACGTCCTCGGCCACGCGTAGACGCTTGCTGTGCGGGCCGGTGGCTGGGCAGCTGACGTGACTGGCGCCCCTTCCGTGGCCACAAAAGGGGCGAAAAGCAGAGCTGAGCGCGTACAACAGAAAGGCCCAGGGACTTGGCAGTAGCCCGTGAGTGCTCCAGCGCATGGTCTGCCTTTGAACCAAAAAGACCGACTCCATCAAAGGGCATGTACAGGAGTGTATTCTGGACATCACCCGAGAAACCAGTTGTCCTCAGCCAGGCGTGGCGACGTAGCGCCACCGTCGTAGCAAGCGATCTGCCCAGCGAGTCGGCGGTATCAAGGCCACAACGGATGGTGTACTTAGCCGCATCTCGCCCTTCCGCAATGGCGCGGGTAAGCAGTGTCTGGACCTCCTCAGAACACTGTGGCAAAACAGCCGCCACCGAATCTCACAGGGAGTGGGTATATCGGCCCAAAAGGCAAGCGGTGTTGATGGACCGCAAGCCAGCACTGGAGGAAGAAAAAGCCTTCTTCCCAAATTGGTCCAGGCGTTTGGATTCCCTATCCGGAGGGGCGGTAGGGAAGGCGGTTTGGGAGGCAGAGGCTTGGACAACCAAGCTCTCAGGGGTGGGATGTTGGGAGAGAAACAGGGGGGGGGGGGGGTCGCCCGGAGCAGGGCGATGGCGTCGGGCCACGTTCCTATCCACAGGAGCCCCTGTGGTGGGTTTGGACCAGGTACCCAAAAGAACGTCAGTGAGTGCATCATTAAACGGCAGCACAGTCTCCGAAGAGGAAGCCGCCGGCTGAAGCACTTCTGTCAGGAGGTTAGCCCTGACGGCCACAGTAGGCAACTGGAGATGTAAGGCTCCAGCTGCTCTACGCAACAGTCGCAAAATTAGCCCCCTCCTCCGTAGCCACGGGAGGAGACAGCATGCCAGTGTCAGGGGAGGTGTCTAGACCACTGGCATCCCCAAGTTCCTCAACCCAGTCCGGGTCAAACTCACTTCTGTGTGAGAGGGTCCTCAGACCCCTCCCAGCTCTCCTGGTCCTCCTCTTGTTCAAAATATGGAGGAGGGACATTTGGGACCCAAGGTCTCATCGGCGCCGGAACCGGCGTCTGGCGACGTCGGTCCGGCTCCATGTCTGGAGCCGGAGAGAACCGGGGAACGACGCCGTCCGGAGCCCCGGACGGCGTCAGGAACGGCACCGGGGGCGTCGGCGGAGGCGCCGATGTGGGTTGCGGCACCACCAGAGCCGGGATCGACGCCGGAGCAGAGGCCGGGATGAAGGCTGGTGGGACAGGCGGCGCCGGGACCGGAGTCGACGGCGGCGCCAGGGCAACCCCATCAGGGCCCGCGGGGCCCGAAGGCGCACCGGAGGGACCTGTAGGCCCGAAGAGGCGGGCCATGGCCGACAGGAATTCCTGTATTTCGGCCTGAGTCGCCCCCGACCCCGGAAAGAACGGGTAATTCGGGGGCGGCTCTACAGGCATGTCCGGGGATGGTGCCGACTGGGGCCTCAGCCGAGTCGCGAGACCGGCGAGGCGAAGTCTTAGCGCGATGACGCCGCTTAGACTTCTTGTGCTTCGACTTACCGGAGGAGCGCGAAGACTTGGATTCCGACGAACGGCGGGGACTCCGCGACCGGCCCCTCGACCTCTCCCGGGACCAGGGCTTGGTGCGGCGCGGAGCCGACTGCCGGACCTCGAGCAGCTTTCGAGACCGCTCTCGCAAAGCCTTCGGATGAAGTTTCCGGCAGTCAGGGCACGACTTAGTGTCTCGGCCGAGACAGAAGAGACTCGAGATGCGGGTCCGTTATCGACATCATGCGACCACAGGCCTCGCAGGGCTTAAAGCCGGGCATCCCTACGACACCTTAGGAGTCGTGAAGACTCGTTGAAGAAACAGTGAAAAAATTCACAAAAAAGGATAGTCAAAAAGTGACTAGGGCACTGCTCTGCCCGGATCTGCGCTTACTGGCGCGGAAAAAGAAGAACTGACATCAGCGCGCAGGGGCGGCGTCTAAGTACTGCCCGCGACGTCATCCCGGCGACCACGACGCCGACGGACGCGGAGCCGCACGACGCCGCCTACCGACGCGCAAGGGTACTGCTACGCAAAAAACTTTCCGGATCCAGCCTGACGCCTGGGGATATTCTAAGGTAAGGAATCTGTCACCAACGTGTCTTTCAGATATGAGGGATACACATGCCCGAGTATGCCCCTTATTGCAATTCATTGACACTCCTGCGAAAAATCCGGATAATTGTGTTGATCTTCAGTGATGCCATACCTGGGCTGGTTTAACATATGTATAGGATGCCTCAATACATTCCTTAACAAACTGTCTAGAGAGCCCAAAAAAAAAAAAAACACATGGCCCCACTCCTGTGCATCCTTTTTCACAGTGCCTGCACTGAAAACATCCAGTCTAAACAAGCATTTGCAATGCAATAGGTCTCGCATTTGCGAGAGTTTAAGCTATTGGCATTGTAAATGACAATGCCTTTTATTTATGTTTTAAAAACCAACACGTAAATAAAAGGCATTGCCATTTACAATGCCAATAGCTCAAACTCACAACTGCGAGACCTATTGCATTGCAAATGCTTGTTTATAAACTGGTGGTGGATTTCTTGTGGAGTCTATTTCTTCAATTGTTTGGGTGCTGGTTAAACTCATAGGGGAAGGAACATTAGGCTTTTTTGGTACATTCGAAGGTTTGGTAGTATGATGACTTAGCTTTGCTGGTTAAGACAGAGCCTTCAGCACCTTCTGAAAAAGCTTCTGGAGGAAGGATTGCTGTAATCTGGTTACTGTCCAGAGTCCCAAGAGTGAATTCTACTAGAAGCGCTTTTAGATTCAGATTTGTGGGTCAACATCAAACGCTTCAGCAGCAATATAGAGTGCCTTTGAGGAAGAGGGTCTTGAAAATCCATGTCTAGGCATTGATTGGTCGTCCAAGGTGCCCTTGAAGGAGATAATGTGCTGGTCTGTGTAGTCTGAAGTTTAGCAGTAGGATAAGAGGTCCGACTTCTATCTAGTGGGACCAATGTCAGTGTTTGGAATCGCAGGTGTCTACTTTTCCTGGATTTCACCCTTTTAGTCCTTCGGGCCCGATGAACAAGTTACTTACCTTCGGTAACGATATAACTGTAAGAGACCCATTAGTTCTAGATTCCTTACCTTAGAATTACCCCCAGGCGTCAGACTGGATCTGGAGAATTTTTCTTCAGCAGTACCCCCGAGCGTCTGTAGGTGGAGCCGGTCGACTCCGCGTTAGTCGTTGGCGTCGTGATCGCCGGAATGACGTCGCAGTATCTACTTAGACGCCGCCCCTGCACGTTGACGTCAGTTCTTTACATGCCATTCAACGCCAGAAGCGCAGAGCCATGCAAGACACTGACCACTGGTGCCCAAAACTAGGGCCCTGAAAGGGAGTCCCTTACTCTAGAAGTCAGTTTGCAGAACTGTGAGGATGGGTGGGGCGGTAAGGAATCTATAACTAATATAAGTCTTACAGATATATCGTTACCGAAGGTAAGTAACTTGCTCATCTGAAAGACTATTAGCTCTAGATTCCTTACCTTAGAATAGATACCCCAGCAATGCCAACCCCGGAGGTGGGTCTGCAAACTAAGTTCACACCAGAAAGTCCTGGAGAACTGAACGGCCAAAGCAGTCTCTCTGGACCAGACTATCCAGGCAGTAATGCTTAGTGTGTGCAGTGATGCCCATGTGGCTGCCTGGCAGATGTCACCGAGGGGGACTCCACCTCCCAAAGCAGTAGTGGCTGCCGTCGCCCTGGTGGAATGGGCGCACAGCCCTACCGGAGGATCCTTTTTCGCCAAGGAGTAGCAGATCTTAACGCAAAGGACGACCCATCGAGAGATGGTCTGCTTTTCCACAGCCCGGCCTTTCTTGGAGCCCACATAACCAACAAAGAGTTGATCGTCCACCCGGGATTGTCTCGTGCGATCCAAATAAAAGGATAATGCATGTTTTGGATCCAGGCGGTGGAGTCTCTCCTCCTCCTTGGAAGGGGGCGGGAAGAAGGTGGGCAAAGTGATGGTCTGTCCTATGTGGAAAGAGGTAACCACTTTGGGAAGGAAAAAGGGTCTAGTTCTAAGGACAACCTTGTCCGGATGAACAGCAAGTAAAGGTGGTTTAGAAGAAAGAGCCTGAAGCTCACTCACCCTGTGAGCAGAGGTGATGGCAACCAGAAAAGCAGTCTTTAAGGTCAAGAGTCTGAGAGGACAATTATGTAGTGGCTCGAAAGGAGCACACATAAGGTAAGTTAAGGCCAGATTCAAGTCCCTCTGGGGTATTAGGAAAGGTATAGGAGGAAAGAGGCGAGTAATGCCAGTTAGAAATCTTTTTACAATAGTGGACTTGAAAAGAGAAGGCTGAGGAAGGCGAAGAAAGGCCGAAATATAGCCTTTAAGGGTGCCCAGAGCAGAGCCCCGCTGGGCCAAAGAAAGAATGAAGAGGAGAATTTAAGAAAGTGCTCTTTCTGCATGGTATGCCCCCACTTTTTGCTGAAGTTCGACTGAGTGTGCCCTGGGCTCCTGCTAATCAGGTACCCAGGGGGCCTATGTTCCTTCCCTAAAAACTGCATTGAAGCCTAAACCCAATTGGCATCCCTGGCCACAGGTAGGCCCCTGGTAAAAGGTACCACAGGTACCCAGGGCACTGACCAGGGAAGGCCCCCCAAGGGCTGCAGCACTTATTGTGCCACCCTTAGAGGCCCTGCACCTTTTCTCACACACACTGCCTTTGCAGGCTGCGTGTCTTGGTGCAGAACAAAGTGAAGAGTCGACATGGCACATCCCTGTGTGCCATGCCCACAAACCAATGCCCTGGCATACATCAGTCACCCCTCTAGCTGGGTGCCCTATGCCAGTGGTGAGGGTACAGGTGCATGAGCCCTGTACCCCTACAGTGCCCAAGTCCATTCCTGGGCACTAAGTGCAGTGCTGCCATTAAGAGTATGGTGCTGGGAGTTTGTCATCACGAACTCCACAACACCATAATGGCTACACTGAAGACTGGGAAGTTGGGTATCAAACGTCTCAGCACATTAAACACACTGATGCCAGTGTGGGATTTAATGTAAAATGCACAACAGAGGGCATCTTCGAGATGCCCCCTGAAACTCGACCAACTTCTAGTGACCTGACTGAGTGGCTGCTTAGGCTGCCACCAACAGACATGTTTCTGGACCCCTGGGTCGAGAGCCTGCTGGTCTCGGGGGGCCTAAAACAATGCACATCCTGGGACGAGGTGCCAAGCCTCCTCCCCCAGGATGGGCAGGGTTCACGAAGGAGAAGCTTCAAAGGCATGCTGCCTTTGTGAGCCTCTCCAGACCAATTGCTGCTTTCAGCAACTGGTCCCCACTGGTTCTAACCCCCACTTTGGGCGGGAGAGCCGGCGGGAAAAAGTGAGGGGAAAGCGGTGTGCGCCCACCTCTGCCAACTCCACCCCTCAGGTGGGGGAGGCGAGGTGAAGCACAACTGAGTCGCCGCCATCTTGAGGATGGGGGGGGACCTAGCCAACCAGGGACAGGCTCCTGCCCCCCCTCCCACTGGAGGGTGGCACGATAGGGGGGTATACCCACCCCAGGGAAGGGACCCATTGGTCCCTGCCCTTTACCTACCTGTAACGCCCCTAAATCTAGTATTTAGGGGGCACCCTGAATCTTGCTTCCTCAGATCCAGCAACAAGAAAAGAAGAAAAGGACGAAGAGCCATGCAGAGCTAACAAGAGGAAGATGCCCACTGACTTGCCCCAGCCCCACCGGCCTGTCTCCCCCCTCGAACCTGCTCCTGCGAAATCCCGGTGTGTCCCGCAGCCAGCAACCTCAAAACCCCGGAGGACGGGCCTGCCTTCACTTCCAAGCCTGCTTCTCCCGTGAACACCGGACTTGTTCAAACTGCAGCTTCTGGCTCCGGCTGGATACCGCGAATCCAGCCCACTCTGCACCCGCTGAACCCGACCCGAGCTCTAGTGGAAAAACACCACGAGTAGGTCACCCCGGCGATCCGGACCAGAGATCCGGCGACTCCTGACCTGCCTCAAGCCTCCAATCGACGCCTGCAGCCTCAATCCAGAGGATCCCCTCTACCGCGACCAGAGCGGGTAAGACTTACCGACGTCCCAAGGCACCCCTGCACCCGACGCCCCACAACCTTGTGTGCCCAAACCAACGGTGCCTAACCAACCCAAAACATCCCAACTTACCCCTCGAAGTGGTGGTCGCACCCAGAAGATCCTTGTCCCCGAGCCTGCAGTGTTTCTTCTAGCCGGAGGCGCTCCATTGAAAACAGGGCACCCGACCTCAAAACAGCACCCTGCACCCAGCCGCCCTAGTGCCGCTGAGGGTACACCTTTGGTGCCAATTTGGTTCCCTATTTGCCCTGACCTAAACCCTAGGAGCTTTGCTCCCACAGCCCAGTGGCCTGCTTGCCAGCAGCCACCAACCGGAGACCCCCTATCCTCCATAGGATAACATTGGGCCTCACTCTGCACCCGGCCGCCCTAGTGCCGCTGAGGGTGAAACAACAGTGCATCACTGACCCTGGGGGACCCCTGAGTCTAACCCCAGAACTTTAACTCCCACAGTCGATTACTTACCTACAAACCGATAACCTGTTTTTCCTCCATAGGATAATATCAGGAAGAAACTTAAAACTATTTTGTTCTCAGTCATTCGGTTAAGCCCCCCCCCCAATTCTCTGTGCGATCAGCAATTAACTAAGTAACTTCGGGGTTCTGGGTCAAGAGCGCTTAGAGACCATTGGTGATTTGGCGCTTTACAAATGTAAATTAACAACAACGACACTTTCTCCAAAAAGTTTCTAAGTGTGGAGTTTTGAAATCTAAAAATATTCTTTAAAAATGGCACAAATAACCAAAACGTGTTTACTTACCCGTTTGCAGGAAATGTCCCAGTGCTGAATCTAGGTATCCAGCACGGAGTTAGAAAAGTAACATAAAAAGCAACTTACCTGCAATTTACTGAAAAAGCCTATTCATTCCAATGTACTGTATTTTTAAGTGTTGCATACTACTGCTCCCCTGTAAATCAAACAAAGTACAATTTCTATTGCATTTTCAAACTGTTCGACATTCAGTAACTTATTACTGTGAAGTATTTTATGCTTACCTGTGCCAGGCTTGCTTGGTTCTAAAATAAAACATTTTTATACAAAAATAATTTGCCTAGAGTTCAGTTCTTGTGTGTGAATTCATTTGCTGACTGAGTGTGTACAACAAATGCTTTACACTGTCCTCTGATACTGCCTTACTGCTCGACCAAGCTACCACAAGTAGAGAGTAAGGTTCTATCTAACTTTAACCTCTGCCTACCTTTGGAGTCACCTGGACCCTATACACACTATACCTCATTTTGGTGCATTATATATAGAGCCAGTTTCTTACAGAGAACCTCTGAAAGAGGGACAGAAAGGGGATCTACAGCCTTTGCTGTGCACCATGCCACAAATTTGTTCCATCTACAGGTGTATTCCGTTTTAGTGGAGGGACACCTTGCTGCCAAGATAACATTACAAAAATTGGGAGGGAGGTCACAAGCTGTCAACTGTCGCCGCTCAATCTCCACGCAAGTAGGTAGAGGCTGGACAGGTTCGGGTGGAGGACCATGTTCAAGAGCTCAGGATACCAGACTTTGTGCCCAATACGGTGCCACAAGAATGACTTGGGCCCGGTCGCGCTTGATCTTCAGCACTCTGGGCAGAAGTGGTGAAAGCGGAAAGGCATATAGAAGACCGCAATTCCACTCGCGACGAAAAGCGTCGCCAAGCGAGTGCCGCCTTGGAAATTCCAACACGCAGAACTGCTGACATTGCTCTCTCATCGGAGGCACACAGATCCAACCAAGGCTCTCCCCACTGCTGATAGAGACTATGCACCACCTCAGAGTGAAGATGCCATTCGTGATCCATCATGCACCGGCAGAGGAGTTCATCCACCCTGGCGTTCAGGGAACCTGCCAGGTGTTGAACCACCAGACATGCCCGGATGTTCCAGCCACGTCCAGAGGCGAAGAGCCTCTGGACATAGGGTCCACGACCCCACCCAGCCCTGTTTGCTGCAGTACCACATGGCGGTGGTGGTGTCTGAACACCTGCACTACTCTTCCTTTGACAGAAGGAATGCTTTCAGTGCAAGATAGATCGCCCCGAGCTCCAGCAGGTTGATGTGGAGCCCGGACTGCGCCGGAGACCAGAGGCCTCTGATCTCCTCCTCTCCCATGTGGCCGCCCCATCCCAGGAGTGATGCATCTGTCACCACTGTGAAGTCTGGTTGGGGAAGGGAGAAGGATCGGCCGTTGACCCAACCCTGGTTCGTGAGCCACCACTGCAATTGGTGTGCAGTGACCTCCGAAATCTGGACAACATAGGAAAGATTCCCCTGATGCTGCGCCCACTGGAGCTCAAGGTCCCACTGCAGAGCCAGCATATGCCACCTGGCATGATCCACCAGCAGGATCCACCAGCAGGATGCAGGAGGCCATGTGGCCCAGCAGCCTCAAGGTCAATCTCCTCCGGGCACTGTGTTAGCACTTGCCCAACCGTGTCCCACACAGAGTGGGTGTAACGGCCCAAGAGATATGCGGTGTTCACCGACCGCAGTCCTAAGCTGGCGGCAGAAAACTTCTTCCCAAGATGGTCCAGCTTCTTGGATTCCCCATCTGGGGGAGCAGAAGGGAACGCGCCTTTGAATGTTGAGGCTTGGACCACCAAGATCTCGGGGAAGGGTGTTGGGAGAGGAAAATTGGGTTGCCCGGGCAGTGGCGTCGGGCAATCATCCTATCCACAGGAGCCCCTGTGCTGGGCCTGGACCAAGTGCCCAGAAGGATGTCTGTGAGGGCCTCATTAAACGGCAGCAGGGGCTCAGAAGAGGCCGCTGCCGGCTGAAGCACCTCAGTCAGGAGATTAGTCCCAACTGCCAACGTAGGAAGCTCAAGGCCCAAGCCGCCCTACACACCACAGCGTATGAGGCTCCCTCCTCTGTAGCCACGGTAGGGGGGAGAAAGCATGCCAAGGTCTAGGGAGGTATCCAGACCACTGGCCTCACCCAACTCCTCTCTCCAGTCCAGCTCTTCAATCTGGTCTGCCAAAGGGTCAACAGACCCCTCCCAGTCCTTCTCACCCTCCTCTGGCTGCCACTCAGGGAGATAGGGAATGCCAGGATAGAACAGTGGTACAAAAGTACCGGTCAACGCCGGTCCAGCTCCTTGTCTAAGTCGAGGAGGAGGCCGGGGACACAACTAGCGTCGGAAGTGGCGGAGGCATCGTCAGAGGTATCTTTGCCAGAGGAGGCGTTGTGTGGTCGACCGGCATTGATCCACATCCAGGCCTGGATCCCCTGCCGCGCCTAGGCCAGAGCCGCCAAAGGCCTAGAGCCCCCAGCTGAGTCCGCAGGGCCTGAAGGCGTGCCGGTGGAGTCGGGCTGCCCAAAGATGGAGTGGAGAGCTTCGTAAAATGCACAAAACTGGCCAGGGGACGCTCGGCTCCCGCGAGGGGAGGATAGCTCTGAGCCGTCCCAGCAGGCTCCGCGGGCGGAGCCGAAGGAAGACTACCTTCGGTGTCACGTTGGCCGACAGACAGGGAGAAGGCGAAGAGCAATGGTGCTTCTTCGCCTTATTCTTGTGCTTTGACTTACCCAAAGTCAGACTTCGATGAGGAGTGATGGTGACTCCGCAACCGGTACGGCGACCTCCCTCTCGACCGGGACCTCGAGCGGAGCGGACTGCCCGGCCTCCAGAAGCTTTCAGGACCGCTCCAGCTAAGACTTCGGGTTCATGGCCCGACAGTCGGAGCACGACTCTGGGTCGTGGTCGCGCTCCAGGCATCAAAGGCACCCGAGGTGCGGGTCCGTGACTGACAACTTCTGACAAGAGTCACAAGGCTTGAAGCCAGTCCGACAAGGGGACATCCCTACATGCACCAGGAGTCGAACGACTCGAAAAAGTTCAACAAAAAAAGAAAAATCACTATTAAAAAAATAAGGGTACTGCTCTCTCCGGATCTGCGCTGGCTGGTGCGGAAAAAGAAAGAACTGACGTCAGCACGCAGGAGCAGCATCTAAGTAGATACCACGACGTCATTCCGGCGATAAACGCCGACGAAAGCGGCGCCACCTCCCGACATGCAGGGGTACTGCTGAAGAAATTCTCCGGATCCAGTCTGACGCCTGGGGGTAATTCTAAGGTAAGGAATCTATAATCAATAGTTTTTCAGATAATTCAATTGAAGTACAAAGAGGCTCTACACTGGCCTCTTAATTGTGCTCCTGCCCCTCTGATATTCTACCTCTTACCCTTCAGCCTGCCCCTGAAGCAGTACCCACATCATCTTTTGGTCCTCTGACATCTTCAAGCAGAAAGGACAGTCATCCACAGAATAGGAGTTCAAGAAACAAACTATACATAGTATGCAGGTCATTGGAAGTCTTTGTTCTCCCACAGCTTGAGCAATTAACAAAGAGGGGTGAAGAAACCATTTCCATTATGAGTAGCAAACAGGGGATGTTAAAACAAACCTTACAGGTGCAGGCAAAAAAATTCTGAAGAGAAAAAAAAAAAAGTGTTTAGTAACCCCCATAAGTTCTTAGCTCCAGTCAGCAGAAGCTGGAAAAAGCAGTTGTCTCCAGCAACTGCCAGTATCATGTTATCGGATAGGGAACGTTGCTAGATTCTTAAACGGACACTTTCCTTATCAAGTCTACAGATCTGTACCTGCCGGTCTGCATTTCTATACATTTTTCAGCTGTGTTAATGCTTCAGAGGATTTTTTTGTGTAGTGTTAGTCTTTACTTTAGTACTGTAAATAAATGCAGTGGATAAAGTAATTTGGGAAATTGGCCTGGCGAAAGGCAGCAATGTTTTTTTTTTAAACATTTTTTATTGGATTTTTATGGTACCACTTGGGGAAACGCCCGGCATACATTATCATGAAACAGGATATGGACAATTTTCCAAGTAAGACAATATCATTGGGTACATTTTGTAGATATGAAAACAAAAATGAACAAAACTGTATGCAGACTCCCCCACCCCCACAGGCGAGCATCTGTGATCACAGATATGTGTCTTAAAAAGGAGAACCCAATGTCATACACCATGGCCCCAAACCTCTCGTGGAAGCTGCTCTTCAGGGGGATTGCGAAGGGAGAGGGGGAGGTCTATACCTCTGTATGTAGGGCATCTCGACCATATTTTCCTATGTTTCTGCAGGCAACTGTGCCTGGAAAACCGCTATCTCCGCACCCTTGCAGTTGTCTAGTTCTTTCCGCCATTTCCCTATGGTCGGTGGTGAGGTTCCCTTCCACAGCTGGGCAATGTCACGTTTGGCAATTGAGATTGCAAGGAAAAGTGCTGTTTATAGCAGTTCCCGCCGATATCTTCTGTGCTGTGAAGTAGGAACAATCTAGGGTCCAGTGGGAGATCCCAAGATAGCACCCCTTTAAAGCAGGTACAAACTTTGCACCAAAAGCGCTGTATTGCAGCGCAGCTCCACACCGTGTGGAAGAAAGACCCTTCCTCCCTATTGCAACGCAGGCACTGAGGAGATGATATGGCCCCCATCCTCCAAAGACGCAGGCGTGTGTAATACACACAAACGTATTTGAATTGGATAAGACGGTACCTGGAGGACACCGCAGCGCCCCGAGGACTAGCTATGCCCTCTGCCCAATCGTCATCTGGATCTCTGGAATATCGTACTCCCATACCTTCCTAGTCTTGTGTAGGGTCATGGTGGAATGTGGAGTCAATGTTTGGTATATCTGCCGGATTTTGTGTGCGCCCAGATCGCCCATGAGGCGGCGACCCTCCAGGGGGTGAAACTCCGGGAGGTCGTCTAAATTCGCAAGCAATGGGGTAAGAGCAGGACGTAATTGGAGGTACTTGTAAAGCACAAGTTACTAACTTGTGTAACGATATATCTGTAAGAGACAGTTAGTGACAGATTCCTTACCTTAGAATATCCCCAGGCGTCAGGCTGGATCCGGAAAGTTTTACGTAGCAGTACCCCTGCGCGTTGGTAGGTGGTGTCGTGCGGCTCCGCGTCCGTCGTCGTGAGCGCCGTGATGACATCGCGGCCAGTACTTAGACGACGCCCATGCGCGCTGGCGTCAGTTCTGTACACTACTTTCCGCGCCAGAAACGCAGTGCCATGCAAGAAACTGACACTGGTGTCAGTAAACTAGGGCCCTGAAAGGGATGACCTTAACCCTAGAAATCAGTTCGCAGAACGGGGAGGATGGGTGGGGCGGTAAGGAATCTGACACTAACTACTGTCTCTTACAGATATATCGTTACACAAGTTAGTAACTTGTGCATCTGAAAGAGACGTTAGTGACAGATTCCTTACCTTAGAATAGATACCCCAGCAATACCAACCCCGGTGGTGGGTCTGCGAACAAAGATCAGGACAAGGAAGTCTCGGAGAACAGAACGGCCAAAGAAGCCGTCTCTCCGGACTTGGCTGTCAAGGCAGTAATGCTTGGTAAACGTGTGCAGCGAGGCCCACGTAGCTGCTGACAAATGTCCTGCAATGGGACACCACGTCCCAAAGCTGTGGTGGCGGCTGTCGCCCTGGTGGAATGGGCACGTAGCCCAACAGGGGGCTCCTTCTTAGCCAAAGAATAGCAGGCTTTGATACACAAGACAACCCAGCGGGAGATGGTCCGCTTGTGTACCGCCCGACCTTTTTTGGCACCCACGTAGCCAAAGAGCTGGTCGTCCACCCGGAACTGTTGTGTGCGGTTCAGATAGAAGGAAATCGCACGTTTTGGGTCCAGACGGTGGAGCCTCTCTTCCTCTCTGGAAGGATGAGGAGGCGGAAAGAAGGTGGGCAAAGTGATGGTCTGCCCGATGTGGAAGGCAGTAACCACCTTTGGCAAGAAGGACGGACGCGTCCTAAGAACAACCTTGTCTGGATGAACAGACAGAAAGGGGGGCTTGCAAGAAAGCCTGGAGCTCACTCACCCGCCGAGCGGAGGTGATAGCCACCAGAAAGGCTGTCTTCAGAGTGAGAAGACGAAGAGGACAGTTATGGAGAGGCTCAAAGGGAGCGCACATAAGAAAGGTAAGAACCAAGTTAAAGTCCCACTGAGGCATCACAAAGGGAACAGGTGTGCAATGCCTTTTAGAAACCTGTTAACAGGGGACTTGAAAAGGGAGGGCTGATCAGGAAGCCTGAGAAAGGCAGAGATTGCACAAAGGTAGCCCTTGATGGTACCCAGGGCAGTACCCTGTTGGGCCAGAGAAAGGAGGAACAGAAGGACCTCAGAAAGAGGGGCAGAAAGGGGATTCACAGCCTTTGCTGTGCACCATGCCACAAACTTGTTCCACCTGCAGGCGTATACCACCTTCGTGGAGGGATGCCTGGCTGCCAGAATCACATCAAACTTCGGGAGGCAAGTCGAAAGGAATCAACTGCCGCTGCTCAATCTCCACGCAAGGAGGTGGAGACTGGACAGGTTCGGGTGGAGGACCGTCCCCTGCTGCTGCGACAGAAGATCCTCCCGAAGAGGCAGACGGATCGGCGCTCATACCGAGTAGCTCGGGATACCAAACTCTTCGAGCCCAGTCCAAAGCCACAAGAATGACTTGGACCCGGTCGCGACGAATCTTCAACACTCTGGGTAGAAGTGGTATAGGCGGAAAGGCGTACAACAGACCGCAACTCCACTCGCGACGAAAAGCGTCGCCGAGCGAGTGCTGCCTTGGAAATTCCAACGCGCAGAACTGATGACATTGCGCGTTCTCTTCGGTGGTGAATAGATCTAACCAAGGCTCTCCCCACTGTAGAAAGAGTCCTGCGCCACTTCCGAGTGAAGACACCATTCGTGATCCATCATGCACCTGCGGCTGAGTTTGTCCGCCCTGGCGTTCAGGGAACCTGCCAGGTGTTGAACCATCAGGAAAATGCCCTGATGTTCCAGCCATGTCCAGAGACGCAGAGCCTCCCGACATAGGGTCCATGACCCCACCCCACCTTTTTTGTTGCAGTACCACATGGCAGTGGTGTGGTCTGTGAACACCTGCACTACCTTCCCCTTGACAGAGGGAAGGAATGCCTTTAGTGCAAGTCGGATCGCCCGGAGCTCCAGAAGGTTGATATGGAGCCGGGACTCCGCTGGAGACCAGAGGCCTCTGATCTCCGCCTCTCCCATGTGACCGCCCCATCCCAGAAGGGACGCATCCGTCACAACTGTGTGCTCTGGCTGGGGAAGGGAGAGGGATCTGCCCCTGACCAATTGCCGGTTCGAAAGCCACCACTGCAACTGTCGTGCAGTCCCCTCCGAGATCTGGACGTAATCGGACAGGTTCCCCTGATGCTGCGCCCACTGGAACTTCAGGTCCCACTGCAGAGCCCGCATATGCCATCTGGCATGATCGACCAGCAGGATGCAGGAGGCAGGAGGCAGGAGGCTATGAGGCCCAGCAGCCTCAGGGTCATCCGTACCGAAACCCAGGATAGAGGCTGAAAGATCGGAATCATAGCCTGAATATCCTTGACTCGCCGTTCGGGAGGATAGGCCCGAAACTGTGTTGTGTCCAGAACTGCTCCGATGAAAAGGAGCTGTGGAGAAGGAATCAGGTGCGACTTCGGCATGTTGATGGAGAACCCCAGCGAGTGCAGGAGTCCGGCCGTAGTCTGGAGGTGGGAGATGGCTGCCTGGGACGAGCCCGCCTTCAGCAGCCAGTCGTCGAGGTAGGGGGAAGACTGGAACCCCTGCCCGGCGCAGATGAGCTGCGACCACCGCCATCACTTTCGTGAACACCCAAGGGGCGCTGGTAAGGCCAAAGGGAAGCACAGTGAACTGAAAGTGCTCGAGGCCTACCGTGAACCGCAGGTAACGCCGGTGGGCCGGCAGGACGGGGATGTGAAAATATGCATCCTGCAAGTCCAACGCTACCATCCAGTCTCCAGGGCAGTCAAGACCTGAGCTAGGGTGAGCATCTTGGCCAAGAGGGCCGCAACTTCCTGCTGAAGAAGCACCAAGTGATCCCCTGACATGCAGTGGTATTGAGGTGGCATGGCTGGGGTAGTCTCGAAGGGGAGGGAGTAGCCCCTTCAGACAATGTCCAAAACCCACCTGTCCGATGTGATGGTGCGCCAGTGGGGAAGGTGATGGCGGACCCTGCCCCCCACTGGCGTGCTGTGGACTGGAAAGGAAGGACTAGGAGGGTTTGGAGGCCGCAGACGGGGTGGAGGTGGTGGCCTGACCCGCACGCTGGTTACCCGCCTCGGCGGGAGCCACGTCCTCGGCTGCGCGAAGGCGCCAGCTGCGCGGGCCGGTGGCTGGGCAGTGGACGTGACGGGGCGCCCCTTCCCTGGCCACGAAAGGGGCGAAAAGCAGACTGCTGCGGAGGGCGCAAGGCGGAGAGGCCCAAGGACTTGGCCGTAGCCCGCGAGTCCTTAAAGCGCTCCGTCTGCCTTATTGCCAAAAAGGCGGATACCATCGAAGGGCATGTCCATAAGGGTGTTTTGGACATCACCCGAGAAACCAGTGGTCCTCAGCCAGGCATGACGGCGCAGCGCCACTGTCGTAGCAAGCGATCTGCCCAGCGAGTCAGCGGTGTCAAGGCCACATCGGATTGTGAACTTAGCCGCGTCCCTCCCGTCTGCAATAACACGGGAGAGCAGTGTCTGGACCTCCTCAGGACACTTGGGCAGCACCTGCGCCACCGAATCCCACAGAGAGTGGGAATAACAGCCCAAAAGGCAAGCGGTGTTCACGGACCGCAAGCCAGCACTGGAGGAAGAGAAAATCTTCTTCCCAAATTGTTCCAGCTTTTGGATTCCCTGTCCGGCGGAGCCGTAGGGAAGGCGCTCTGAGAGGTAGAGGCTTGGACAACCAAGCTCTCGGGGGTGGGGTGTTGGGAGAGGAACAAGGGGTCGCCCGGGGCCGGGAGATGGCATCGGGCTACGTTCCTGTCCACAGGAGCCCCTGTGGTGGGCCTGGACCAGGTGCCCAAATAAACGTCAGAAAGTGCGTCGTTGAACGGCAGCAGTGGCTCCGAAGAGGTAGCTGCCGGCTGAAGCACTTCCGTCAGGAGGTTAGTCCTGACAGCCACTGTAGGGAGCTCGAGGCGCAAGGCTGCGGCCGCCCTACGCAACACCGTTGCTTAACTTGCTCCCTCCTCCGTAGCCACGGAAGGAGGAGAGCATGCCAAGGTCTGGAGAGGTGTCCAGGCCACTGGCATCACCCAGTTCCTCAGCCCAGTCCTGATAAGGCTCACATTGAGCTGTGAGAGGGTCTTCCGACCCCTCCCAGTCCTCCTCGGCCTCCAAAACAGGTGAAAAGTATGGAGGGCGGACATGAGGGAAGAAAAGTCCCATCGGCGTCGGGCGACGTCGATCCGGCTCCGTGTCTGGTTCCGGGGAGAACCTGGGGGCGGCGCAGTCCGGTGCCTCGGACGGCGCCGTGAATGGTACCGGGGAGGTCGGCGGAGGTGTTATTAGGTCAACCGGGATCCAGGCCTGGATCTGTGGGGGTCCTACAGCGCCGGTGGTGCCGAAGGAGGACTCCCACTGGGGCCCGAAGGCGCACCGGGGTAACCCTTAGGCCCGAAGATGCGAGCCTTGGATGTCGGCCGGAGTCGACGTCGGACCCGGAACAGGCGGGTAGTCCGGCGTAGACTGTTCGGAACCCCCGGAGCTGCGGGGGCGGTACCAACTGGACCCTCAGCAGAGTCGAGAGACCGGCGAGGGGAGGTCTTAGAGCGACGCTTCTTAGACCTCGTGCTTCGCCTTACCTTTAGACGAAGACTTCGACCCCGACGAATGACGACGACTCCGCGACCGGCCCCTCGACCTCTCCCGGGACCTCGATCGGCGCGGAGCAGAGTGCCGGGCCTCGAGAAGCTTTCGAGACCGCTCTCGCAAAGCCTTCGGAGCGAGGGACCGACACTAGGGGCACGACTTGGGGTCGTGGCCGCACCCCAGGCAGAAGAGACACCCTCGGTGCGGATCCGTAATCGACATCATGCAATTACAGACCTCGCATGGCTTGAAGCCGGGCATCCCTAATGACACCTTGGAGTCGAAACAACTCGAAAACTTGGACAAAAAGTCTCAAAAAATACTCAGTCAAAAAATGACTGGGGCACTGCTCAATCCGGATCTGCGCTTACTGGCGCGGAAAAAGATAGAACTGATGCCAGCGCGCATGGGCGGCGTCTAAGTACTGGCCGCAACGTCATCCCGACGACGCCGAC
Source organism: Calotriton arnoldi (assembly GCA_963921515.1). Lineage (NCBI taxonomy): Eukaryota > Metazoa > Chordata > Amphibia > Caudata > Salamandridae > Calotriton > Calotriton arnoldi. The sequence continues at coordinate 1,335,388 of CAWUFW010004562.1, read as the reverse complement.
GGCGGACGCGGAGCCGCACGACACCGCCTACCGACGCGCAGGGGTACTGCTACGCAAAATTTTCTGGATCCAGCCTGACGCCTGGGGATATTCTAAGGTAAGGAATCTGTCACTAACGTGTCTTTCAGATACTGGGATTTATAAAGATGAAACTCTTCCTGCAGTTGCGTGAAGGATTTAAGAGTAGTGTACCTCATAATGTCTCCTAATGTGGAGAGGCCTATAAGATCCCACTGACGGAACCCCTGTAGCATGGCCACCGGGCATACGAATGATCCATGCCACAATGGCGTTGATCCATGCCACAATGGCGTTGTCTGGGTCAGACACCCATGCCACCCCATGTGCCGGACAGAATACCTCCACAACCGAATTGTAGTTCTGCTGGCATAAGGGAGAGAATCCAGAGACTGTGCTGAACAGCAACGGAAGGAGGGGAACCCCCTCCATCGCCGCGTGTTCAAGGGCATATGCCGGATCTGTAGGTGTGTTATACCACCAGTCATTGATGACGAAGTGGTGAGAGGCCGCATAATAGGAGTACACATCTGCAGCCGAAATGCCGCCGCAGTATGTAGATTGCAAACAGGTCTGTAGCACCACCCTAACTGCACCCCCACCCCATAAAAATTTGTTAAGAATGGCATTGATTTGTGCAAACCAAGACCTTGGTATATAATACGAGAAAGTTTTGGAGTCGATAGAGCATTCTGGGGAGCGAGACCATTTTGAAAATGGCCGAGCGCCCATATAAGGAGAGGGGCAGGGAGGACCACACGGAAGTCTCCCCCCAGTCGGCTGGCCAGGAGCGGGTTAATGTTGTGCGCCCAGGTCGTGGGGCACGGGGACATGAATATTCCGAGATATTGGAAACCATTGGTAGCATGTTGGAGCGGAGATGCCAAAGTACCTCTGCCCGGTTGTCCACAGACTGGGAATAGCACCGATTTAGAAGGGTTAGTGTGGAGTCCCAAGGTCTGGCCGAAGACACGGAGAATCTGCAGGATTCTCGGACCAGAGATCCAGGGATCCGTCATAAAAATAAAACGTCGTCCGCATGCAAGGCAATACGATCTGGCCCATTCAAAGCCACGGAGCACCGGGTCTCGGCAGACCCAAACCGCCAGGGGCTCCACCGCCAAGGCGAATAGAAGCAGAGACAGAGGGCAGCCCTGTCGCGTGCCCCGGCTAATAGGAAAGAAGGGAGAGCGGTGACCAGCGATCCGCACGGAGGCCATGGGTTCTGTATATAATAGGCGCACGTACGCCCAGAAACGAGGGCCAAGATTAGCGGCCTCTAAAAGCTGGAATAAGTACTCCCAGCTCAGGGAGTCGAAGGCCTTATCGATGTCCGCCAGAAGGATTGCCGCAGGGCGCCCCAGCTCCTGGGCCAGTGCCATAGCATTATGGACCCGGCGAATATTATGGCGAGTGGCTCGATTAGGCATGAAGCCTGACTGGTCTAGATGAATCTGATCTTGAATGCAGGTGCGCAGGCGGTCAGCGAGGACTTTCCCAAGAAATTTGGACTCCAAGTTAATTAGGGAGATAGGGCGGTACGAGGATGGATCTTCAGGCAGGCGACCGGGCTTAAAAAACAAGACAATCTCGGCCTGGCGCCAGTCCCGGAGTAATATTTGGCGCTCGAGAGCTTTGTGGATGGTTTCCAGTAGATGCGGGCCCAACAAAGACATGCGAGAAGGAAGAAATTCCATGGGGAACCCGTTGGGGCCCGGCCAGGTCTTATCGCCCCCATTGCCACCGCCCACTCATCGCAGCAATGTTTTAACCAAGGATAATGGTCACTTGTATAACGAAGGGGCACAGAATAAGAACTACTTTCCACTGAAATGACCACATCAAGATCGGTTCTTAAGAAAGGGTCTTGGTCAGGAAGTTCATATTTCTTCTGGAGTGTAGAAGGTGCAGCCTACACCAATTCTGGAGCCCAGAATAAGTGCATGGCATGCCTTTATAGACTGGGGACATTGGGCAGAAGCAGTCTGGCTGCTAATGTGTGGCAAGTCCTCAAATATCAGAGGGGGATGTTGAAGGAACCACCACTGGAATGTTCAATTTACCCGCACCTCTGAATACTGGGACTGGTGGGCCACCCGGATTCGGCCTGTAGGCGTTGGGTGCAGTGGAGGTTCAAGGCGTCAGGTTTCTTTGTCCTCAGCAGGCTCAGAGTCAGTCTTGGGAGTTTCTTTTGAACAGAGCTGCTGTTCATAGGAGATCCGGTCTTTGCTGAAGGCAGTCAGTCCTCCCAGGTGTTCTGGAGGTCGCTGGGGGCAGGACCAGGTGACTTGGCGCAGGATCTCTGGAAACTGCAGACGGGCTGGTAGGGCTGGGGCTAAGTCAGTTTCTCTGCAGTCTCCTCTGCTGGGAGTCTTCTTTCGTCCTTTGTAGGTTGCAGGAATCTGTCTTGTTGGTTCAGGGCTGCCCCCTAAATAGTGTATTTAGGGGGCGTTTTAGGGGTCTCGAGGTCAGTAGCCAATGGGCTACTGATCTTAGGGTGACTACACCCTTTGTGTGCTCACTCCAAGTGGGCACAATTCCTAATCCGGATTGTAGAGTGCCTGCCATCTGCAAGATGGCAGGCACTGAAGAGTGGGCTTCACCTCACCTCCCCCCACCTGAGGGGTGGGGTTGGCAGAGGTGGGCACACCTTCTGGGCTGTTCTAATGTTTCCCACCTGTCTTCCTGACGAGAAGGAGGGGAGACAGGAAGGGGGTCTTCTCCCGATAGGAGAGGTTGGGGGTCACATTACAAAGGCGGCAAGGCCTTTGAAAGTCCCCTGCCACAGATGGCTCTTCCTGTCTTGGGGGAGGTGTGACTACCTCCGCCCAGTTAAGGCTTTGTTTCTGAGCTCAGGGAGCAAAGGCTCCCACGCCAGGAGTCCAGAAACCTGTCTCGTGGTGGCAGGCTGGTGTGTGTGTGCCAGTCAGGGAACCCACCAGAGGCTGGTCGTTTCAGGGGGCATCTCTAAGATGCCCTCTGAGCGCATTTTTCATTAAATCCTACACTGGCATCAGTGTGGGTTTAATGTGCTGAGAAGTTTGATACCAAACTCCCCAGTTTTCAGTAAAGCCATTATGGTGCTGTGGAGCTCCTAATGACAAACTCCCAGCACCATATACTCTTAATGGCATTGCTGCACTTACAATGTCGAAGAATTGGTCCAGACATTGTAGGGGTACAGGGCTCATGCACCTGTCCCCTCACCACTGGTATAGTTCACCCAGCTATAGGGGTGGCTGACCTAAGCCAGGGTAGTGGGTTGTAGGCATGACAGGGATGTGTGCCATGTCGACTCATTTTTGTTCTGCACCAAAACACGCAGCCTGCACTGGCAGAGTGTGTCTCTGTGCAAAGGTACACGGCCTCTAAGGATGGCACAATAAGTGCTGCAGCCCTTAGAGGCCTGCCCTGGCTACAGTGCCCATGGTACCTTTTACAAGGGACTGACATGTGGCCAGAGAGGTGCCAATTTGAGACAGTTTTGGGAAAGAACACAGGCCCTGGGAACCTGATTGGCAGGGACCCAGGGCACATCAAGTTAAAGTTAATCAGTAGTCTGGCAAAAAGGGGGGGGGGGGGTTACTGCAACAGAAACCCAGCTTCCTACACACAAAAAAGTCCCAAACTGGCACTCACTAAACCACCTGAAACTCAACCAGTATAAGCCCGAAATCCTACTCCCATCCAACAATGGACAAACCACCCAGGTCCAAAAGTGGCTAAACCCCATTGACGCTATGAACTGCAAACTGATGCTATCTAAAGTGTGAGTGCGTGAGCGTGTGTGTTCTCTTGACCCAAGCATGAGCCAACACAAAACTCAGCTAAGAGCGCATTCTACAATCTGAAACTCCTACACAACATCAAACCCTTCATCCCTCCAAACGATCTAAAAACAGCCACCCATGCGATGGTACTATCTAGACTGAACTACGGAAATGCCACCTCACCCGTTTAAGAGCTACACTAAATGCAGCTGCAAGGATGGTCACTGGAACAAAGACCACCACATCTCCCCACCCTCCCTGAAAAAAACTTAAATAGTCCCTAATCGAAGCTCGATGCAGCTTCAAAACGGCCTACCTCACCCACAAAGTCCAGCACACTGGGAAACCAACGTACCTTGCATCCAAATTAGTTAAGGCCGGCCAGACAAAACTTCAAGGAGCACCAACACAGCTTCTCATCCCTCCAAAGAAATAAACAAAAAGCTCCCTGGCACTCTTTTGGGCAATGCCCCAAAAATCTGGAATTCCCTCCCAGTTATCAAAACAAACCCTTCCTTTGTGAGCTTCAAAAGAAAACTAAAGGATCTTCTCTTCAACTGACACCTTAAACCGACCCCTCCCCCGGATCCTGACCCTTCTCTGCATACAATGAACTATTTATATACTACTGTGACCAGTCACCCTTCAAACTCTGTAATTGTAAATATATATATATATATATATATATATATATATATATATGTGTATATATTTGTACATGTCTGTAAATAGCTGGATACTACTACGAGCCTATACTATGTAGCCTACACCATCCACCTCGATTTAGTCCATACTCAGTATAACACTAAGAACCCCTCGGGTCTTGCCAGTGAAATACAAACTTTGTTAAATAAAAGTGGAGCCTTCGTGCCTAGCAGTCTAACTAGTGTATAGGAGTATTCAAAACAATGTCACTATGTGATAGGTACTCTAGTGTCAGCAGCTGGGATTTGCGGAATGTAGCTCAGAAGTCACGATTGCAGTCAGAATTGGCATTTAATATTGGTTAAATACGGAGCAGCACCAGCATAAACACTAAATATCCAGCTATTTTCGGGTCCTAGGTGGCAAACCAGAATACCCTTTGAGGTAGTATATGGCATCAGCCTCTTATGTGGGGTGAACATCCCATTAAGCAAGTGCTAAGGTGGTTACTCTGCAGCCATCGAGGACAAACGCAGCAAAATCGAACATAGAAAAGATCATTAAACACAATGCCAGAGATGGTACTGCATGTGTGGTGTGAGGTACCACAGTAATTGAGCTCAGACTTTGTGCATAAGTACAGACTTACTTCCTTGCAAGATATCCTCTGCACCAGGCCTGGAAGGCGATGATCACATCTGTGATTTTCAGGTCCCGCTCCTCCTCCAAGTGAGCCAGGACCCCAGCCCGGAAAAACACTTTGCTCTGTCCGATTCGGTAAAGGTTAGAGTCCAGCTCCAGAGCTTTGATCTACAGAAAGAGAAGTACTCAAACCATGTGATGACTGAGCAACTTAACTATTGACATTTTCTTTCAAACTAGAGGACAAACTGTTCAGCAATGAGTTCCAATTCTGTTCACGTCAAAGAAACTGCCTTATTGCTGGAGCAAGCATGTGAACTTCCAACTGGAGATATTATACAGCTCAGGTTAAGCTAGATTAACTTTATTTAACAATATTTATATTACTGGTCATTCGCCCTACAGGGTTCTCTTAACGCTAAGAGAAAGCTATTTGGATAGATCAAACTATGAATCAGTTGGAATTAGCCGTTTAATAACCATCTGCTTTTTGCATAGTTTTAGTCGCAAGTTCTGTTTGCAGAGATAACAGGAACGTGTTGCAGAACATAGCTCCTTCAAGTAGGATGCACGCCATACCCCATTTCTTCAGCTTCAATTGATGGGTTTGCAGCAGGAGCAGATTTAAGTACCTTACGTTTTTACAAGGGGCATGCTGCAAACTTTGGACTTAAACTACTGGTCTACGCATATAAAAACGTTTTACTACGTAGACAGGCTTTGAACAGAATGTGCTTGCCAACTGAAAGCCAATGCAACTAACAAAGGCCAAGATACAACTCCATTTTTTCATTAGTCTTAGCCCAATTCTGCATTTACTGCAGCTTAATGCTCCTTTTTGGGAAATATCAAGCTAGATTGAACTGCCTTTGTTCTACCTGGACTGAATTAAGACATTCATTACCATTATTCTCCGTGTGAAAAGATAACAGATCCTTCATAGCACTGTCAAGTGAAAGCAGCATGCTTTAGTTATAATCCACGTTTGTCCAGACAAATCAACATCGGAATCTATTGAAATGCAAAGTTTCTCAGCACCACTACAGGTCACAGGTAATGCCCCCTCAACGACGAAGACCAAATTATGTTAGTACAAGAATTTGGTTGGCACAAAGTTAACATGAACTCCATTTTAGAGAGACTGGTTGTGGCTTGGATGCATACAGAAATTGTTTTTTATTTTTTTTAATAAAAGTCTACCAGATGAGCCCAGATACTCCTTTTGTATACTGAGCATTTGTCTCACCTGCATACTTGGAAAAAATCAGGTTAGCAATTGTGTAATACCACTGGAGAGGCTTATGAATAAATTGAGTAACTGCAATGCTGAAACCTGCGGAACTCCCTGGCATACTGGCTTAGGTTAAAAAAAAAAAAGAAAAGTTGGAAAAGACTGGGCTCTTGTCAAAAGGATTCTACCCTTTCAGGGCTCTAAACTTTAAAGGCAGTCTCCACTCCAACTTCTTTGTAAAATGAAGATGTTGGGGCTAGGGGTGGAGGGAGGGTAGTAATCAAAGTGTATATTATTCAGAATGCTGTGACATTCATTACATTACTTCACTTCACAGGTGCTAGTCAACAAGGCCAAAGCCAAGGCTGATACTTCACACTTACCATGAGAACGCAAGCCTGCTTTCCATCCATGAAAGCTTTGGGAATTGCACTTGGAGTAAGGATCTCATACCTGGAAAAGAGTAACAAGAGAATATTAAAGAGATACATAGTCAACCAGCAGACCTATGTCAGGCGATGGAAAGTGAAAAAGAGAAAACCAAGGACTACAACTGACCTATGCGAGCAGTCCAACAGCTGCTGAAACCAGTTAAAACTTGCAAGGATGGGGAGGGAGGGGACAGAACAGCACGCACTACAAAAACATGCCCACCGAGCAGCAGAAGCACCGTAGGATGGAAAGAGTATTGATGGAAACAAGGCACTGAAAAACATCTGAGCATTGCAGGCATGGATGAGAAGGTCCAAGAACTCAAACAAGGGACACTGTGGCACTGAGCATTGGAGATGGTAAGACATTGATCATGAAGGGGTAATGGACAAGCACATCCAACTCCGAGCAACATCATGCAATAGATATGTATGCAAGATGCAAAGGCAAAGAGAAAAAGCACTGTGGTAAGCACATTAAAATAACCAGCAGAGGCACTATGTAATAGAAAAGAGAAGGCCAGCCAGAAGGAAGTTGAACAGCACATCAATTCCTTACCTCTGCCTGAACTCCTGGAACACCACTCTGTTGGGGAAGCCCTGTCTGCATATACGGATGCCCTCCAGCACTCCATTACAGCGTAACTGGTCCAGCACCAAGTGAGCATCCAGCTTACCAGCCTACGAAGAGGGAGCAACATGAGCAGGCAGCAGGACTATTGCATCCAACCCCCACCCTAAAGGACACATGAGACTGAAAGTGAATAAAACTACGTTGAAAAAATGGAACAGAAATATGGTGGCACAAACCACTGAGTCAAATTCTTGAGGAGAGGGGTTCTCCAAACTTTTATTCTCAAACCCTTCCTTTCCCCAAACCTTGAGCTATATTTAGGCACTTGCCTTCTTCTCGTGGTTGGGGATGATGCAGCGCACAAAGTTGGGGTTGGTGTTCCTCAAAGTGGCCATCAGCTTGGAGAGCTGCTCCTTGTACAACTGACCCACAGTTCGGAACATTCCCTTTCTGGTTTTGAAGACACCAGGAGAGGTAGAGTCTGCCATGCCAGCGACTTGATCCAAGCCCACAATGCGATCAACTGAAAAAGGGAAGCAAGAGTAAAACATTGGCTTAAGGTGCCACATCTAAGCAGGCACAAGGCTGCTTGGTCTCAGTGTGGTAAGCATTCAAATCGTGAAGAAACGAGGAAGCTCTGTGCCCTAGGATGTGGCAGTGCCTAGGACTGAAACCATCTTAGCACAGCAAAACGTTCATTTGACTGTTAAACAAGCAGATGCATTTTAAATTACAGTACGTGGCATTCACGGAGCAGGCAACAGTTCCTCCCAGATTAGCATTCTTAAAACAGTGACAGCATACTTACCTGTGATCCTACAACTAGCATGGCTGAAGCAATACAAAACGATGGGTCTGGTTATTTAGGTGCACCACCACCCTCCTCAATGCAAACTAGTTTGCAGCTTGGAGCTCTTCTTGAGGGTTAGCAGAGTATGACAAGATGCTGTAAGTCACATTGTCACAAATAATCCATTCAGACTGGTTTGGGCAATATCCAATAGGCAGACAGTCTTCAATGCACAAACAATACATGGCACAACTATATTGTTGCACCCACATGCCTCCAACACAAAAGGAGGAATCACCCACACTTGCACTTTGTTTCCTACAGGATGTGCACTCCTTATACCCTATGGTTGAGTTCAAGGTTTTTAATGGACACAAAGCATTACTCCAGCTAAAAGCTGCTTGATGAGACCAGGACAATCTACTCATTAATGGCTTGCAGTCAGTGACCTTTCCAGCACTATATAGCATTCATATTCAGAAACAAGGGGCAGAATGACTAACAAATGCCTTTAGGCCCCATCCTCAATTGTGGAAACCCACATCATAATTATGAAGATCTTTTAACAAATGATCCATTTGAAGTCCACAGATTTATGCCATTTTGATAACACCAGGTAGAAACGTTTAATGCGTCATTTCCAAAATGGTCTACAGAAGTTGTTCACTCACCAAATGAGACCATCAGACTAGACCCCCGCCACACCCCCCGATCCTAACAAACAGTGCGCAAACAATCATCAGTTTTCACTGCACGTGAGCATTGAAGCATTACGTATAAAGTGTCAGAAACATAACCAGTCCGTGATAATCACACCATGCTGCGATACCTGCACTCGAGGGCCAGGGGTCTCAGCAGATGAAGGAAGACACAGGAGGCCCAGAGGGGCCCAGATCTGAGAAGGTGAATCAAAGGAACGAATGAGCAGGCAAAAATCAGGATTGAAGGCAGGGTCTCAGAAGAGCTCAATATTTAACATAGGCCGACTGAGGGACAGAGAAAGAAAAACTAAGATAGGCTTATGAAGCCCAGTATCTTTACCTGAACTACAATAACAGCCTCAGTATAAAACCCTTCACTCATGGGGCAGCAGACTGGCCACACAAATAGCAGAACACACCAAGATTCACTACCAAGATTGCTGGGTTACTGGCACAATGGTAGGCTGCTACAGTGGTAGAGCTTAGTGGGGAGAAATGGGGGCCAACAGAGTAATATGGAGAACACTGAACGTACCATCCTTCCAAAGATCGGACACAAATTTATCAGTAGACTGGTGGAGCAGGGTGGCGACGTTATCGTTCAAAGGATCCATGTTCTTCAGCAGCCATTCATCAGCCTTGTAATCTACCTGTAAAGAAAGGCAGGTTACACCAAAGAAACCCAACCAAAAGTCAATATACCTACGGTCACTCGCCAAGAGACAAACCCATTCACAGATCTCAAAGAGATGCCGGTGGTCTCGCACTAAACACCAACCTAAGAAGAGATCACCGAGCGGGGGTGACAGTCACCGCAATGACAGACCAACCAGTTTGCCTGGTGGTGTGTGTGGTCACCTACCACAAATAGAATCAATGAGTCCAAGGAGTGTACAAGACTTTTCACTATGGACAAACCCCTGACATTACCAAGAAAAATACCAGGCAATCCACCTAGAGGAGACCCACTAGAGCCTGCCAAGTATGCAAGGCCACATAGCAAGGACTGAGTCAGCCAGAGATGACCAAGTAGCCCACTGGTTCCGTCATCAAAGACTAGAGAAAACATCCTACTAAATGACATACACCTAGGACAGCTAGCAACAGAAGCAGAAATCTGAAGCACAGGGTTTTTTTTTATGTCACCCAGCTGCAATGATAAGCTGTAGGCCAATATACTTAAAGCAGAGAAAAACTTGGTCACTTAGAGTATCGGGAGGCTGCAGGAGCGCTGCTACATAGTCTGTACTGTAGTAACTGCTGAGCTCACTAGTGTAAGGAAAATTGTACTTACCAATATGCATCTGTTCTTGGCATGTAGAGCTGTACACTTTAGCATAGATCGCCATCTGGTGTTGGGCTCGGATGTTTGCAGTTTGTTTTTGTCAAAGAAGTGTTCGTTAGTCACGAGATCGGTGACTCCTCCTTATAGTGACAGTGCGCATGGGCATCGACTCCATCCACAGATTGTTTTTCGCCATACAGGGTAATGATGGAGTTAGTAGGAAGTAGAAAAGGATGTCCATGTGTGATGTATCCAAGTAAGATGATACTGCAACGGGTAAAGGTATCCAGGGAGGCGGGTGGGCGTGTACAGCTCTACATGCCAAGAACAGATGCATACTGGTAAGTAGCATTTTCCGTTCGAGGCATACGAGCTGTAGGTTGTACACTTTAGTATAGACTATATAGCAGTTTGTCTCCTTAGCGGTGGAGACCAGTATCCGTTGCAGTGGTCTGAAATAGTATTTTTAGTACAGCCTGGAACACACTAGCTTGTTGCTTTGTTTGCACATCTACACAATAGTGTTTAGTGAAGGTGTGTGGTGTAGACCAAGTTGCTGCTTTGCACATGTCATTAGTGGAATATTTCCTAAGAATGCCATAGAAGCCCCCAGTTTGTGTGTGGAATGAGCTCTAGGGGGAATGGTTAGTGTGCGTTTAGCTTTGAGGTAGCATATTTGGATGCATTTGACAATCCATCTTGCAATCCCCATTTTCGAAATGGGATTGCCCTTGTGAGGTGGTGAGAAAGATACAAAAAGTTGTTTAGTCTTTCTAAAAGGTTTAGTTCTCTATATAATATAGTAATGCTCTTAACGTCTAGTGTGTGAAGAGCACGTTCTGCCACTGAGTCTGGTTGAGGGTAAAAAACTGGAAGTTCAACAGACTGATTAAGATGGAAGGCAGAAATTACCTTGGGTAGAAACTTTGGGTTAGTTCTAAGAACCACTTTACTATTTATCAGCTGCGGGCTATTTGCAGGGAGTTATATCCCACGTTCCCCCAACCCCCGCCCTCGACTTTATCTATACATCGCCCACTCACCACAAGCTGGTGACTAAATTATACACTCACGCTGTCGACCACCTCCATCTCTACTGATCGCGCCCGTGTGGCGAGGAGCTGGGTGTGGACATTTCCCAGGCCGATTGGCTCTACTGCTGCAATCAGACGAGGAAACTATCTCCCAATTATCGTCTCCGTCTTATACATTTTAAATACTTACACAGGCTATATCGCACCCCCGTTCAGCTTCACAAAATGGGCCTCATCCCCAACGATGGGTGCTTGCGTTGCTCTGCCCCTGCCGCAGACCTCACATCTAGCTTGGTTGTGCCCAAGGGTGTCGGATTTCTGGAGAGAGGTCTGCGCTGCCATTTCTGAGATTACCTCTGCACCGGTGCGGCCGGACCCTCCGTTATGTCTGCTGGGCTTTGTTAAGTTTTGCCCAGATGCCTCTCGCCGACTGGTCGCTATGCTGATTGTCCTTGCGCGCCATAGGGTGGCCATGTGTTGGGGCCGTAGACCAGCGCCTAAGTTTGCCCAATGGCTTGAAGATGCTTCAAGATGCCAGACTCTGCTGTCTGAATTTTGGGATCCTATGCCGGCGAGATCGCGCCCACTTGACATATGGGGCCCCTTAGTGACATACCTCCATACCCGATCTCATTCAGGCCAGACTGACTCCCGCGCTCCCCGCCGGCGCTAGTCAGTAGTAGTCTCCTCCCCTGCCACCTTGTCCCTGCCAGACTTGCTCATTTTCCCACTGTGCTGCCATCACATCCTACAGACATGCATTGTTGGTAGTGTTGGACCGTGTTATGCAGGATAATGCTTTCGATTGTTTGCTTCTCCCTATTTTTGGTGTACCTCTACAAAGATGTGTACGATGCTGAGGTTTTGTTGTAGGAATGTACTCTGGTAATGCTGAATTTGCCAATAAAGGTTTTTGAAATTAAAAAAAAAAAAACACTTTACTATGATGAATCTGTAAAAATGGTTCCTGTATGGTTAATGCCTGAAGTTCACTAACCCTCCTGAGAGATGTGACAGCTACTAGGAAAGCTACCTTCCAAGTGAGGAATTGTAGCTCACATTTGTGTAGAGGTTCAAATGGAGGGCCCATAAGCCTGGTAAGGACAATATTAAGGTTCCAGACTGGGGAGGGTGAAACTCTAGGTGGAATTATTCTTTAGTCCTTCCATGAACGCTTTGATAGCAGGAACTCGAAAGAGACAAATTTCTATTTTGGAGGCAAGCTGCTATTGCAGCTAGATGTAAACGTATAGAGGTATACGCTAAATTACATTGCTGTAGATGCAGGAGATAATGTTTAGAATGGAAGCATCTAGTGGGTTGATGTTCTTTGCACAATAAACCGCAAATCTTTTCCATTTTGCTGCATAGCATGCCCTTGTGGTAGGACGTCTGGCCTCTTTAGATGACGTTCATACAATCCGGTGGGAGATTGAGGTAGCCAAACTCTAGGACCTCAGGAGCCAGATCGCAAGATTGAGTTGATTGGGATCTGGATGTGTTATCTCTCCATGGTTCTGCGTTAGTAGTTTGGGTGATAGGTGTAGTTTTTGATGTGGGACTACTGATAGTGCCAAGAGGGTTGTGAACCATGGTTGTCAGGCCCAAGTTGGAGCAACCAGGATCATTGTGAGGGAATGTTGTTTGAGTTTCCGAACCACCAACAGAATGAGCGGGAGAGGTGGAAAAGCGTAAACAAATTTGTTTGACCCGTTCATCCATAGCGCATTGCCTTTGGACAATGGGTGTGGATACCCGAGGCGAAGTTTGGGCATTTTGCGTTGGTGTGTAGCGAACAGATCTATGTCTGGATGTCCCCATAGATGGAAGAACTTAAGGCTGAAGTTCCCATTTGTGGATTTGTTGTGTTTGTCGACTGAGCAGATCCGCGATCTGATTGTGTACTCCTGGCAGATGTTCTGCAAGGAGGTATATCTTTTGTGGAATAGCCCATCTCCATATAGCTTGCGCTAGGCGCGAGAGTTGGAGAGTGTGTCCCCCCCCCCCTGCTTTTGAATGTAATACATTGCTGTCATGTTGTCTGTACGTATCAGGACAGCTTTGCCTAGTATCAAAAGTTGGATAGATTTTAGCACTAGAAAGATTGCTAGTAACTCCAGGTGGTTGATGTGGAGTTGTCTGTCGGGAGGTCCATAAGCCCTGGACAGTTACTTTGTAGATGAGCTCCCCAGCCGGTGAGCGATGCGTCCGTTAGCACTATTTGTGGAACCGGGTCGAGGAACGGCCGCTCTTTGAAAAGGTTTTGTACGTTCCACCACTGCAGAGAGCAATGTGCGCGGCCGTCCACCAACACCAGATCTGTTAGCTGGCCCCGAGCCTGGTTCCACTGAAGTGCCAAGCACTCCTGTAAGGGACGCATTTGGAGTCTTGCATAAGGAACGATGAGAATGCAAGAGGCCATCCTCCCGATTAACTGCATAAACACTCAAGCTGGAAACGTGTGTTGAGGTTGGAACTGTAATATTAGCGCTTGCATAGATTGAATCCTGCCTGGATTTGGGTATGCTAGAGCTTTTGAGGTGTCCAGAGTAGCCCCTAGATACTGTTGTATGTTGGATGGCTGAAGGTGAGACTTGGTGAAGTTTATTGTGAAACCCAAGTCGTGAAGTAGTTGGACAGTCGTGTGTGCTGCACACAATTTTGGTGGGATTTGGCCTTTATGAGCCAGTCGTCCAGATAAGGGAACACATGAATGTGTTGTCGCCTTAAATGGGCCGCTACGACTGCGAGGCCATTTGGTGAACACCCTGGGTGCCGGGGTTACCCCGAATGGAAGGACTTTGAACTGATAGTGCTGTCCGTCCACTGTGAATCTGAGGTATTTTCTGTGAGAAGGGTGATTAGGAATATGGAATTAGGCGTCATTTAGATCCAGAGTGGAGAGGAAGTCGCCTTGTTGAAGTAGTGGGAGCACCTGTTGGAGTGACCATGTGGAAATGGTCCGAGTGGATGTAGTAGTTTAGGGGTCTGAGGTCCAATATTGGCCTGAGAGCCGTCCTTTTTTGGAATCAGGAAGTAGTGAACAATCCCCGGTGCCCTGCTGGGATAAGGGAACCGGTTCTATTGCGGTTTTTTTGCAGCAGAAAGAGGACTTCCTGTTTCAGTAGAGTCAAATGTTGAGTGGACATTGGACGGTGCTTGGGAGGAATGTGTGGTGGAGTGCACGCGAGTTCCAGGCAGTAACCATACTGGATAATTTGTCTCACCCACCTGTCTGTGGTGATGGAATTCCAGACAGGTAGGAACTGTGAAAGGTGTCCCGACAGGTGTGGAGTGGTCGGGGGGAAGCGCAAAAAGGTCACTGCTTGGTGGTAGGGGAGCTGCGGGTGTTGCTACCCCGGCCTCTACCCTGGTTGTTACCCCTGTAACCTCCTCTAAAGTATCCTTTGGAAAAGGAACTCTGGGGCTTTTGTAAGAGGATGGGTGCTCTGTTGTGTTAGTTTTTGAGCCCGCTCTATAAAAGGAACGCCGAAAGGAGCCTCTGGGGGAGGATAACTGCAAGGCTCCCATAGACTTTGCGGTTTCGTTGTCTTTCTTCATCTTTTCTAAAGATGTGTCCACCGCAGGGCCAAAGAGGTGCTGTTGGTCGAAAGGCTAAGTATACTGGTTTGTACCTCCTGTTTAAAGCCAGATATTCTGAGCCAAGCATGTCTGCGTAACAATACGCTAGTATTGATTGCGCGGGACGCGGTGTCCGCGGCTTCTAAGGCACATTTGATGGATGTGTTCGTGATCAATTTGCCTTCTTGTATAAGGTCATTGGCCTTTTGTTTGTATTGGTCTGGTAGGTGTTCGATGAGTTTCTCCAACTCATCGTAGTGAGCCCTATCGTACCTTGCCAAGAGAGCTTGTGTGTTGGCTATTTTCCAATAGTTGGCAGCCTGCGATGCCATAAGTTTACCTGAGGCATCAATAAATTTGGATTCCTTATCTGGGGGCGGGGCATCCCCTGAACCTTGATAATTTGCCCTCTTTTGTGCATTAGCTACCACCAGGGAATCTAAAGGTAGTTGACCCTTAATGTATACGGGGTCACTAGGAGCCGCCTTATATTTTGTCAATTCTTGGATTAAGAACCCTAGTTCTAGCTGGGTCGTTAAACACCTCTGGTGCATGTCTAGTGAGTCCTTTCAACATTGGTAGGATGTGCGTGGTTTTTTGTGGTTGAGCAAAAGTCTAACAAAAAAATCCTCCTCTACAGTGTCAGAATGTAGTTTTACCCCGTGGTATGTTGCGGCCCTAGTGATCAGCTGGGCAAAATTGACATTATCGTCTGGTGGGGATGGTTTAGAGGGATAAAGATCTGGGTCTGTAAGATCAGGATCTGTGTTATAGTCCATCCATGGATCCGGGTCCTGTGGGGGATCGTCCTCATAATTATGTGGAATTATATTATCATCTCCTTGCCCATCCCGATCTCCATTATCACTATCCTCTGGTTGTGAGAGTGGAAAAGTGTGTTGTGGAGAGAAGTAAATTAGGATTAAGAGGAGGTGTAGGGGGGTGGGGAGGTATTAGTGCCCATGTCCATCCTTTTAGCTGGGACCTGTGGATCTTGCAAATGGTCCAGTGATTGGATGTATATAGATGGTCTTCTGAGGGGGGGGGGGGGAGAAGAGAATCGGGCCGAAAAAGTTCATCGGAGCCGGTGTCCTTTGTCGGTACCGAAGATTTCTCTTTGTGAGGGGGTTTAGACTGTTTAGGTATATGGACAGTGTCCGGTCTAGCAGTGTTTTGTGGTTCCGAAGATTTTGGCGTCGTTTGCTTCGGTTACGGAGCGATTTGCTCCAGTGGTTTCGGGGTGGAAGGTTTCCCCGTTTGTTTCGGTTCCGAGGGTTTTTCCCTGAGCTGTTTCGGTGCTGGAGGGACTTCCGGTGCCGATGGGGGAAGGCGTGGCTTATCGGTAGCCTTGGGTTTCGGTGCCGAAAGTGATTTTTAGGTACCGGAGTGCAGCTGGCTCGAGCTGGAAGGCTTTTCTTTAGTTTACATAGCCGGGCCCGAGGGCGGGGCATCTGAAATAGTGGATCGGTGTGGACCTGGGCCTTGTGGCGAAGGTGCTACTGGAGCCTTTGGTATGGGCTTGGGTGGGGCAGGGGTCTCACTCACGGCCCGCTGAGCTGGGGTGACTTAGTCTTCGGGGGTCGGAGTCATCTGTGGAAACGGAGACTGGTTCCTCCTGTTCTGGTTCCGGAAGGCTGTCGGGACCTGGATGGAAAAGGTCCGGAATGGAGCCGCTTCCTCTGGACATCTCGTGGCGTCGAGCCCGACCGTCACGAATGGTCTTCTTAGATTTGAAAGAGACAAGCCTCGCAGGTATTCTCTCGATGTTCTGGAGAGAGGCAGAGATTACACAGAGTGTAGGTCAGAGTGTGGGAATTTAGCACCACACTGGACATTTCTTAAAGGGAGTCCGTTCCATCGACTTCTGTCGGATCGGCGCGGGTAGGCCCCACGGCCTGCGTCGAAAGTTTATCGAAGTTTTATAGAGTGTTGAAGATGCGCGTCGAGAAGGGAACGTGATCGAGACAATACAGTCGAGTAAAGGGTGATTGCGCGTCGAAGGGGGTTTCGGTAACACCGGCCTGGAGCGCAGCAAGTCACATCCGAACCCGATGGCGGAAAAAAACAATCTGGGGATGGAGTCGATGCCCATGCACACTGTCACTATAAGGAGTCGCCGCCTATCTTGTGACTAACGAACACTTCTTAGACAAAAACAAAATGCAAACATCCGAGCCCAACACCAGATGGCGATCTATGCTAAAGTGTACAACCTACAGCTCATATGACTCGAACAGGGGCTTTCCAAGATGGGGAGCCAAGCAGATTACAAGACTGGCAAGGTACCCAGGAGGCAATATGGAAAACCAGTCTGAGTGACATCAGCAGCCACAGCTTGCAACATTTGTTCTGTTCATTAAGTGAATGATCCTTAAACTTAGGAGAATGACAGGGTGAGCCAGCCATGCCAATCAGTTTGAATCACCACAAGTAGGCGTCTTAACCCACTGCCATACTCTGGAGCATCGATTTCTTTCTTTTTTATAGTGGTAAAATTTTGAAATTACATATCCTGTAATGCACACTGAATAGGTTTTGGCAAGGTAATTTGCCAGGGTTGAAACACCTTAGTCTATAGTTAAGAGGATTAACCAGACATTAAGCATCAGATTAGACCAGTTTACCAGAGCAAAAGTATATGGACATTTTGCCATTTGAAGACTTACCACTTTTTCCATTAAAGGCCTCATTTGTTCAATTTTCCAATTGATAACCATTATTTCTTGGTCACCTACAGCATGCAACTGTTCGCAATTTACACAAGCTATCCAGTCAACAATTAATATCAGTTAACTAGACTCTTGTAACCTTTGCAGATGGTTTGTGTCCCTATTTTTGTGCTTCAATTCAAAACTGCTTAAGTAAATCTGTTGATTTAGAACAGCTATTTAAATTATTTAAACTGTTTGCTGCCCATTCGAGTTTACATCCTGGCACAAGAGTGACCGGCTTAGGCCAAGAACTTTTGATCTTTTTTTTTTTTTTTTAAGGAAAAGCTATGACCTCCTTTGTGACTATTTTGCCTCTTAGAAGTAAAATATCAACCAACTAAAAAAATATATATATATATATATATCAGGTTGAGTTAGAAAAAACGTAGAAAGGACAACAGGCAAAACAAAAAATGCACAATTTAGGGGAAAATAAGGGTATGGGGAAGGTTAGGTTTAACTTCTATCCAGTGGTTTGGGTGAACGTAAATTACTTTGTGAGGGGATGTAATATGTGCAGAACATGAAGAGGAAAGTTTGTTTTAGGATGTGGGTAACTTAAGGATGGATTAAGAATAGTATTTAAGTCAGATTTAGGGCTTGGGTTAGAGAAATAAGATGCAGAAGGGTGGCACGGGCCATATCCTTCTCAGCCCCCGTTTAAAACGCAAAAACAAAATGTTTTAAAGGGGAAGGTGATTAGCTTTAAGGTTAAATGGGAGCAACATTTGAGAGTTAGTGAGGGTTAATACTGGTATATGCCCAACAAAAAAAAAAAAACCTAATGTTAATTCAACTTTACCTCTGTATTTTTGTATTTTAGTGCTTGCTCTGTAGCTTGCATGTAAACATTTAGCTCATTTTACAGACTGTCAAAAACGAGAGTGGGGCAAAATCAATCCTTCCTCTCCACTCCGTCCGTGCCCATTTATCAGACAAAAACGGCTTTAGTTCTCCTGCATCAACACGTACAATCCTCAGTCTGCATCTCACCTTGCCGGCATAATGGAAGACACAGAAGTCTGCCTTCTCCTTCAGCTGCTTGGGCTTCTGAAACTTGGGATGGCTACCTTGTTCCTGAACCACCTTTTCCACAAAGCTCTTGTCTGTGGCTTTCGGAAACCAGCACTCTTCATCCAACAGAGCCAAGATGCCAGGAGGGCCGGCCTTTGGGGGGGTAAAACGATACAGGTCAAAAAGTACAACAGGATAGCAGAGAAAATCAGATGACTAGCATAGCATTGCTTGATGTTCAGCCTGAATGAGCAGGAAGAGGTCATGAAAAACAATGGGGACAGGGGGCATGGCAGTCACCTGTGGGAATCCAAGTCACAGGTGTGTAGGACACATGAGGAAGGCCAAGCCAAGGTAGTATGAATCAATTTTTCCCTCATTTGTGGTTGCTACTTGTCTGAGAAACGAAAAAGTTACTTGCAGCCTAGTCTCCAGGACTTTGGCCAAATTAACAGGATGGGAGGAGCTATATATTTATAAGTACTTTGCAGGGTATCGAAAGGAGTTTGAAGCCCAGAATATGAGGACATGAGTTAAACCAGGGAATGGGGTACTTGGCCTGTATAGGCGCAAGAGGATCCGGTACGGATTTAGTTTAAAGACCTTGAACTTTCTGGTCTCCATTTTTTTTTTTTTTTTTTTTAGAGTGAAAAAAATTACTTTGCAGCCAATGAGGAAACGGAGGTCAACGTGCAGACATAAGACCATCAAACTGGACTTCCATTGCTGTGTGAGCAAGCAATAAGTTGGAAGAGGACATGAACGCAAACAAAGGAGAGAAGAGACCGAAGATCAAAACCAACCAAGCTTCAAGAGGACAACTACATGAAGTCACTGGGTGGCCGGACCTCTGGTAAGGAGAGCTCACCAACCAGAAATAGATATTCCAGAGTGAGTAAAGGCTTGGCTGAAGTAAAGGCTTTAAGAGAAAAATGCACAGGTCGGAAGGGATTGCGGTCTCTTGGTAACAAGAAACACAAATGACTCACAGGTTTCTCAATTAGTTCAATGCAGGGCTGCAGGTCGAGGCCGAAGTCAATGAAGTTCCACTCAATGCCCTCACGCTGATATTCCTCCTGCTCCAGGATGAACATGGTGTGGTTGAAGAGCTGCTGCAGCTTCTCATTTGTATAGTTGATGCAGAGCTGCTCAAATGAGTTCAGCTGCCAGGGAGAGAAAGCATATCAGGCATGCATACCTGTGCGCTCTGCAGACTTCGTGAAACAGCACCAGAGTGTAGGGATGTTTAAATACAGACACTGCTTACCTCAAAGATCTCAAAGCCTGCAATATCAAGGATCCCAATGAAGGAAGCCCCTTGTCTTTTGGTCTTGTCTAGCGCCTTGTTGATGCGCATCACCAGCCAGCGGAAGAGGCGTTCATAGGTGGCTTTAGCAAGTGCTTCAATTGCAAAATCAGCCTGAGCGAAAGAAAAAACAGTCAGCCTCATAGACCCAGTAACGCATCCCTTGAAATCTCCACTTACAAGAAATTAAATTCAGACATAGTGCTATCCCAGTTCCAGCTTCCGCCCAATCTCCCCCATACACCCAAACCTGCATAAACAGCCGTCCCTTGTCCCCATGTCCCTTACCTGCTCCTTAGTTTGGGCTTTCTGCACATAGTCTCTTCCAACTTTGATACGTGGCATGAGAATGCCACGAGTAAAATCGTTTACATTGATCCCCAGAAGATGGCACACCTTTTGGGCAGCTGTAATCAAGGAAACAAAGAAAAGGAATACTCAAGCTTCAATGAAAAAAAAAAACAATGTGCACCAAGTCAGTTTGATTCAAACTGGGGCTGGAAGCACAAGTGGTGACTAAAACTAATATTAAGGGGGATGTTGGGGGACTACTATAGCGGAGAGACATGATCCCTATATTCAACCCCTCTCCTGGGCAACCCACAATGGTGCCATTCCTCAAATGTAACCACAATTCTCCACCTTGGTATCTTTCATAGAATTACATGCTTTAATTAATATACACCACCCCCCAGATCCTCTCAGCCTGGGGAACGAAGATGCAATCAGACATTACCTGTGTTGTCGGGCATGGAAGCCTGGTCTGTGTTTCGTTCCTTCTTGAAGACAATATTCCCAAGCTGCAAGACTCCAGACACCACCTTCAACATGCCTGGCAGAGGGAAGAAAAGGCAAATGGTTAGTGATAAAACCAGATAACCAGAAATCTAGGGAGCCACAAACACAGCAATGTCATACACTGGGACTAGGCACCAGCACCTAAGAAAACAACCCCTCAGCACAAAAGGAAAAAAGAAAAACGACCATTCCTAGGTCAAGGGATAAAGGTAGTGCCTCAGTAGGTTAGGGAATTCAGGGCGCCCCTCTGCATGCAACGGCAAACAATAGCACTTCAAGTTAAAGCCAAAACTTTTTTTTTTTTTTTAATGCTAAGCAATGGACAAACTTTCCCAAGTGCTCAGCACTGGTAAGGTTATTTACATGAACTGCAAAAAATGAAATTTCTATCATGAAGTTAAACGGCAGACAGAGGGTATGTCCAAGCAATACAGATGACAAACAGGTATGCTTTCCCCAAGAAGACTTGATAAGTGCTGCCTTCTCACCGAGCTGCTCATCGTCTGGAATACTCATGATGCGCATGGCCTCCATGGTCTCCTGGAAAAGTTCCTTGTCCGTCTGGCCTGGGATGGTCACATGCCCATTGGAAAGGAAACGGTATTTACTGTAATCTTCCAAAAGCAGGTCGGCTACACAAGGAGAGAAGAGTAAGACTTATTAGACTGGGTTAACACAAGTCACTGCACTTTCTTGAGTGTCTTGACCATGCAGGTCACTTAAGGTCTCTGATCAGTCCTCTCAACCATGTAAGATAATGTGGAAGTTAACCAGAGTCACTTCCCTAACAGCTCCAATGCAAATGCAGTCTAGAGAAGGAAGACTCCAATAGCACCTCTAGAACGAGGTCACCTAAAAGCAGGAAATTAACATCCCACTGTGCACATCACACTTACTCTTTAGATGCTCTCCGGCACCAGACAGCATATAGTAAAAAACATGAAAGGTGCGCTCGTCCTTGGCCTGGCGAATGGCACGAGACTTCTCCAGCAGATCTGTACAACAAGTTAAGAATAGCACATACTATGGAGTAAAAATCATGACAGGGCTGAGTGTCTGTGCTCTAATAGTCCTTTCCAGAAGCTACTGAAGCATGGGTAAGGAAATAGAGCCACTTTACAGTCCATCTCCCTCTTTCTACTGGTCTAGGGAAGTAAAAATTGAGCCAACAGGACAGACAAGGCAACGTCTCTAAACAGAACACCCCCCCCCCCCCCCCATATCACTGCCAACCAAAACTTAAGGGGGGGGGTGATAGGACAGATTGTTCCAGCACCACTACTACACCTGGTAGCTTTAGTCAGGAGGGTAGAGTCTCTACAGTGGGCATCACCAGGTTGACAAGGCTAGTGAATACTATGTTCCTACTCCAATTAAATGAGGCTTCACCTCACCACAACTTATGTTTTCAAATATAAAGATTGCTATGTCAAAAACAAAAAGGCTACTTACCAGTAGGAGCAGTTTTGCAGCTTGAATAATTTTCTGGATTCATATGCTGTGCATCATTTCGCCATCCAATGGTTGGGTCCGGAATGGTTGTCTTTTGTGGTCTTTTCCCTATACCTTTGTGTGGGCTGCGTCTAGTCCTCAGCCATTTTGTGCTATGTCCCTCCTTCTGTGACAGAAAAGCTCAGGAAACACTTAGAGGTAGTCGCCATCTTTTCTTTCCTCTTTTTTTGGTCTCCTTTGCTTCTGTTGAATTCTTGAACTGTTTCCAAATACACTTGTATTGGCGAGGTGGGTTGCATGTGAATCCAGAAAATTCAAACTACAAAACTACCTCTACCAGGAAGAAAATTGTTTTCCAGCAGAAATCTCTTCTGGATTCACATACTGTGCATTGACTATATAGCAGCATTTTCTCCTGTGGGGAAGGTGGGTTCTTTTGAGCATGCGTTTGTAAACAAATGTGTTGCACTTTGTCCCACTTTCACCTCCTGGCTGGCCTGGCTGTCACAGCAATTCTATGACAAGGTGTGTATTAAAGGGCATGTGGCTGTTGTGCAGATAGTCTAGTGGCACGCCTCCTAGGAAGGAGTGTTGCTCCCTTTTTCCTTGTAGAGTGCCCCTGTGACCTTTGTGTTACTCCTGTTGACTTGTGGCACTACTGGATGGTCTGAACAATCAATTCTGCAATGGTCCCTTTAGTGGCAGGGAAGCACTTTTATGGAAAGATAAAAAGAATTGCTTCTCCTGCCGGATGGTCTCATTTCTAGGTAGAACATGCTTGCCAGTCTCCAAGAGTGCGTATAGAGCCATTTCTGCCGGTCTTTGGGGGTTGTAAGAAGGCCAGTGAGTAGCCAGATTCACAAAATCATGGTACCACCTTCGCTATGAACCTTGAGTTTGTTCTCATTACTACTTTGTGTAATTGTAGATATGGTTCTTGTGTGGTAAGCAAGTCGATCACTAACCTTTCTTAGTGATGCTATAGCGATTAGGAAGGCTATTAGAGTTAGAAACTTAAGCTGCACGTTCTGCATGGAGTCAAAGGGTGATTTCATTAGTTGAGAGAGCACCACAGTGAGGTTCCAGTTGGGCATTGGTGTGCTTCTGTGATATTTTTTCGCTCCCTCTAGAAAACGCTTTACACCTGGTGTGGCGAAGAAACTTCTCCCCCCCCCCCTCCCATGTATTCTAGAACAACATCTAGTCAGACCTGCAGGTGAGGAATAAGACAGATGTTTATCCAATAGGTTAGTCTGGTATCTGATAACAGTGGCATCCTACGGCCAATTGATTTGGTCCCCCTTCTATTGCTCAAGTATAAGAACCTAATCCACTTGTAGCTTTAACATCATAATGTTGTCGGCCAGATTGCTTCCTTGAGTATTTACATTGATGTTACAAGTACATTAATGGTGACCAAAGACTATGTCCTCAGGGGCCAGACTAAGGGTGGCTGGTTCCAGGTGGCATCCTGTACCTTCCTGGAAGATAATTCGATCCGGATGTGTTTTGCTGGGAGTCTTATTAACTGTCCCCTTGATACCTCTATTGGGTCAGAGAACCATTTATGTCTGGGCTATTAGGATTGTGAAGTGTTCCTGCTTGCACTTGGTGGCATCATTGGGATTGGAGGAAAAGCATAGTAGGAAAAGGTCCCTGACCATTTTAGCGACCGGGCATTCCCTAGAGATTTCGGGTGGTAGAAACGGATGCGAAGTTGTGTAGTGCGAATATGTCTACATGCAGGGTCTCACTTCTGGAAGATATTTAGTAGACCCTCATGTTTTAACTCTCGCTCATGTGTGCTGCTTGCTTGTCTGCTTAGCCTGACTGCTTGTGTTTAATTCTCCCGATAGGTGTATCACTACTAGCGATATTCTGTGATTTATCACTCATTCCTTTATTTCTTCTGCTAGTTTCGATAGGGTGTGGGGATTTTGTCCCCCCGGTTTGTGGAGGTAGAACATAAGTCTGTTTGGATTAACACTTCTTCCCATCAGGCGTTTCTGGAAAGCGGTCTTCAGTTTAAACACAGTTGCGTTGTACCACTTTATGCAGCTCCATAGACACCCCCCCCCCCGATGTTTAGGTTGAGCATGTAAGATTCCCCCATTCTGTGTAGGATGTGTCCCTTGCTATGGTTATGGAGGGTAAACCCCAATTTGCACACCTCAGGTTAACAGTGAACTTAATGAAAAACAGATCCATGGTTACACTGCCACAACAAAAAAGATGAAGAATGGCTGGGCTTTCAGTATAACTAGTAAAGACAAAAAAGAAATTGTAAGACATTGGGTTATTTGTTGAGGGGGGATTGTTACCCACCTCAAATACAGCCCTTGTCAGGGTGAACCACTTAAGCCACTAAATGAACCTGAGCTCAACTCATGGCATACAGCAGACAGGCTTTACTTGGAGGCAGTTTAAAGTGTTTATGCAATACTAAAACCGTAAAAAACAAAATTGAAATGGAACACAAGAAACATCCCAAAACTAACTGAAACAAAAAGGAACTTTAACTAAATGAGACCAAAATGATAAAAATCCAATAATGGGAACCGGAGACATGAATTGTTTACGTGGAACTAGTGCCAAGAAGCACAAAGTGGCAATGTTAATGAATGTTTGTGGTAGAATACCTAGGTGCAATGTGATGGGGACCGTGAGGGATCGCGGGTCGAATACATTAACCCGTATGTCCTGGTCAAAGATTGTATGTTCTGACTTTAGGTCCCAATAAACCAAAGCAGTACACTTCTAAAAACAACCTCAGGGTAGGAGCTTCGAGGCAGAGGCCAATAGGAGAGGCCAGTCCAGGTTCAGTAGCCACTTGTCAGCTGTGCAATTGCAGGAAAAAGGCCCCTGGTAGCTTGCTGTGTCACCTGTAGCTTTCAAAAGGTATGGATCACGCACTCCTCTGTAAAACTCCTTCTGTTAAAACAAGTTTTAATTGCATGTATTTAGGGGTTGATTGGCGTGCAAAGGTATCGTCCTCTGATCCTGGACGTATGCCAAATATGTTAACTGTTGCGCTTCCCCACTGGGAAGCGTCCCTTTAGTGCACTGCCGGGGATCACAATTTGAGAACTTGGAGATTGAATTTGATAAAAATTTCAACCCAAAGTCAACCTCGGTTTTCAGTTGAGATTCTTGATTTGCTTCCAAAACAATGATTTTTTTCTCATGTTGTAGTCATCCATTTTGTTCATGTAAAGACAAACTATTTACGTCAATGGGTAAAACACCAAACGGAGATTATGGATGTCCCTAATGCATAATGGCGTACACCCTAGGAGAAAACACCCATGCTGTGATCCTGATAAGGAATATACTAGGGGTGGGCGGAATTTGCGTAGTCGTGCTACGCAAAGCTCCGCGAAACGGTAAAATATCTCCGCGAGCACGCAAAAGTTCCGCGAACACGCGGAATTGCTTGTTCCGCCCGTTCGCGTTGCTTTTTTCCTGTTCGCGAACGCAGTTTGTGTGCTCGGGGAGAAATCTCACGAACACGCATTTTGAAAGCGCAAACACAAAAAATTGCGCAAAGCAGCGGAATTTTTGGCAATTTCGCGTTCTCCGCAGAACGCGAAATTACCCAAATTCCGCAAGCAGAACAGAATTTACCGCCCAGGCCTAGAATATACCCCCTGAAGGGCAGTGATCTGCCCGAAATGCATTGTGGACATCCATAATCTCAGTTTGGTGTTTTACCCATTGACGTAAATGGTTTATGTTTTTACATGAACAAAATGGATGACTACAACGAGAGAAATTTTTTTTATTTTGGAAGCGAATAAAGTATCTCAACTGAAAACAGAGGTTGACTGAGATTGAATTTGATAAAAATTTCCACCCACAGTTCTCCAATTGTGATCCCCGGCAGTGCACTAAAGGGACGCTTCCCAGGAGGGAAGCGCAACAGTTAACACCTGTAGCTTTAACAGGAGGTCACCCTTATGACCCTTGCAGTCCACTTCTTTGTTCTGGGTACAAGAGGGAGAGCGGGTCCAGGCTTCTAGCCTCTTAGGTATCAGACAGCAGGTTCTTTCCTCCTCCTATCTTCCACAGGTCCAAGAGTGTTCTGAAGTGGATACCTTTATGTGCCACATTTATGCCTAGCACGGGCTAGTGAGTGGGAATGGCCTCTGGGAAAGCCCCAACCAATAGGGTTAAGCATTCTGGGGCTAACCCTACCAGCTTTGTGCTTTTTCAAGATGGCCGAAGTCTTCGGCTAAACTTGAGCTATGAGGGCTGGGTGTGTGTGGGGATTGTACTATGACAATCCCAGCACCCTCCCACATGTAACACCAAGATTTAGTTTCAAGTAGTACCTGTGCTCACAGCTACCTCAGAGACCAGGCAGGATGTGACATCCAAGCAGGACTTGACAATTTTGTCAAAGATGATCCTTTCAGTCTCACCTGCATATTCTATCTGGTTCAGATAAGTCATCTCTGCCAATTTAAGTCAGCCTATTGTTTGCATCTGCAAGCAGTTATATCCTACCACAGGGGAGCCATGAGGCGACAGTTGGAATGCACTGAAAGGCTTAGAAGCTATAGGCTGGCAAAAGTCAACTGTTCTAAAGTACCTTTTCTGTAATAGAAAAGAGTTGACTTTACCACTAAATTAGATTTTGTTAACTATTATTAAAGAGTCCTTGAAATATTTCTGTAGCCGTTTCATAGATGAGAACATTTATTAAACTTAACATTGTGTTTAAATCCTTTCCTATAGAGCAGTTAACCCTGCTAAAGTGAGCCTGTTGGGCCTTTTCACTGAAAGGATATGTTTCACATTAAACATTTCATGTCCTACTTTACAACCCGCCCATTTGGGTAATAAGGCCGACTTATAAAGGTTTAAAAGGAGGGATTTAGGCCTGTCAAAAGGGGATATTTTGACAGGACAAATTTGCAATTTTATATCTGTACAGCTACGCTACTGGTGCCAGGCCTACAGTCAGTTGTGTCTGCATGGTCAGTGCAGTGGGTGTCAGTGCTGCTGCAGACAGGTGACGCTTAACTTACAGGCCCAGGGTACACTGCGGGTACTATGTTGGGACTATGTTGGGGACTTACAGGTAAGTTAAGCCAATTGGGACTATACATATTTGATAGAAAGGTCTAATTGTAGATTGACGCTGGAAAAATATTCAAAAAGGTGAGTAGACTTGGTCTGGAAAATCCTGAGCAGTAACCCTGGGCACCAGCAGCGCTACAAAGTAATCCAGAGTCAGAAGTGGCATGCGTGGGCCTATATGGGTCCTGTGCACTGACATCAGTTTCTTTATGGGAAAATAGACATCCAACACCAAAACCTAGTCGGATTGTCACCATTGTCACTGTAGTGGATGACACAATGGGTGCTGCAGTGGACTTGTGACATTTAACTTACAAGCCCTCGGTGTCCCTTGGTACCATACACTAAGGACTGATCTGTAAGTTAAATATGCAAATCAGGAGAATACTAACTGTACCATGTTGAAAGGAGGAGACAAACACTTTACCACTGGTTAGCAGGGACAGTTCTATAGCCAGCAAAAATAGGGTTTAGCACAGGTAAAAAGGAGGACCCTGAAGCAAGGGCAAATTTTACACAGAACTACTTTACAACGAACGAAGCACCCACAACTTTAGCTTAACGCACATGCAGGCACATATGTACAATGATTCTGGCTTCTTTAATTTAACTACCTCTGTCAAAAGTTTACTACTCAACCTTTCAACAGCACTGCAGAAACAGCAGCAACGTGCAGAAATAAAGTAGTTATAACTTAGGTCCTGGCTTCAACAGCTTCACAGCCAGAAAGTAGTGTAGACATTTTAACTTGAGCATGGGTCTTCAGTGCAGGCAGGCATTAAAATGTTGGGAGCCCCAAATCGGAACGTTCCAACACCTGCATTGCACCTTTAGTTTCAGAGAAGTCTCATCCCTAAACTTAAACTCGCTCTCATCCCCCTCCCTCAAGCAAGTTCCCACGGTGGCTTGAGGCAATTAGCTCCACTTTTTCTGCTCTAAGACATGCAACTGTTGTCCTGGAAGAGTTTCTCATGTATGGAAAGTTCCAGTGTCCCATAGAAGCAGAGAAGAAAAATGCCCATTGATCTATTAGTTTCTCTGAAGAAACTGCTCCAAGTAATGTTCACTAGACAGCTAGCACAGTTAGATGAACCAACAGTGTGGAAATACTTATGCTGGCTCGATTGCACAGAACCACAGCAAAAAAGAGGGAGACAAACACCCAAGTAGTGCAACTAAAGTTTATAGTACTGTACAGTCAAGTAAGATCTTTTAAAAAACCAACACAGAAACAACATTTCTAAGGACAGATTAACCACAGATTGGAGGGATGATCTCAAAGTCCACAAACGTACTGCATTTATACAGGTGCAGAGAGCTTTTATTGCAAGGAAGGAGTTTCATTACTGGTCTTTCCCAGATATAAAGGGGCATGCACACACCCACACTACGCCGAATAGATCCATTTCTTAGTGGTACAAGGCTGTCACAACCAAGGGCAGAGTGGCCATTTATCCCTATTATGCATTTCTCCACAGGGCAAGAGCCATTAGAGGCCAGTTTTGAAGGTCGATGGACATGAACTCGGTCTCCAGCTCCCCATGGAATAAAAAGGGGATGGTAGTGGGGCTGGTTTTAACAATCTTGTTTTGGTTCCCACTCTGGTCATGGCCAGTACCTCTTTGACTCAACAAGCAACAGGTTACCACAAATCAACACCCAAGCACTAATATTTTTACTTCGTATCGCAAATTCAGCCGCCATCCATTATCAAATCAAGCAAACAAAAACAGAAAAAGGATACAGGTCTCAATGTTCGCTCCAACTATGTAGCCGTTCACATCAAAGTTGATGCGGATGAATTTACCCTGTGGAAGGGGGGAAAAAAAGTGCTGTTAAGATAGCTTACGACATGACTTACTTTCAGGTGGGGGGCAGACTCCCAACTGCATCAGAGGGGCAAATCAGTACAGGGATGTTGCAGATCACGATGAACAGCCTACAAAGAGGCACTCACTGTATGGATGCCCTTCGGGGACACAGCATTAGGCCAATGATAACCCCACTAAGTAGTACACTGTCAATTACTTAAGGTGGTGCCTGGTACCAGGACAAAGTCAGGGGACACATGGATAGCCTGAACACTCACAAATCTGGAGGAGTTGTCATTCTTCACCGTCTTGGCATTTCCAAAAGCCTCAAGGATGGGGTTGGCCTGCAGCAGTTGCCGTTCCAGCTCTCCCTGCAGAAGAAAAAAATAAAATTGGAATTCAGACTGTGCCAATGGGAGAAGAAAACCTGCTACAAAAAGAAACCAAGAGAAAACATTACTCACGGATCACCATGTGGGCGTGCTTTCCAGTCAAACTGCTATGCTGCCATTCCTACATCTACCTCTGCCCAAACCACAAACACCTCACTCCCGCTCTAATTGGCGTATGTTACACATCAAACACAGAAAGTTCTACGTGTTCGGACCTGGCTAGTGCCACACTTAGTGCCTGCAGCATGTAGGAATTAGGCCACCCCAGAAGATAAAGCTAAAGTTGCTCAAAACGGCTGGAGATGGCATGGAGGGGCTGACATTCAGGACTGCGGAGGACAAAGACAGGAAAGACTATTGACCAGGCTACAGCAAACCTAAGGAAAACTAGCTGGTAATAGGAAACCGCAGAAGCGTCTGCAGTCAGACTTACAGGGCCATGATGGAAAACAAGTAAGACAAGACTACAAAACTCCGCCATCTAAAAATGCTGGAAAATGGGCATAATGTCTATATAGCACCCAACAACTAGCTGAGCAGTGTGTTTCTCTGTGGCACTTCATTTGTGCTGATTCAACTAGAGGACCACAGGGAACCCCCAAAAGCAACCAGACCTCAAATCCTATGGTTGAACTAGAGACTATCTGCTGGATCGCACTGCGCTTCAGCATGGCTTGAGACTGCTGGAGAAAGGCTACAGTACCGAAGGAAAAGTTGCATTAGTACAGCTGAAACATCACCGTGCCATCAGGCTGTAAAGCCTGTACCTCGATCAGAAACCTAAAGTTGGCAGGAGGTGGTATAAATCAGGAGCACTGTAGCGCATGCATGCCCAGGAGGCTTAAACCCACTTACTGCTACTCACAGCTGAAGGCCTAAACAAGTGTACAGCAACAGAAACCAAGAAGCAGCCAGTGTACAGCACCTCACTCCCAGGTGGAGAGAAACCAAATTTACAGTAGCTAGCACCAGAATTAGCCTTCAACACAACCTAATGCGCCATCACCCAAAGGGACACAAAACCCAAAGGGACACAAAACCCAAAGGGACACAAAACCCAAAGGGACACAAAACCCAAAGGGACACAAAACCCAAAGGGACACAAAACCCAAAGGGACACAAAACCCAAAGGGACACACCCAAAGGGACACAAAACCCAAAGGGACAGCACTTCAAGCCAGAGGGTTGGCCAAACCAACATAAAGCACCCAGTGGCACGTGCTATACACACATTGTACAACACCTCACATCAGACCAATCCAAGCATTCAGCACCTCACACTGGGCTGTTCACAAGCCCTCACACTGATAAAAAAAACAAAAAAACTTTAAGGCCTCTACGCTATCCTCCTGCAAGGCTACACTGCAGTCAGAGAATAGGCAGTTGTTTATATGTTTTAGCCAAAGCTGCCAACAAGTCGGTCATGAACACAAGCTCTCACCGCCCTGTCCAACCTCAAGTCACAAAGGGAGATGTAACGGACATGAATTTTTGCAGTCTGAAATAGGCCAAGGGTCTAGTAAGCACTAGAGCCACAATCCAGTATACAATAACAGTCCATAACTGCGCTCCCCTCCCTTCATGTACAAAGTGTTAAACACGCTGGCTCTCTAGCGATGAGAAAACCCTCATGGGGCTGTCCACACAGGCACTCACCACATCTGCTTTCAATCCTAAATCCAGGAGTGGGAACATATGAAGGTCAGGCAGTCCCTGCTTCTCCCTGAATGGTGTAGTGGACAGGGAAATGCTAAAGGTACCAGACTTCAAACCCACTGAGCTCAGGAGTGTAACTGGACATCTGTGTGGGTAACAGGTCTACATAAACTACAGCAACGAAATCAAAGCTCAAACTCAATAGGTTCTGAAGGGCTAAAAGGTGATGTAATCTAGGTATGGATTCCCTCTACATCTCCCCTACACACCCACTACCTGCCAATGAACAGTACTCTCACCTCCCTCACCCCAGCGGCCAGTGCACAGCTCCCACAGCCAGCATCAGCTGTAGGCAGTAAGCACCGGTTTCCATTCAATAATTCAAGAACCTAGGAGCTCAACTTACTGGACTTGCTAGAAGACACATTGGTACAAATCCCATGATTACCAAAAGTAGTTGTACAAGAGTAAAACTAAACTTGCCAGACCCCAAAGAATCACAACCAGGGTGGTTCAAGTACAGTAGCCCTTTAATTTAATTTTAAATAATGGTCATGATTGATCATTGGTTGGGCAAGAATACTTGAATTCAAGAGTGGCAGGATTATGGCCCATATTTTGCAGACCTCTGATGCACTGCAAACCTGCCACAGAATGATACTGCTGTTTAAACACAAACCCAAGTATTCTGAGATAGGGTGTGACGCCAACAGAGCTGCTTCAAAAGAAATAAGCCTGAGGCTGCAGGAGAGAGCCTTCATTTCTTAAGATGCGTGTCACAGCCTGACCGGACTAGGAACAAGAGTCCACCTTCCTCTACAGTAGAACCCCTGCAGCCAGCACAAAGTCTGTTCCTACGGGTCTACAGAGCCCAGTTTAAACTCACCTGGTCTTTCTTGCTCTTGTGCGAGGAGGCGACGTAGGCGAGGTACTGGATCACCTTCTTGGTATTCTCTGTTTTACCTGCTCCAGATTCCCCGCTGTAAAGAAAAGCACACTATTTCAGACAATGGTGCAGACAAAACACCACCAACCCACACAGACTTGAATCCAGCCATGGAAGCAGCTGATTTTTTTTAGATTGCTCAACACTATGGCTGGGTGTTGCAGCACCACATGAGGCTAATACAGCACAATATACGTCCAAGATCACGTGCAAAAAATATACCACCTGGTCACAAAGTAATGTGCCCGTAAACCTGCTGCATGGTGCGATAGTCTGTAAGAAAACGCCAGGGAGCACTGCTTCAAGTAAAGAAAGCCAGCCATTTTAGGAGTATCCTTTGGCCATCAAGGGGTCTACAAAAAGACCAGTTGGCTGTAACTTGGCACTAAAGGTTTCAAACCAGAGTGCACAAGTCCCTATGTGCCCCAACCCACCCAAAAAGTTGTGGCTCAGTTGCAATTTCGTAGATTATACTGCACAACCATTGCTACATGCAAGAAACTCTCCTCCAGGCTGTGTCTTTCACACATGAACCAAGTTAGTCCTGCACACTGACTGATTTGTATGGCATACATTGCTTTGTCAATTAATTAGTTCTCTTGAATAGTTTGAAAATCAGACTAAAACAGGTCTTCAACAATTTCCCTGTTATAATGCTGCCTATGATGCTCTGGAATGTACCATAGTGCGTGCCTTCAAACAAACTAGGTCTGAAAGCAAGAGAATGAGCTAATTTCTTGTAACTTAGTCCTAATAGACGGTCCTTCCAATATTCCTAGCTCATTTGGTACCTTACCTACCTCAAACAAGACCGTAACCTGCCTCTGAGCACTGCAACCCACACTCCCTTCTGCAGGCACCTTTGGGTATAATGCCCGAGACCAATGCAGAGTGGATGTTGGGCGGTTGATGGGAATAAGCGAAAGCATGGAGTCAGAGTAACAGTAGTGGAAAATATTATACTCCTGTCCCGGCTCCAGCTCCCTAGCGGGTATACAGCAAAGTGAAACAGAACGGAAGTCTGCATTGTACAACTAAAAACCTAAGGAAAAGCACTTAGCAAGAACTACTAGCAGAAATACACTTCCTGGGAGCTCTCAAGAGCACAGTGCTAGCAGGATGCCCATGAAGCAACCACAGTGTTCTCAGATGGGGACTGGTCAGCAAAATGCTACTGAAGCTGGCTCTGAAGTGGAGGATGGTGCACAAACATTAGAAGGGAGAGAACACTCATTTCTTAAGAGTGTTGGTTCAATATGTGATGCACTTCGCAGTAGTGTAATTGAAGGCCCATCAGTTGTTGACTTTGGCACCGAGGCGGGCAAAGTAATTACATTCTCAAGATACCAGATAGTTATGCAGAACCTCCAGGGTTGAGGAGATGCAAGAGCATGCAAAGAACATCGGGAAAATACTCAGACAAAAGGGTCCAGAGCACCACGCTGCCCCAATGAAATCGCCCTATTACATGGTGGTGAGAACAGGACCTTCAGCTCACATGTTTGTAGCAGAGGTAATGATCAGGAAAGCAGATTTAGATCAGAAAGCTGCATACTACACAGACTAGGATGCAAACGACCAGGGTCTTGCCAAAATCAGTCCGGCAATGTTGCGTTGGCATGCCTTTGTAACTGCAGAAATGCTTCCACGAGGGCCAGCAGCTGGGTGAAAATAAGAGTAGCAGCATTTTGTAATGAAAATGTGGTTTACCCAAGGATACGCTTAACCTACTGCTGAATCCCGACTAAACAATATCCCTGTGTACACCTAGTTGTGCAAATAATCTATGATGGCATTACCAGATCCGACAGCCTGGTCATTTCCAAAACAGCACTACACAGTACCAACTGACCATTCTCTCTGCAAGATCACACTATCTGGCTTAAACCTCAGGGAAGCCAAATAGGTGCTGTGTTCCTGAGGCAGAACAAAAATGTATCAATCCACAAGAATCAATTGTGGATCATCAGACCGATTCTTAGAGAACAGAAAAGCCTTACAAGTTAAGAAATTCAGTGTTTACTTACGTTCCACTCTGCTCCCACTGCTTACGTGACAGTGGTTTTAATGACAGACCTTCATATGAAGGTATCAGAGATTAAGGGTATTGGGGTTTCTGATGTGAGTCTATGGAATAAGGGGGTGGGGTGTCAGGGCTTTATTATCTGCGTGAGTAGGATTTCCCAAGACTTCCAAAGTGTCAGATCCTGAGTCCAAGGATCACCGTAGCTTGTTAACATCTGCAGGTGTGAAGGGCTGTAGGTACATGGTGATCTAGTGTCAAATGACTTCAAGCCACTGCATGGGCATCTATTGGTGATGTTCACGCCACTAATCAATGGCAAATACGATTCCTTGCTACAAACTATCAGGTAAGGCGTACATTCAACATCAACCACATCCAAGTCATTGAGTACATTTCACTGTACTCAAATTTTGGTCAAGTACTTACATTGGAACAGTCTACAAGTGACCGATTTTTTTGTACTTGGAGGGTCAGTATGCATTTTAGCAAAAACCTCTCGACTGATAATACATTTAATAAAAGTTCTTTATTTTCAGTTAAACTTCAATCGTCTTCTGAAATATATGAATTTGTTTTATTAGTCTGAAATATTTTGGAAATAACTGGAAATCTACCCTACCATGCCTGAACTCCTCACTAACCTTTGACCACAGGTCTTTCCTAAAAGTAAACTAACCCAAACATTGTTCTTGACTCTTTGCCTAACCTTGACCCAAAGTCTAAACCTAAATCAAGCATAACGTGGACTAATTAACATACCCTAACCCAGGCCCTAACAGACTGGATGGTTCACAGACTCTAAAATATGACATTAATGCAGATAAAGCCACTAGTCGGTTCTCGTTCTCTACGAGAAGCATCTGAATTGCTAATTCAGTCCACTTACTAAATAAACTCTACTCAAACTGACTAATTGTTACTTTCACATTAAAAGTTGAGGGGAGAGAAGCGGACTGGCTGACCTATCCCAGACCTAGTGTTAGAATAGACACAGGGATCGTGATGGTGTATGCCCTTGGAAATTTCCTATGATAGGAGGCAGCCTGATGTCCACACCAGGAAACCAATGGCAAGGCCTTCTGGGCCCAGAGTTAAGGGAAAAGATACCACGTTCTTCAAATACACCTCATATAATGCCCAATTAGAGCTTGATTTAAAGGCAGGTTCTGTTGGCTGAGGACCCTTCGAAGGGGAAGGAGTCTCACAGTCCTGTATGGATCAAGAAGGGCGCACTTGGAGGTGGGAGGTCAGTCTGATCCCTAGCCACCCACAAAATAGATCATTTGTGACAGTGAGCTAAATCCAAAGGCATTTTCATTCATATTGAGACCCTACAACACTGACGTGTGAAATCCCAGAGCGGGGTAGGTGATCCGGCCTAATCGGCTCTCCTCAGGAAGGACCCAACAGTTGCAATCGTTTTAGACAGGTCAGTGGTACATCTCTGAAAGAGAAACCACCCCTAAAAATAATAATGTCCAACACATCCGTTTTTGAGCTGAAAGAATGATGTTCAGTCATCCTCCTGTTGGTCTACAAACATGTAATGGAATTGATTAAGGCAAATATCTGAGGAGAGGCAGTAGCACAGTGCTGCCTCAAAGGTGAAAAATATATAAAAAAGAAAATAGCAGTAGACAAAAAGGAGTAAGAAACCGGGAGAAGCAGAGTAGTAAGGGGGTACGGTCAGGCAGAGGTGAAAAGAAGGGCCTAAGATAAGAGGTAGAGAAACCAAGGGGGGAAACAGGATATCTGGGGTGGCAGAGAAAGAATGCAATGTGATGCAGAGCTTCGGGAAGGAGGTAGAGAAGCAAAGAGTAGGAGGGCGTGCTCGGGCATGGCAGAGGAAGAACACAAACTGGAACAGAGCCCAAGGAAGCAGAGAAGAGTAGCCAAGAGGAGAAGCCTGACAAAGAAAGAAGACATGGCAGCTGCTGTAGCAGACTGGCCCTACCACTAGAATATCGCAACACAGCAACATAATAAAACTTGCCACAGCTATGACTGCTCATTACCAGGATTAAAAATGAAATGAGTTTTACTCACGTGCAGAGGATGGACTGGTCTTCCCGGTCTGAAAGAGAAGAGAAAGCGGTGAAACAGAGGGAACAGCCGTTTCTAAAACCCTCTTCTCTGTGGCATGTTTCCCCCAATAGGCAGTGCACATCCTACAAGGAGCCATGATACAGAAGCAGCTCCTCACCCTGTGACATTCAGAGGAGCAACTTCACATGAAGGCACTGAAAGTTCTGCCTCCCTCATCCGGCACCAATATACTCAAGATGCTATGAACACAAAACCCCCTTTAAACATTAGTCATAGGCATTAGGCCGACCATCTTCGGTGCTAGGACATTCAAATGCAATGCATTGTTTTGCACAGCATTGTTCAGACACATCAGCCACTTCACAGCACTAAGTTCATGCGGACCTTTTCTGAATACTGTAGGAGAAGGAATTATTGAAGCGGGTGTGGGATACGGCAGGAAGCTTTGGACAAAACTCAAATTGACTGAGGAGACACCTTCAGCAGCTATTTTAAAATACTGAAGTTTATATGACATTTACAGCTGCAATACATCAACAGATGGAGCGGTTCAGGGCCACATTCGAACAGGTAGTGTGGCAGACTACAGTTAGTCCAATCATTCACCGTACAGCACCACCCTCCAGCACCTTTGTAACCCTTACCAATCTAGAGGTAAGGGCAACGAAAGGGTCTTGGTTGAATCTAAACCCAAAATCGGAATTCAAAGTCCCTATTGGTTGGGACGGTGGGTCCAGAAGGTGCCACCGTACCCCCAAAATTAACATTTGGTAGCAACTGGCTAGTTAAAGAGAACCTGGCCTATGATTAATCCATCCTACAAAAGACCCCTTAGACACTAGAGGCCAGCTGAGCCAGCTGTTCACTTAAATTAACCAGAACCCCACACAACCACTGAATGCTCAATACACCTGTGAATTAGATAACTTATGAAATGGCTTCAACTAAGAGGGCAATTTCGATGGGATCACTGTTCGCAGTCATTTTTTTGGTCTGATTTTTTGCTAATGTTTTGCTGAGAGCTCAGCTGTAGAGCAACCAAACCACAGAGTTACCCAGTTTAACATATGAAGTAAACAATCTTTCACCAATCACTAACACTGCCATTCACCTACCGTTTGTACGGTTTCCTGCACTTGTTTGTAAGATATCAATGTATACTCAATGCCTGCATGTACTGCACCTGTTCGACTTGACAATTAAATTCTACATCCAAAAGTTTGACACACCCCCATGACCTGCAGCAAGGCTGGGCTGTTTGACTTCACTAACCTGACAGCAGTGCCCAAAGAGAATAACTTCCTCTACACTGGCTGCCATTTTAAACAGATCAGTATTTAGGGCTCTGAAGCCAGAGTCGTCAATAGAACCCATTAAAGACACTATCCAGTACCCAGCAATAGCCTCAGAACCCGAGAACAGGCCTCATATGTAGCGGTATGGAAAGACTGGACGTTTTAAAGCTGGGGTACAGTCAGTCGCACAGTCAGTCGCACAGTCAGTCTGGCACGAAACCTTAACTGGGGCCATTTTGACCAAGACAGTTGCCATAACTGGCCAGCATGACAGTCCGGTTTCAAAGAAGAGAAATGAGTCATGGCCTGCTAGATACCTCGTTTTAAATAAGATATTCGCGATTTTATATGCCAGTGGCCTGGGCTGGACTTAATTTCCAGGTGGAAAAACACCACTACAATTTGATGAAGAAATTCTGATATGTAAACCCTCCTTTAATGTAAGCTATCCACCTCACTAACAAGAATGGCGAACTTTAGCATCAAGATCATCCTTAGAAATGGACGAGAGGTCTCTAGATTTATTACGCAACAGTAAATTACACAGCTGGAAGTTGGTGGACTGTCAGCCCACTCTCAACGGCCTCGATAATGAGTTAAAGAACATTCCAGACCAAAGACTTGTATATGTTGCTGCTTATTCGGCGTCAGTTTGCAATTTACACTCTGAAAAAGCAGTGTTTTTCTTGTGCTGAGAGCAAGATCCAGTATACCCAACGAGCTAGAACCCGGTGTTTGAGATGACCAATACTTGAATCTCCAAACCCATTTTAGGACTCAATATGGGTTTCACCTTTCCCAGTTCTCTCCCTCCATAGCTCCGAAGAACTGTTGAAGATAGCAGCAGAACTCAAAGTCGGTAGATTCTATGAGACACTCGGCCTCAAAGCTATGAGACCACGCAGTCAAGAGGGACAAATGCTCTAGTGGATGCCTCCGAACAATCATGAAATGTGTTTATATTTAACTTGGTGTACATTTCCAATGAAGCGTCACAATGATGCAGTATAAAACGGCAGTCCAAGGAACAACCCTCTCAGACTCTTCGTTCAAGTGTGGGCTTAATTCCCACATGTACAAGATGAGCAAACCAAGTAAACTAAAAACCTACAGCGCCACATCCTAATGCCAGGGAACAAAACCCATGAACCTGCCAAAGAGACCGCCCTATTAATGAACAGCAGGGAGAGTGCCCGCAGCCTGGGGGGGAAGCAGCTACATGGAACACGACAAAGGCACAGGTGTTTGCTATGGTCCAGAGATGGTGTCTTCTGCCTTTGTCAGGCATGTGATGGCTGCCTCCAGACTTCAAAGAGTCAGGGCAGAACAAAACCAGTGGCGGCAGCGCGTTTCATAGCCTGGCTCTCGGACAGTAGGTGCCAACATTAAAGCAAGGACAGTGCCTACACCACAAGGGAGAACATTCCCGCAGGGGGCCCCTACACGTCACAGAACATACGACACCCCTCAACTGGTTCCGTTCGGTCAGGTAAAAGAAAAGCAAACAAGAGGCTTCTTCAAAATAGATATCCAAATCCACTGTCACATCATGAAGCCAGAAAACTGGTGCTGCAGTACACTTGCCACATGACAATACAGCAGGCTGTGCTCATGACCGCCAGCAGGAACATTTGAAAACTGATAAGGCAGCGGACCCCAGATCGCCACACCTATCCCTTGTTCCTTAACACTTAGTAAGAGAAATATGATCTATGTGTGCACACAATATCAGCACCTGCTGCCAAGATAGAGCCCCAGAACAAGGACATTTCAATTTGAAACAGTAAAGGTGCACCACAAGTAGCGACAATATGAATACATTTCCAAATAAAATTCCGAAATGTATGCAAATCTTTATTCTTGTAAAAAAAAGTAGGTCGCCAATTTTACAGCAGAAACAGCCTAGGTCTGGAGCACGGGGTGTGTGGGACGCCTACTGGTCTACAGCACTTATTCAAGTGCTACAGTGGGGTGGATGGACCCCTATTTGACTTTTAACAAGATATTCCCAGTTGGATGCTTGGAGATTCTATTGCATTTCATATAATTACATTGAGTCTACCATATGCCACTTCATCTGTTTATTGGGGGTCGATGATATATTGATCCATACCGACATGCATTCCAGATGGCAGTTTTCGTATGTATGAACTTTACCTGATGACTACATTAGAATACATCTTTGCCCTGAAAAAGTCCAATGCTATGGACGAAACACGTTGGCTGTTTCTGCTGTAAAATTTCGATGTATACTTTTTTTACTTTACTGTGTTTCACATTTGAAAACTGAATCTAATAAGGGGTGGGTAGAGACCGGAAGGACAAGGTGGCATGCTGCTGACAGTCTAACTTGCTACAAGGCAGAGTCTTTGCCAAGTTCCATTTGGTTATATTTGGGCACAAAGGAGCGGAGGGACCGCAGAAGTGAATGGAGAGCCTTCCACAGTAGCTAAGAAGTCTAACCCAAGAAGTACTCGCAAGCTTTAAGTCCTTCAGGAATAAACACCAGCATTCACCTCTTCCCACTTGGAGGGATATCAAGCTGGACCCTTTAAGAGACGACATGCAGTAACAAGACAGAAACCCTCATGAACTCGCCTATGGATGTTGGAGGATGTGGGGTGTTGGTGAACCAACCCAAAAGGAGACGTCCAACCAGCTTTTCACCCAAGCCCAGGCCAGCATGCCCACCCGACTTCACCGTAGGGCAAGTGTGCTGGCCAAACTGCAGCAAGGGCAGCACGCTTGTGCTAATCGGACCAGCTGGTGGAGAAACCCGAGCAACAAGTACCAGAAAAGGATTCTGCAGTGAAGCTGTGACAAGTCAGTAGCGTCAAGTTCAAATACAAGACCACCAACTACACAGACCACAAGACCACACCAGCTTCAAACCAGGCAATCACAAGAAGCAGGCACGACTCCACCAGTCTCACACCACAATCACCTGAAGCAAGCACAACCTCATTGGTACCATATAAGGAGCGTAGGCTGGCTTCAGATTCCTAACTGAAGGATCAGACAAGCGGAATGTTCTACCTGGGGGTGAAACAAGTCCTAAGCTGCAGAGCTGGCTTCTAATCAGCTGGAACGAGGGGAGGCGGGGGTGGAGGGGGAACGCAGCACAGCGAGCCATGTAATCCGATATATCAGCTGCTAAACAAAAGCTGTGGGCCAGTAGCGATGCCTGGGGAGCAAGTCCTGCATTGCAATCCATTAAATCAACTGCTAAATTTCGGGTTTGAAGTGGAAGTGGTGGCTCATACAAAGAGCTGCTATGGATTACCTGCTAAGGGCCACCAGAAGAGCGAGAAAGTCTGGTAATGAGGGACTTTAGCTGGATGACCACTGCATATATTTCAACCTAGGCTAGTGACAGGCTCTAAGGAAAAAGTAACAAGAACTAGGAGACATCACACCAAAGCACAGGAACTACCAGTAGACTGGACAGATTACCACACCCGGAGGTGAAAAACTAGCCCTATGGACCACAAATCCAGAGGTCCCCATTTCCTAGAATTTTATACCAGACGTTCTCATGAAGATATACCCATATCTACAAACATTTCACAAGTCCGCCTCTGAAGCAGTTGATGGCACAGTCTAACAAATATCTGTGCTGAGTGACAACCAGTAGGGACTACTACGACCATAAGATCACCTAATAATGCTGCCGGGATAAAACCCCAGCAGCTTACGACGACTGTCTAGTGCTCTATACAAACGTCATACCCTTGAAAAGGTGAAAGACTCGAAGTCATCAGATTACAACACTTTAATCGCTTCAATATCACCAACATATATGAGAGATCTAGCTATGTGCAGGTTTTATAGAAGTCATTCACCAAGACTCTGGTCACTCCTACCTTGCAGCCAAAAACGGACTCGAGAACATGGCATTAATGTAGGCCAGAAGGGCCCCTAATATTTTTGCAAGCCACGGCGCGGTTGCATTTTACTCTGGAAAAGTAAGCTTGCGCAAGGATCTTTCTGCTCTAAAGCCCAGGCTTCAGTGACCGTTCCTACAGCCTTTCATGGTCAAGCAAGAAATTCCAAGATTTCAGCTTACATGCATACATCTGGCTTCTCCCTACGACAATTTGAATGTGTACCCTGCTGCTGCCCTTCATCAAGGAAATTTAAAATAATACTCAGTCATCAGACCTTTATGC
This sequence comes from Calotriton arnoldi, assembly GCA_963921515.1. NCBI lineage: Eukaryota > Metazoa > Chordata > Amphibia > Caudata > Salamandridae > Calotriton > Calotriton arnoldi. Next base: position 1,293,981 of record CAWUFW010004562.1, on the reverse strand, counting down.
TTCACACCAATGACAACCTGTGGTCTGGGGACCCCTGGGGGTTGGCGAGGCCTCTTCAGGGAGGGGGGGGGGGGTCTGCAAATGGTTTACAAATTTTAAATTCAAATTAAGAAAATAGACAAAGCAAAATGGAACATTTGAACATTTTTCCAAAATTTGCTTGTGAATTAAACTATATTCCAATATTTGTGCATTTGTTTGGTATATACATGTTTTTGTAATTTAGTGCATTGTTTTGAGGTTTAAATCGGAGAAACTGCTTAGGCTGGAGGTCCTCGGCTTCCAACAATGATTCAGTGGGGGTCCACATCAGTGAAAAGGTTAACTGCTGCTCTACACCAGTGCTCTTTATACATTAACTACGACCCAATTTTTAGAAAAAAAACTTTTACAACCCACCTACCTTTAATAGACTGGAGGCAGAGTTTTTTTTAATGTAACTAAATCGTGTTAACAATCATTTACAGACAGCACATTTTTCATTCAAATGGCCACTAAATTTGCAGTTTTACCGATAAAATATTGCACATAAATGTGCAAATTGGGTTTCAGTGAATATTTCTCTTTTGTGCATCCCCAAGTAAAGTGTCTTGATTTCTTTTGATCCTATTAAAATCTGTTTTGTCCACACTTCAAAATTACAAAATGCTTTATTTTTACTTTCCTAACTACTGAATGCATACAGTTCATTTAGTTATTTGCATTTTGTCGATACAAAAAGACATCCTACATCCTTTACTTGCATACTGCCTGTACCCAGCAAGACTGTCGCATAATTCGTTTTACTTTTATTTCTCCGACTGCAAAGTGAGATGAGTTTGTAAACACCAATGTCCAGGTTCAGAAAAATAAACAGCAATTTGTCAGAAGGAATAGCCAGACATTAGACCTCTGTCTTTAGATGCAGCAAATGTGACAAGACAAATACAGAATTTAAAGGTATTTTTATTTATTGCTTGGACTTTCACGATCCCCAAAAATCGGCTTCCAGTAGCTCGGGAAACTTTTCTACGCAAAGAACTTTCTATAATAAAAAACGTTACAATTATGAAAACTCAGTTCCCTTTAGTTGTGCAAAATATTAAAGCAGGTCTCTGATGGCGCTTCTCTCTAACAGGTGACCATGATTTGACCTCCTCATCTCCAAAAAGCTGCTTTCAAGTCTGACTTCTACTCTGTCTCTAAACTCCAAGTGGAATTAACTCCCATTTTGGATAGAACTAAAGATTAATTCCACCATACATTGAAGCGTGTTCAAGATGGACACAGGATTAAACTGCACAGTAATTAAAATGACCAGGAAGGTTATATTTACCAATATTTTGTATCACATTTAGGAAAGAAGACCAAAAGAGATACCTTACCAAAAGTTCCCCATAAGAACTCCAAGCTACATTCTGTTTATTGCGCACTTGGCGTAGGGCATCTAATTTATTTGGAAAGATAAGATTCCTGCGAGATTTACAGTTATCTCCAACCTATAATTTTCAGAGGATTTCTGGGTATGCCGGGATTTAAATACTACAGCTTGGCCCTACAGTAGAGCAAACGGATCACGCCACAAACGTGTCCATTTCCCTGGTTTCATCTACCTTTTAGGCTAACAAACCACAAAAGCAATTAAATCTTAAGCTTTTGGAGGGGCACTTGCCAGGGACGATAAATCCCATTTTAGGTATACAGCGCTCTACAGGAGGAGCTCAACCATCAATCACTTCAGGTGATTTTGAAGAACAAGATCCCTCTGACAAGACATCAGGCAACAGCACTATATTAGAAGTCTAGAGAGAGGTTGCTAAATGGAAGCTGTTCGTAGAAGAACAGACCAAGTAACCCTTTTATCGTCTGCCTCCGATTACAAGACCACAATAATCTGATGTTCTGAAAGATTCTGGGATTCCATGATGCCACAGACTGACTGTAGCTCGCTAGTTTGAAAGATCAAAAGCTAGATACCCTCCAACTGATGACTTCAACAATAATTAACACTTTCTGTACTTCCAGCATGCATGTCAAGGCTGTGCAAACCTGTCACACGAGCTTGTAGAGTCCAGAATATCTTTTATTCAGCATCAATGACCGGGTTGGGTGAACAGAATCCAACAGTCAGTTACGTTTACTGAATGGTGCTACTGAGGTGAGCCCCCTTGAGGCCGAGGTCACCGCAGGTAATTCTCTTCCAGAGCCAACCTTCTGTCAGCCAAGACATGGTTACAGAAGCTTCTGCATCATAGCTAGACTGAGATCAGCTCAGATGTGGTTACATTACTTGCCCCCTCCCAGAGCCTTACTTCTGGCCGCATAGGAGAGGCTGCAGATCTCTACCAGAACTAGTCCTCTGTCCACCAGGACAATGTTACATAACTATTCTTCTGCAGCTAGAATTCTGTCAGCCCAGACATGGTGAATGAACCAGCATCCACCCAGAGCTACACTTTGATCAGCCTACATTTGGTACTGAACTCTCCTTCACCCGTCACCACAACAGCAAGAGCTTCAGTAAAGTAACTACACATTACTAATGATTGCAGTAAGGTAGTTTTTGTAGTCTTCGGGCATCTTTGAGCTGCTTTAAGCAGATCTTAACTCAATGTCTATGCTCACCACATTAGCTGGAGCTGACCCTCTCACTGCCACTATGTGAGCTATTGCATTAGGCTCATCTCCTTGATATTGTGCGTTTGGGTCATCACATGCTGTAACTCACCAGTTGCATATGGTTTCGAGCTGTGGATTCTTGCACACTCCTTTTAAATAATCCCACCACTACTCATGCTGTTCCGTTGCTTTTACGTTTTTTCGGTGCACTATTTACTGCCTGCATAAGAATTAATTTCAGCGATTGTCCTGCCGATGGGAACTCGCTTTCCCCGGGGGAGGAATGGAGAACTGAGGCAACCCCCAACCCATCGGAGGACTGGGGGACACACAAACCTAATGGATTAAACTGAAACTAATGGGCCTTCTTCACACACAGGGGGGCAAAGGCCAGAGCTTGAGGGGGGCAGGATGCGCTCAACAAGCAAGGCCAGAGCCCCAGGAAGGCTGGGGTGGCCCACCCTTACAAGCCCTCAAGAGTCCAAGGTCCTCAAGTGGGTATCCAGACCAGGTTATTTTCTTTGAATTCGGTGGCCGTTTGCCTTGATTGCATAATAGCATGAACAGGACTACACGCCCCAGAATGCAAAGCAAAAACCTGGACTGGATAAGCTACTGGCACATTAACCTGTGAAACTTGAGTGCTCTTGATACGCGAGAACGGTGCCACCACTAAACGGTCATCTTGTGACTCAGAAAACTAATTTCAGGAAAGGGGGCATCCAGCAGCGAACGGAACCTCGGAGTGTTATGAAGGCTGGGTCAATCCGCAGGGGAACGGGAAAGGGCACCACGAATTCTGGGTGTAATCACAGCCATCAGGGCTTTAAGTGGGCCGGGTCTCACCGGTGCTGAGCACCGGCAGTTTTTTTAAGGGGGCGGGCAGTTTTTTTTAAGGGGGCCTCGAAACGGGTCTCTATCGGGCTCTGTTTTGTGCTCTGGGACACGCGGTCCGTTTTTTTCCGGACTGAAGTGATAGCGGGCACATCGATGTGCGCATGCTCACACTTCTCACTAGTGGAGAAGTTACGACATGACGTCATGTCAGGTGAGGGTCGATGGGGAAGGGAAATCCTTTAAAGAGTCATTTTCTCTCTGGATTTCCCTTCTCTTTTTGAAACTCAGGAGCAGTAACATTGTCGTGGTGTCATCCGGGCTTCAAGTGGAAGCTTTTTCAATATTGTATACAAGCCATAGTTGCTGCTTATTTGTCATGCAACTAACAACCATTGACAAAGCCAATAGTCCTGACTTGTTGTAGGTATGATGTTACTTTTTGTATCATATCTGGATGCAATGACAAACAGCAAAATACAATTCGGGCGGCACACTATGCTAAGCACAGATTTCTAGCTTACATATTTTTAAGCCACGCCCTTAATTACATTGGCCACGCCCCTTTGAGACCCCCAGTTTTTTCATGCCACTTATAGCACTGACAGCCATAAGCCACGCTGGACACGCCAAGGAGCTGGGAACAGCTGAAAGAAACGTGGGTGCACCCATAGCTGGCTGGTACACACGCCAAGATGCAGCAACGGATGCCACACAGTCTGGGGCATCTAGAGCTGCTCCTGAGCTGGGGACACTAAACTGCGCCACATGTGCTCCTCGTGCACTCAGTACACCTCTGCGAAAGCAGCGCGCGCCACCACTTCCTGCATCACTGGGCGGCGGCCGTGCAGATAAGTGCCACAAAGCTGCCGAGGAGCACACTGCCGGCGGGGATGCCGCGCTATCGACTCCATAAAAGGGCACAAAGCTGCAGCGGTGAACGCGCTGCGGACCAGGCTGCCGGGAAGTGACTCATGCAAGGTGCAAGGGTGACGTAGAGGGAAGCCAACTCGGGCGGACAGCCAAGACCAACAGAAGCGAGCCAACCAGAGGACAGCTGCAGAGCCAGCTCATGCAGGCAAAGAGCTGCAGGCTAGACTGAGGTGACTCAGCGCCGGCTTCTCTCTACGTCACCCCTGCACCTTATTCTCTGAGCGACCCCTCCTGGACAACGCCGAACCAACTCCTCACCCCAGTACCCAGAACGGAGCCCAGCTACCCTCCATACCATACCTCACTTCCCACAAACGGCCCAGCCAACCCCCATTCAGCCCAGTTCCCACACTCGGCCCAGCCACCCACCTCATACAATACTCACGACAGAACCCAGCCTACAACAATGACGTCGCCCAGTAAACCGAACCCCACTACCCAGGACAAATCCGAGACAACCCCCCATCTCAATAACCAGAAAAGCGTCCAACCGAGCCCTGTCCATTAAATGCCCACGACAGAATCCAACCAACCCCGCATCGTACTACTCACGACAGCGCGCTGCCAACCCCGCCACCCGAATACCCACAATTACGCAGCGCCAGCCGCACACAGCCACGATGGTTCCCAGTCAACACCCCCCTGCCCCCCCACACACACCCCCTCGACGAGGTCCAGCTGACCCCAAACCTAGTCCATGATCTAGTCCATGATGTAGCCCAGCGGAACACCTCGTACCCACGACAGCTCAGCCAAACCCCCATAACCAACTAGCCCCGCCCCCACCAACGGAGCCATGCCTATCCTTTCGCACACCAAAGCACAGCCAACCCATGCCGATGGCCGAACCCAGCAAGCTCCATATCCTAGAGCGCAGCCAACATGTCACCCTCAGCCCAGACCCATCAAACTATTTACTCTTCACTCAAAAGAACCCATTTCCCTGCCCCTCCAAACTCTAGTTTCAGTACTTACATCACTCGTGGAACTCATTTACCCAGTGACCCAATATCAGAACACTGTCGGGGTTCAAACATTAGTGCATCTCGCTTCCAGGTGCGGTAGTAATCTCAGCGTCCCTAGGAACCACTGCACCTTAGCTGCCAGATGAACTGCACAATAAAGTATTTTCATGGATTCCATTCTTGCACAACACAGACATCCTTTCAATGTTGCCTTCGAGGTTATGTAGACTTATTTTTTTTGGGGGGGCCAGCTTGCACACTTCAACCCCACAGCCCCTTCACCTCCATAAAACTCTTCAATATTTTGGTATTGACCTATAAATGCATCTAAACACCAAGTCAAGAACATTTATCATAAGGAAGACTATCCATTCACAGCTGCATCACGGCAATGTCCGGACTTTCAGCTGGGCTGACCACCACACCGCAGTCTCCAAGACAGGCTAACCTTCAGCATGAACTATGGCACTGTACCTAGGCAATACTTCAAAAGAGGGGGGTGACAGAGTGCACACCGGTTTCTTCCATTTTACATCCTTTAATATTTTCAACATTTGATCTGTTTGCGTGCTGGCCCGGTTTTTAACGTGATCTGCCCAAACACGTGCTTATGAAACATTTGAGAAATGGGGCGAGGTAACGCCCCAATGCTGGACGCACAGCGCTGCTTCTTCCATAACAAAAATATCACCATTAATCCAATTTCTCAAAATGTTATTCCATTTTCATCCACTTTTTATATTCATTGCTTGTACTCCAGTCACATGAGGCACTTATTCACTATCTAAATGCTGTCAAATTGCCCATCCAGGCTTTATTCTGAAGCACGGAGTGTGCATAAGTAATCCTCAAAGGTTAATCTGTGTTACTCAATGCATTTCGGGCCGTTCCTGGCCCTTCATCAGGTGTCATCTACAAATTCAAAACATTCCTGTTAGACTATTTTTAATCTGCCTAAACATATTAAAACAGTATTTCAATTATTAAAATTACATGCCTTTAACTACGACTCCCCCCGCAATCAACATCTGCCCACTGAATTCATTAACAACCTCTCCCCAACTGCCACAAATGCACGTGTTACCCTTCCACTATTCAAAATATCACTCCTTGATACCCGTTCATGTCTAGAAAAACCTTTCAAAACACATTGTCCCTCCCGCAAAACTTTATCCAAACGAGCCCATACCTTAAACTGTTTTCTATCATGTTCGGAATCCTTCTGATGCCCCGCTTCCTCCTCACTCTACTTAAACTCCTGTGGCAAATCCCCGCCCCTTCGTGCTTTACCAATTGACATCCACCATTACTCTAATCGCCTGAGCCCAAAGTGCACTACGAAAACTATCTAGTTAATCCCCGTTTAATATTTGTACCCTGTCGTGTTCTTACGCTAACATTTCAAACCTTGTAGCTCATGTACACTAAACATATCGAAAGCTGGGGTCGCCCGGGGCCAGGCGATGGCGTCCAGGTGCCTAATAGAATATCTGTAAGCGAGTTATTAAAGGGCAGTAGCGGCTCCGCCGAGGCCGCCGGCTGCAGCACTTCAGTCAGGAGATTGGTCCAGATAGGCACGGATGGGGAGCTCGAGGTTAAGAGCCTCAGCCGCCCTACGCAACACCAGAGAAAAGGACCCAACCCCGTCCGGAGCTACGGCAGGAGACAGTGTACCAGGGTGCGGAGAGAAATCCAGATCGCCTGGATCCTCCACATCGCCCTCCCATTCCAGCTCATCCTCACACTGAGCTGCGAGGGGGTCCTCAGACCCCTCCTAGTAGTCCCCTTTGTCCACAGTCTGTTTAAGAGGCTGGTAAGGACGAGGGGCCCGGGGAAAGGGAATAAATTCCCCTCCTGGAATAGGAATGGGGGGGGGGGTAATGGCAACGGCGGAGGCTGGGCTCGAAGCCAACGGCGCCGCAGGGTATCCTGCCGGCGTCGGAAGCTGCGCCGAGGCTGGAGCCAACAGCACCGCAGTGTATCCTGCCGGCATAGCCGGGGCCAAAGGCGGCATGGGGCGGAACCACCCAACGGGTCCACGGGGCCCGAAGGCGCTCCGGAGGGACCCGATGGGGCAATAAATGGCCCATGGCCGACCGGAATACCTGTATTTCTTCCGGAGTCGCGTACGGCCCCGGGAAAGACGGGTAGGCCGCAGGCAACAACGGAGGCTACACCGGAGCCGCAGGGGGAGTGACCGCCCGCCCCCTCCACCGCTTCCCGCGACCGGTGAGGGGTAGACTAAGAGCGACTTTGCTTCTTCGATTTGTTATGGCGTTTTGACTTACCTGCTGATGCCGACGAATGATGGCGTCGGCTCCGCGACCGGTCCCTCGACCTTCCACGGGAGCGGGACCTTGAGTGGAACCGATTGCCGGGCCTCCAACAACTTTCGGGAACGCTCCGACAAGCCTTCGGCACCATGGCCGGACAATCGGGGCACGTCTCGGCGTGCCCGAAGCAGAAGAGACACACGTTATGCGGATCCGCCACCGACATGGTTCCAGAAACCACATTAAAATATTAACTAGGAGTACCGCTCTCTCTCGGATCTGCGCTTGCTGGCGCGGAAAAAGAAAAAACTGACGTCAGCGCGTCCAAGTAGCTCAGACTACGTCATCTCGGCGACTAAGACGCCAGCGACGTACGCAGAGCTGCCCGACGCCTACCGACGCGCAGGGGTACTGCTGACGAAAACTTTCCGGATCCAGTCTGACGCCTGGGGATATTCTAAGGTAAGGAATCTATCACTAACGTGTCTTTCCGATAGTACTTTATGAGCAATGTATCAGGATAATCCCCAGTATGATATATACGGTCACCCCTTGAGAAGTGGATTATGTTAGCTATTACCATTATGTCATGTCAAAACTCAATACAAATGTTGGGAACCAAAAAAAAAATTTTTTTTAAAATGAATAGCTTTGTAGCAAGAGCAGTATTCGTCTCCGGCTACAGGACCCTATTTGAACCGTCTGACCTTGATCGAACACAACAGGCCACTTGCCCAACTTCATAAACATCACAATGTCACTGCCAAGCCACAGAGCATTAAACTAAGGCTTGGGGACAATATGGTTAATGGCAGGAAGAGAGGTTACCTAAAAAAAACCCTACACTTTATTATATACCTAAATCAATAGAATGGTTAAAATGTTCGCCTCTGGTGATTAGGTTTCTAAGCTACACAGTTGACAAGCTATGACCCACAATTACACCATTGCATAGGGCTTTATAATACACTTCTGCCACTCTAGTACTCCAACAGTGCTAATTATTACACAGTAAAAAAATATTACCCAATTAAATACTGGCACTTAATTTACCAGGCTCATGGAAGGCTGCGCTGGCCATGCCAAGAAATGTTTATATACACACACAACGGAAGAGGGGAGGGGGGGGGAAGCATATTGGACCAGCATCCCATCTTTCCTTTATAGTTAACTATGCATCTAGAAATGGATGCCCTAGTCAATTGACATTAACACGGTTGGAAAATAGCCCTCCCTTAACGGTCACCCCAGACTTTCCTTCCTCCTATTTTTCTGACTTAGTTTTTGTTGGCTTTAGGACTGAGCACTTTACCACTGGTGACCAGTGCTAAAGTGCATGCGATCTCTCCTCTAAACATGGTATAATTAGTTTACACCGGTTTGGCATATTTAATTCACTTGCAAGTCCCTTGTAAAGTGGTATACCATAAACCCAGGGCCTGTAAATTAAATGCTACTAGTGGGCATGCAGCACTGATTGTGCCAGCCACACAAGAAGCCTCTAAGGCCTGCCATTGCAAGGCCTGTGTGTAGTTACCTCCACTTCGACTGGGTATTTAAAACCAAGTGCCAAGCCTTAAACTCCACCTTTTATTACACATACGTCACCCTTAAGGTAGACCCAAGGTAGCCATAAGGGCAGGGTGCTGGTTAACTAAAAAGGTAAGACATGTACTTCTAAGTTTTACATGCCTGGTAGTGACGAACAGCCACATCCGTTTTTCACTACTGCGAGGCCTACTCCGCTCATAGGATAGCATTGGGAATGCCTTAAAAAAAAACTTTAAAGCTGTAATTCCTGATTAGAAAGGAGTAGCTGCATCATGTTTCATATCTTTGGACTAACAAATCCGCTTTACTGGTAAAGTTGGAGTATTCATATTTTAGAAATTCCACTTTTAGAAAGTGGACATTTATCTGCCCTTATTGCTCATTGTGCCTTGTATCCTGTCTTCAGTACACATATGGGATGGGTGACAGCTACACTTTGTGGCTGTCTAGAGGGAATGCACAAACACCACAAACATAGGAAGGGTGATGTGACAGAACTCATCTGCATTCTGATAGTCTTCTTGGGCAGCAAGGGGGAGAGGACACATCTGAATAGGCAGTGTCCTGTATCCCACACAAAGGGCCGATAACTCTCCCCCAAAACCACCACCACCACCGATATACCTTGGCAGATGGGGCTGAGATGAAAGGGGGCCTGTGCACTTCAAGGGCTTGCTCTGAAGTCACCCCCACTTTAAAGGCACATTTGGGTACAAGTACAGGGGCTTTCACCCTACCAAGACAGTACACTACTTGACCTGTGAAGAACTCTGCCAGGAGTAAGCACTGCTGTGCTACAAGGATTGCCACTCTGCTTGACTGACTGTTCTTAAAGAACCGCTTCACTGCTGTGCAGTTACCCTGCCGACGACAAGGACTGGACCCATCTCACTCGAAACCAGAGTGACTCCAAGGGCTTGCTGGCTTGTCTCCTGTTTCTTAAGTCTCAGGGCCATCAAAGCCTTCTTACAACTCTGCTGGACTCTCTGCCATCCGAGTCCTCCCTTGCCCGAGGTGCTCCTCCAGTCCTGGGCATCAGAAGTGAGTTCTGCGCTGTTTTGCTTCAAAATCCTCAGTGACGAATTTGCGTCGATAAGAACCAATGCATTGCCCTTCGACAGACGCTGATGGACTACATCGCCTCGACGAACTGCACGGCTTAACACAGACTGACAGCACAGCTAGACATCGACGCGGTGCCCACATCGTAAAGGGGTTAGACGCTGAAGCCTTAATTGACTGTGCGGATCAGTGCAGACGTTTTGCCTCCATCTGCGTGATAGACGCAGGCTCTCCTCGTATCAAATGTTAGATGCCGGCAATTGCTCTATCCAAGGTACTTTGTTGGATGGACCCATCAGAGTCCTGTAACCGGTCCTCTCTCCATCAGGCTCTGCCTAAACTTTGGATTTCCCCAGGTCTAGAGTGGCCTCAAGTACCCCTTTAGCGCTATTGACTTATAAGCACTATTCTTGGTTTATTATTTAAAAGTTCATTACTCCGGTTCTAATTGAATTCTTGTTAATTTGGTCTCAATGTCTCAAGAATATTCTCTATTTTTCTAAACCCAAGTGGAGTTTTATGGGTTTTCAGTGTGTTACTGTGTGTTGCACAAATAATTTACATACTGCATCTTTAAATAAGCCGGACTGCTCTGTGCCAAGCTACCAGAGGGTGAGCACAGGTTATCTTGGTGTGTATCTAGCTTACCCAAACTAGAGAGGTGTTTCCTGCTTGGACAGGGTGTATAACCTCTGCCAACCAGAAATTCCAACGTATTTTTTTTATTTTTTAAAAAGAGCTTTCACCCACACAACTGTGCGGCATGTATCAGTTCTCACCCAGCTAGCTAGTCACAGCCAGGCAGGCTCAACCCCACTCTTGGAGGAGGAACCACTTGTTAGTAGTGGATGTTGATGGAATCAGGGAAAGCTAATAAAGGAAAATTGTTTAAGTTCACTTCCAAAGATATTTTAATTAACAAACATGAGGCTCCTTAAGGAAGCCCTCGGGGGTTGGGAGAGAGAAAAGGGGGTTCCATGAACCCCCTGCCCCCCCCTCAGACATCCTCCTGCAGGCGGGTGCAGTCACTCACTGCACCCATCTACAAGGGGATCTCTTCCCCTCTTGAAAGTGCAGGTTGCACCGGGGAAGAACATTCTTTGTAATTCTCGGTCTGTGCCTGGCGCACCTTCCAACAAACATGCAAAGTGCGCCAATTTCATAATGCAGTCCAAAGTTTGGTTAAGGTTTTAATTTTACATTGGTGTTTATTGTTAACCGGCTTCATTAGTTTGCCCATTGGTGTGGTGCCCCTGTGGTTTGTAGACCAGTCCCATTAGAAGTTTCAGGTCGGTCTCTGTATTGAAAGCTCCATTGTAGAGGGAAGAAAGTTTAGAACTGTTGGGTCTCACCCCTAGTCTCTCCCAACCCCTGTAACTGATTTTTACTTCTATGCAAAGAAGTCCTTCAGTGCTTCTGGTAGTCTGACGGAGTACTCAATTGTCTTGTAATGGGAACATTGCGGTTCACAAACACTAGACTGTCCAGCAACTGGTAGCACTTACCCTTGAACCCATTGGTGGCTTCCAGATCCCCTGTAACCCTGTTGAACAAGTTACTTACCTTCGGTAACGATATATCTGTAAGAAACATAGGTTATAGATTCCTTACCTTAGAATTACCCCCAGGCGTCAGACTGGATCCAGAAAGTTAGTCAGCAGTACCCCTGCGCGTCGGAAGGTGGTGTTGGTCGACTCCACGTTCGTAGTCGGCATAGTGGTCGCCGGGATGGCGTCGCAGTAGCTACATAGACGCCGCCCTCGCGGGCTGACGTCCGTTTTCTTTTTCCGCGCCAGCAAGCGCAGATCCGGAGAGCGGTACCTAGTCGCTTTTTGACTGTTACTGAGCTGTAAGGTTGCAGGATCTTGCAGCTGCAGGGAACACTTGGTGAATTGTGACAGCCAAGATCAACAAAAGTGTTGTTCCTGATCAAAGCTAGGGTAACACCATTTGTGTACCATAGTGGTTGAGAGGTCAGTGTTTTACTCATCAGCACAAAAGCCTTCACCCACACAAACCTTTAACTGGGGGCCCCCCGGAACAAAGTACTTACGGATGGATACCTTCATTTTAATTCAACTAGTCAACAGATTTAGCTAGTGAACAGCACCTGGATACATCATGTCTAGTTGATTCTCACAGCAAACCGAGAAAAAAAAAAAACTTTCAGCAAAGAACCCCTGTCTAGGGGTTCGGTTGGCATTGCAGCACCGGACAAATTAGGAGCTAGTCCGATGAAGCAGGCCACCTGTTTGAGTAGGTGAGGACTTTTACTACAATAAGTGAAACACTGGTACACGGATGGTGTTACCCTGGCTTTGGTTAGGAACAGCACACTTTTGTTGATCTTGGGTGGGTGTGGGGTGGTGTATGTGTGTATTGGACCTTGATTACTCCTGGTTCCTCTATCATTTCTGGAATTGCGACATCCCTCATACTTCTACCGCCCCCCCACCACGGATTACTGGTGACTAAGGCCCATAGTGCACTGGGGTGGTCTGAAAACATGATGGCAGAAATCTAGGTGTAATGGATTTTGTTGCCCTTATTCTCAAGGTGTGGAGTCACAGGAGGCACCAGATAATGTCTACCATGGCCTCTGGTAATGAAATGGTGGCATCGTTTTGATTGCCTTGTGCCCACTATTCCGGATCATTAGCTAGCAAATCCATTGGAACCTGTGAATGGCAAAGGCTTCATTGGTAGTGTGGACTTAAACTCTGTCACTGTGGGTCGCGTTGGAACGCATATGGTTGACGGCTTCTAAAGGCATGTGTGCCCCTGCACTCAACCCCCACCCTTCCATAATCTGGCACGGGCGGAGAGGCAAAGATGTATACACATTTGCATGTGGCCATGCCCCCATGAAAATGAGGAAACTCCCTCTTATGGTAGCGATGACGCATTTGTGCCAGCGCCATCAGTATCATACATAGCACTGCACCCCCTCCAGAATATCATTGTGCCCCAGGGGTGCACGAAGCAGGCGCACATGCCCATTGCCTGCCCCCCCCCCCCCCCCAACCCCGGGGCATAATGTATGATACAGCCCCAGGTGTTGGAATGTTCACTTCGTAGCAAAAGAAGTAAAATAACTAGGGCACTGGGTGATAAAGAGTCCTGTTGGTGGTGCCAGGAATCCCCTCACAAGGATATTTGCAGTCTTTGATCAGGCTATGGCTCAACAGGCTATACTCGCCATCGTCTGTGGCTATCACCTTGTTTTTACTTTATCTTCACCTCAAAGCACGTCTCAGGACTCACCGCACCTGTCCAACTAGTTTGGAGTGGGACGCTTGAGTGCACAGGTAAACTTCATGTGCTGGACTGTACACTAGGATCAAGGCCTTGACTCTTCCAAGGCAGATGGCAGCACAGTATCACATTGTGCAATTACTTACTGTCCGCAAATAGTTCATAACTTGAGAAGTCACATGGCTGTAGGCCGAGCGTACAGCTGGGTGCCTTGGAGTCTGTGGAAGGACACAGAAGTAGCACTCCGAGCCACCACTGGGGAGATACCTGGGCGGATTGTTGCCATCAGTATTGGATTTACCAGCACAGAGGAGCTTGTGCTGGCACAGAAGTAAGCTCTGCAATATGCTTCCAACATGATACAAAACAGACCAGCTCTGCACAGACTGGTTACAGTTTTTACAGCTAAAATGCCAATATAAGCCATTAAGGCTTTGCCTCTGAAGAGGCCACGCGCTGCCTTCCAAGTGAATCAAAAAGGACCTCAGAGGCATATTAAAAATCATACTGAGTATTAAATAAATGTAGAAGTAAAGCACAAGTTACTAACTTGTGTAACGATATATCTGTAAGAGACAGTAGTTAGTGACAGATTCCTTACCTTAGAATATCCCCAGGCATCAGACTGGATCCGGAAAGTTTTTTGCGTAGCAGTACCCTTGCGCGTCGGTAGGCGGCGTCGTGCGGCTCCGCGTCCGTCGTCGGCGTCGTGATCGCCGGGATGACGTCGCGGGCAGTACTTAGGCGCCGCCCCTGCGCGCTGACGTCAGTTCTGTACACGACTTTCCGCGCCAGGAACGCAGAGCCATGCAAGAAGCTGACACAGGTGTCTGAAAAATACTAGGGCCCTGAAAGGGATGTCCTTAACCCTAGAAATCAGTTCGCAGAACGGGGAGGATGGGTGGGCGGTAGGAATCTGTCACTAACTACTGTCTCTTACAGATATATCGTTACACAAGTTAGTAACTTGTGCATCTGAAAGAGACACGTTAGTGACAGATTCCTTACCTTAGAATAGATACCCCAGCAATACCAACCCCGGTGGTGGGTCTGCGAACAAAGATCAGACAAGGAAGTCCTGGAGGACAGAACGGCCAAAGAAGCCGTCCCTCCGGACCTGACTGTCAAGGCAGTAATGCTTTGTAAACGTGTGCAGCGAGGCCCACGTAGCTGCCTGACAGATAACCGGCAGCGGAACACCGCGGCCCAAGGCCGTGGTAGCAGCCGTTGCCCTGGTGGAATGGGCACGCAGCCCAACAGGAGGCTCCTTTTAGCCAAAGAATAGCAGGTCTTGATGCACAAGGTAACCCAGCGGGAGATGGTCCTCTTGTGCACCGCCCGACCTTTTTTGGCACCCACGTAGCCAACAAAGAGCTGGTCATCCACCCGGAAGTGTTTTGTGCGGTCAATATAGAAGGAGCGCGCACGTTTTGGGTCCAGACGGTGGAGCCTCTCTTCCTCTCTGGAAGGATGCGGAAAGAAGGTGGGCAAAGTGATGGTCTGCCCAATGTGGAAAGCAGTAACCACCTTTGGCAAGAAGGACGGACGCGTCCGAAGAACCTGGTCTGGATGAACAGACAGAAAGGGAGGTTTGCAAGATAGAGCCTGGAGCTCACTCACCCGCCGAGCGGAGGTGATGGCCACCAGAAAGGCTGTCTTCAGAGTCAGAAGACGAAGAGGACAGTTATGTAGAGGCTCAAAGGGAGCGCACATGAGAAAGGTAAGAACCAAGTTAAAGTCCCACTGAGGCATCACAAACGGAACAGGAGGGAAGAGGTGAGTAATGCCTTTTAAGAACCTGTTAACAACAGGGGACTTGAAAAGGGAGGGCTGATCAGGGAGCCTGAGGAAGGCCGAGATAGCACAAAGATAACCCTTGATGGTACCCAGGGCAGAACCCTGTTGGGCCAGAGAGAAGGAACAGAAGGACCTCAGAAAGAGGGGCAGAAAGGGGATTCACAGCCTTTGCTGTGCACCATGCCACAAATTTGTTCCACCTGCAGGCGTATACCACCTTAGTGGAGGGACGCCTGGCTGCCAGAATCACATCACAAACTTCGGGAGGCAAGTCGAAAGGAATCAACTGCCGCTGCTCAATCTCCACGCAAGCAGGTGTAGACTGGACAGGTTCGGGTGGAGGACCGTCCCCTGCTGCTGCGACAGAAGATCCTCCCGAAGAGGCAGACGGATCGGGGATCTACGCTCATATTGAGTAGCTCGGGATACCAAACTCTTCGAGCCCAGTCCGGAGCCACAAGAATGACTTGGGCCCGGTCGTGCCGAATCTTCAACACTCTGGGTAGAAGTGGTATAGGCGGAAAGGCGTACAACAGACCGCAACTCCACTCGTGACAAAGCGTCGCCGAGCGAGTGCCGCCTTGGAAATTCCAACGCGCAGAACTGACGACATTGCGCGTTCTCTTCGGTGGCGAATAGATCTAACCAAGGCTCTCCCCACTGTAGAAAGAGTCCTTGCGCCACTTCCGAGTGAAGACGCCATTCGTGATCCATCATGCACCTGCAGCTGAGTTCGTCCGCCCTGGCGTTCAGCGAACCTGCCAGGTGTTGAACCATCAGGAACATGCCCTGATGTTCCAGCCATGTCCAGAGGCGCAGAGCCTCCTGACAAAGGGTCCACGACCCCACCCCGCCTTGTTTGTTGCAGTACCACATGGCGGTGGTGTTGTCTGAACACCTGCACTACCTTCCCTTTGACAGAGGGAAGGAATGCCTTGAGTGCAAGTCGGATCGCCCGGAGCTCCAGAATGTTGATATGGAGCCGGGACTCCGCCGGAGACCAGAGGCCTCTGATCTCCGCCTCTCCCATGTGACCGCCCCATCCCAGAAGGGACGCGTCCATCACAACTGTGTGCTCTGGCTGGGGAAGGGAGAGGGATCTGCCCATGACCCATTGCCGGTTCGAGAGCCACCACTGCAACTGTTTTGCAGTCCCCTCCGAGATCTGGACGTGATCGGACAGGTTGCCCTGGTGCTGCGCCCACTGGAACTTCAGGTCCCACTGCAGAGCCCGCATATGCCATCTGGCATGATTGACCAGCAGGATGCAGGAGGCCATGAGGCCCAGCAGCCTCAGGGTCATCCGTACCGAAACCCAGGATAAAGGCTGAAAGATCGGAATCATAGCCTGAATATCCCGGACTCGCCGTTCGGGAGGATAGGCCCGAAACTGCGTCGTGTCCAGAACTGCTCCGATGAAAAGGAGCTGTGGAGAAGGAATCAGATGCGACTTCGGCACATTGATGGAGAACCCCAGCGAGTGCAGGAGTTCGGCCGTAGTCTGGAGGTGGGAGACGACTGCCTGGGACGAGCCCGCCTTCAGCAGCCAGTCGTCGAGGTAGGGGAAGACTGAAACCCCTGCCCGGCGCAGATGAGCTGCGACCACCGCCAACACTTTCGTGAACACCCGAGGGGCACTGGTAAGGCCAAAGGGGAGCACGGTGAACTGAAAATGCTCGGGGCCTACCGTGAACCGAAGGTAACGCCGGCAGGACGGGGATGTGGAAATATGCGTCCTGCAAGTCCAACGCTACCAACCAGTCTCCAGGGTCGAGGGCAGTCAAGACCTGAGCTAGGGCGAGCATCTTGAACTTCTCCTTCCGGAGGAAGCGATTGACGTTCCGGAGGTCCAAGATAGGACGCATGTCCTCCTTGTCCTTTTGGGCACCAGGAAGTAGTGGGAGTAGCAACCACGCCCTACTTCTGGGGTCGGAACATGCTTGATGGCCCTCTTGGCCAAGAGGGCCGTGACTTCCTTCTGCAGAAGTACCAAGTGATCCCCTGACATGCAGTGGAATTGAGGTGGAATGGCTGGGGGGGTGGACTCGAAGGGGAGGGAGTAGCCCCTTCGGACAATGTCCAAGACCGACCTGCCCGAGGTGATGGTACGCCAGTGGGGAAGGTGATGGCGAACCCTGCCCCCTACTGGCGTGCTGTGCACCTGAAAGGAGGGACTAGGAGGGTTTGGAGGCCGCGGACGGGTTGGAGGTGGTGGCCTGACCCGCACGCTGGTTGCCCGATCTGCCACGGCGGAATCCACGTCCTCGGCCACACGAAGACGCCTGCTGCGCGGGCCGGTGGCTGGGCTGCTGACGTGAAGGGGCACCCCTACCGTGGCCACGATAGGGGCGAAAAGCAGAAGTCAGCGGAGGGCGTGTAGCAGAAAGGCCCAGGGACTTTGCAGTAGCCCGTGAGTCCTTAAAGCGCTCCAACGCATGGTCTGCTTTGGACCCAAAAAGACAGACTCCATCAAAGGGCATGTCCATGAGAGTATTCTGGACATCCCCTGAAAAACCAGTGGTTCTCAGCCAGGCGTGGCGTCGTAGCGCCACCGTCGTTGCAATAGACCTGCCCAGCGAGTCGGCGGTATCAAGGCCACATCGAATTGTATATTTGGCCGCATCCCTTCCTTCCGCAATGGCGCGGGAAAGCAGTGTCTGGACCTCCTCAGAACACTGGGGCAAAACATCCGCCACCGAATCCCACAAGGAGTGGGTATATCGGCCCAAAAGGCAAGCGGTGTTGACGGACCGCAAGCCAGCACTGGAGGAAGAAAAACCCTTCTTCCCAAATTGATCCAGGCGTTTTGATTCCCTATCCGGAGGGGCGGTAGGGAAGGCGGTTTGGGAAGCGGAGGCTTGGACAACCAAGCTCTCTGGGGTGGGGTGGACAGAGAGAAACAGGGGGTCGCCCGGAGCTGGGCGATGGCGTCGGGACACGTTCCTATCCACAGGAGCCCCTGTGTTGGGCTTGGACCAGGCGCCCAAAAGAACGTCAGTGAGGGCGTCGTTAAACGGCAGCACAGTCTCCGAAGGAGGCTGCCGACTGAAGCACCTCTGTCAAGAGATTAACCTTGACCGCCACAGCAGGGAGTTGGAGATGTAAGGCTCCAGCTGCCCTACGCAACACCGTTGCAAAATTGGCTCCCTCCTCCGTAGCCACGGGAGGAGACAGCATGCCAGTGTCAGGGGAATTATCTAGACCACTAGCATCCCCTAGACCCTCTGTCCAGTCCTCATCGTACTGACACTGTTGTGTCAGAGGGTCATCAGACCCCTCCCAGTCCTCCTGGTCCTCCTCAGGTTCAAAATAAGGGGGAGGAGGGACATTTGGGACCCAAGGTCTCATCGGCGCCGAGCGACGTCGGTCCGGGTCCATGTCCGGAGCCGGAAGGAACTGGGGAACGACGCCGCTCGGAGCCCCAGGCGGCGTCGAGAACGGCACCGGAGACATCGGCGCCGGCGGAGGTGTCGTTAGGTCGACCGGCGTCGATGGGGGTTGTGGAGCCGGGATCGAGGCCGGGGCCGAGATCGAGGCTGGAGGCACGGGCAACGCCGGGGCCGGAGCCGTCGGAGCAACCCCATCAGGGCCTGCGGGGCCCGAAGGCGCACCGGAGGGGCCTGGAGGCCCGAAGAGGCAGGCCATGGCCGACAGGAATTCCTGCACTTTGGCCGGATCCGCCCCCGAACCCGGGAAGGGCGGGGGCGACTCCACAGGCATGTCCGGGGCCGCGGGGGCGGGGACGGTGCCGGGAGGGGCCTCAGCCGAGTCGCGAGACCGGCGAGGCGAAGTCCTAGAGCGATGATGCTTTTTGGACTTGTGTTTTGACTTTCCGGACGAAGAAGACTTCGATGCCGACGACCGGTGTGGACTCCGCGATCGACCCCTGGACCTCTCACGCGACCGGGGCTTCCGCGGAGCCGAATGCCGGGCCTCGAGGAGCTTTCGAGACCGCTCTCGCAAAGCTTTCGGGTTGAGGGCCTGGCAGTCGGTACAAGACTCCGTGTCGTGGCCTCGGCCGAGGCAGAAGAGACTCCCAATGCGGGTCGGTGACGGACATCATCCGAGCACAGGCGCCGCAACGTTTGAAACCGGGCATCCCTACGACACCTTGATAGAAAAACAGTGAAAAAATTCACCAAAAAGTATGGTCAAAAAATGACCAGGGCACTGCTCTTCCCGGATCTGCGCTTGCTGGCGCGGAAAAAGAAGAACTGACGTCAGCGCGCAGGGGCGGCGCCTAAGTACTGCCCGCGACGTCATCCCGGCGATCACGACGCCGACGACGGACGCGGAGCCGCACGACGCCGCCTACCGACGCGCAAGGGTACTGCTACGCAAAAAACTTTCCGGATCCAGCCTGACGCCTGGGGATATTCTAAGGTAAGGAATCTGTCACTAACGTGTCTTTCAGATACAATGGTTTCCTTCGGGAGAGATTTTATGTCTAAATCTTAGGCAAAGTAATGCGATTTAAAAAATAGATTGTGATTATACAGTTAATTGTATTCACTGTATAAAGATCATTGATGTGATTGATGCTGAAGTGTCTTTTTACACATTACAGGTGCTCCAACAAACCGTGAAGGTGAATAGTGGCATTTGTGAAAAGTTATGCATTGGTGCTGTGCATGGGGCTGAAAAAATTATGAATTCTCAGCACGAGTCAAAAGAGTAAACTGTTTACATCATAATAAATCAAGTCCAGTAGTTCATTTGCCCATGTTTCGACCTCATATGAAAATATTTATTCAGGCTAATCAGGAGAAAACATATGAAGCAAACAGTATAGAGTGGAAAAAAAAAAATCACGGCTATTTGATTACGAATAGGTCAGGGCATTAATGTGGAGCCGACTGACATTAACAACGAGATCCTGCCAAAAGGCTGAAACACAGCAACGTCGAGAGATCGGTGTGCAGGCCTTAGAGTATAGAGACCCCGAGCAGCAGACACTGGAAATCAGAAGAGCTATACAAAGGGTTTCCAACATGAAACAACGGAACAGACCAACTCCGTTACAATTTTTACAGCTAAAATGCCAATATAAGCAGTTAACACATTGTCTTTGAAGAGCGACGAGCTGCCTTCCACTGAATCAAAAAGGAACCCAGCAGCACATCAGAAACATTAAATACCATGCTGGGTTTTAAATAGACATGCTTGATTAATCAGGCAAATTGCATTCAAATACCAGCAAGAAGCTTATTAAAGTTAAAAAAAAAAATTAAAAATTTAAAAAAGGGCTCATTGGCAAAGTTAACAGATATGGTCTTGGCTGCCAGGCTACTAACTTTGCAAATTTGTGGATTTCTGTAAGCCCAAAGTAAATAAAAATTGGTCACTCATTCAGGCTCATGTGCACGCCAAAGCAGCAGTCTTTGAAAGTTTTTGCAATAAAATTTACAAACCCGTCGAAAGACGGCTTTCTGTGCATGTATAGCAGCCATTTTGAAATGGGTAGGAGGTCCAATAAAAAAAAAAATTGAAAAAAGGTACACTGCTAACATGGGTGTATGGGATGCAGTGCACACTTCAGGTTGTGGCGAGGGCCTGGCAGCAATGTCTGGAACGCTGCAAAGCCTTAAAATAAATATATAAAAATAACTTCTAAACAAACGCTATTTCTCAACCCAGTCATTAAAAGGGTTGATTTTCTTTGTGGGTGACTACTACCTGGGCATGGTCACCTTCACAAAAGAGCCAATAGCTGAAGTTGGGAGGGTGAGAGGGAGAGGCGCATTTCTACCTAGTCCCATTCCCGAAATAAAGTATGGGGATTTTACTGTAGTTTCTACATAAGAGACATAAATCTGCCTTTGTGCTGAACTTCAGAGATACCCCTCTCAATGTGGGTGAGAATACATTTTTTTAAATTGCTGATCAGATGCTGCCAATTTGTCTCCATTTCACATTAGGGGGGGTCACCATGTTAAGTACAATGCAAACTGCTTTATCTACCAACTTACTTTTAAGACCAGATAAGCTTCAGCAAAGAAGCACAGCACCAAGTCAGAGTCCAGCTTAAGCCAGATGCGGACAGTGCCCCCATCAGATTATCCAAGTGTCTTCCATATATTTCCATATACAACTTGCCATTTTTGCATAGAGAAAAATTTAACTCGAACTGTGTGGCACTTGAGACATCTCCTCTTGAGACATCTCATCTTAAGACCCAGGCCAAAAAGATTTGCTTTCTACAGGATTGAGTCAGAGGATGAATGTGCATTTAAATCTAGAGGATGTAATTCATGCAGTGCAAGCTGAGAAATATGAACAAAAGGTTAAAGATCTGGCCTGGAAATGAGATTTAGAAAACAGGACATGAAGGAATAACCTGCTGTCAGTAGACATCCAGGAAGGTGCAGAAGCAGGGATACCAGGGGATTCATTTTTATATACATTTCAACAAGAATTCCCAAGCCTGGGAGACAGTCAAATTTAAAGAGTTGATGGATTTCTTTAAGAAACCCAAGGATTTAGGGAAGCATAACAAACCACAAGCTATTTTGACACGTGGGAGAATTTCTTTTCAGAGTGTCTCTGATGCAGACGGCACACCCTAATGATCCTCACAAGGTTGGTGAGCTGGCTTCCTTACTACGTGCAGACTTCAGGAGCTGTATTACACAAAGTGCCCCGGGGGCGTAAAAGACGTTGGACCCTGCTTTGCGCGCCCCTGGGGCACTTTGGTATTACAGAAGGGGCCGCAGACCCTTGTGCGGCCCCTTCTGCAATACAATAGTGCTGGCGCACAAAGCGCTAGCACCATCTCCGGGGGGGCGTTCCCTCATTTGCATGGGGGCGTGCCCCATGCATATGAGGGAATCCCTTTGCCTCTGCACCCATGCCATATTACAGACAGAGGCAAGGAAGCTGTTGGGGGGGCGCACTGACAGTGCACCCCCTGATGGCAGCACTCTGCAGGGGGTCTTATGAATTCCCCCCCGCCCCCCAGACATCCCCTTGCAGGCGAGTGCAGTCAGCGACTGCACTCGCCTGCAAGGGGATCTCCAATCCCCTTTACAAAGTACAGGTGGGTTGCCGCCCGCACTGTGATAAAACGGAGCGGCTTTAAAGCAGCCGCTCCATTTTTCACATGAATGCGAATAAGGTGGTTAAATCCAGACAGAATCATGGTCTCAAATACGTTGATAGTTAAGATAGTTTTTACTATCGCTTCATGTCAAACAACGAGACAGCGGATATCATATTGGTACAATATTAGATTCTCTGTGGAATGAGATAATCATCAAGATTTTCCCACTCTTATTATATGGAGTTATTTCTTTATTAGTACAATAGCTTCTTACAACTTTACTGTATAATATTAACACCGGAGGGCAAGTCTGAAGAAGCCCAACAACAACTACCCCATTCCACTACTTGAGATTAAGGGTGTGATTTAATCTCTCCCGTTAAGAAAGCAATTGTGTCCCAATGCAATCGCATTTGAGTCTTAAAGAATATTTTGCAACCTACTTTCTCCATTCTTACCGTCTGCTCCAGATTTGATAATGTCGATAAGGCACCTCTCATATGCGACTTTTCACTAATTTTCTAAAAAGGGTAACGATCAATTGATGTGTTCCACAGAATGACCCATTTAATTAATAAACCGATTCTAAAACTTAATCTAAAATGTTAGCTAATCGTCCGGTCCCTATGAGGATCAAGTCAGCCAATCCCATATACCAGTTTGTTAGTGTAGGGATACCACCATTCCTACCAACTAACTTAGCATATGTAGTACCATCGGGCACAATGCACTTGTAATAAGGCAGACAGCACATTAATAAAGTTGGTCAAGGCCTAACCCGTCTGCCAAACTTAATCAGATCCCTAGTCTCTGTAGCCCCATATTCTGCCCATGCAGATGAATCTCTTTACCTTAATACTGGCAGAAAGCGAACAGCCTATCCTGAACAGAAAACACTTCTTGGCCCCTGCAAGTTTATGTCCTACCCAGACAGCTCATCTCTCCCAGAAAGGGAAGGCAACCGGTTACCAACAGACCCTCTCACAAGAACTGCAACTGGAAGAGGAGATACCATTTAGGGTGATGTCCAGGCGAACTGTGGGTAATCAAACACCCGCTCTGATAACCTTGATTATTGAGCAACTCCAGTCAGGTAACTTCAGTCTATCGACAACCTACCAGCTCTTCAAAATTGTGCTATTAAGAAACTGCAAGTACAGAAGACAATATCCACAATACCAGAGTGGCCTTGAGGCAGAGGAAAGGGCCAACAGGTCATCATTTCCAGAGTGCAAGAAATGTGGTTAGCAGCAAAGTTCGAGAGAATGATATATGGAGTATACTGCGAGCAGTATAACAGGGGGCAGGGCGTGCACTCACCTTGCATCATGCTTCTGTAGGCTGTGTCTGTGATGGCATAGATGTGTGGCGGCATCTCGTGGCGCTTTTTGCCCTTGTACATGTCCACAATCTCCTCAGAGTAAATGGGTAAATTCTTATATGGGTTGATGACTACGCAAAACAAGCCGGAGTAAGTCTGTACAAGGGAGAAAAAAAAACAAGTCAGAAGTAGTCTGACCAGGCATTAGAACGTCATGTGGACTGACCACGGCAAGCCGACAAGAGGCCACTACTACCAAGATAAGACATGTGAGGCATGGGACTGAGACCAAGGAGACTGGAGGGGGACCAGTGTGTTAGGGATGGTGACTGGACTAAGCTATGGAGACCCCAAAATGTGGGAGGGGGCTGAGAGTACTGCAAGGAGACCCTGGTGAGGTAGGGGCTGTCAGACTAAGGCTTGGGCAGAATTAATTGCTATCAAGGCAATAAGACCCTGCACTGGATGAAGGTTGGGGTGCTGCCACCAAGGCAAGGAGATTTGGGGGGGGGGGAGGGGGGCAAGCGACCTACCCAAGTTCTGCAAAAGTAAGTTTTTTGCATAAATTGTGCAAGTGTGAAGCAACAGGGTGCTATGACAACACGAGGAGAAAAATATAATGGAGCTCAGCAGAACGGCCCAATGTAGTATAAGGAGGAAGAGGTCTTGAACAAATGTAGCAACACTAAGGGAGAGAAGAAATATGAAACTATTCCCACTGAAAAGCTTACAGAAATAGAGTGCCAAGGGCACCACTACTAAGTATTGAAAGATATGGGCGAGTCTTTAGATTGACCCTGGCTTTGGCATTTTAGGTAAGCGCCCTTGTGTTGAGGAGTCACAAGAAGCACAGTTGCACACGCTCTAGAAGGTTGGTCAGATTGCACACACTATTGACTTGGTAGAGGAGCCAGCAGCAGCGAGCAAGAACTCGAATGCTGGACCCTGCACGTCATCTACTCTAAGATGACAACTACTAAAGAGCAAGCTGCATCTATGTGGATACCAGTGGAGCTCGTTTACTCAACTACTGAAAGTATGCAACATGGAGGACATGATTTTGAAAACCCTGCCTAGAAAAATCCTCATCTTTCAGAGCTGGTTAAGGAGAGCTGCTCAGTATTTACCTGGATACTATTATAGTGTAGAAATTGCTGCATAAAGAACTTCTGTAACACCACTTCCTCAGATCACAGAATCGACAAATATGGGGGTTGGACAAGGGACACTGCTCAGTGGGACAGTAGCTGGCATTTGAAGAAAAGAGTTTTGCCTTGACCAAAGACCACTGGTCACTGAACATCTGAACAATATAAAGCTCTAAAACATCTGTAAACACTCAAAGACTGCGCTCAAGGCATAGTGGAGACTAAACACTGCCCATATAAAGATGGCGCCCAGATAAGGCTGCATGCTGCTCACATAAAGATGACCCCAATATTAGGCATAGATTAGACCGCATGCTTTCCATACAAAGATGGCAGTTGCGAAATGGGGAGCACAGCACTGGCTAAGTGTACAAACTTCAGCTTCATTAGGGGGGAAAAAAGCATGTGTGCAAATATGTAAAGGCACACACTCGCCGAGCTCGGAAATACTTTAGAGACCATAAAAGGTATGATAAAACATACCTTTAAGTGAAATGCTATTCCACAGAACACAAACATTTAAAAAAAAAAAAAAAAAAAAACGACATCAGTAAGTGGCTATTAACTGGAGGAAGAAATGCTGATCTACTGGTTTGCTGTTGTGATTTGCATATAGTACTAACCGGGGCAATGTTGCAAGGAGGCAAAAAAGGTTCTTTAGAAAGCCAAGCAGTCCTCCTGATCGCAGTCAAGTGGCCAGTTCCAGCAGGATACCCGAGCACGTTGGTAAGCTGCTTATACAGTCAAAGGCGAGAAGATAGATTTTTAATTTGACCCCCAGTGTGGCCCACAAGACAGACTGTACCTGGAGGTTGGCTAAGAGCATCCACTGCACATCCAGGACGAGCACTGTATCAGAGTATTCCATTTTACTGATTTTCTCTTTTTTTACAGAACAATGAGTTTACTGTCAGTATGTTTTAAAGCGCCCTGCCCCCCCTGAAAAAAACAGGCTTGTGGCGAGTGCCTCTAAATGCTGTCTTCCATGAATTCCAGGCCAGCAGCTGAGCAAATAGCAATGAGTTAAAAAAACACGCTCATATTTTCTTAAATGCAGGTATATTTAAACATAGTTCTGGTATAATGCTAATATTTACCTGTGGGTGTAATGTTTTATTATATTTGGCTGTTTTATTTGCTGAACCACAACAGGCATCGAGGTAT
The DNA here is from genome assembly GCA_963921515.1 of Calotriton arnoldi. Taxonomy (NCBI): domain Eukaryota; kingdom Metazoa; phylum Chordata; class Amphibia; order Caudata; family Salamandridae; genus Calotriton; species Calotriton arnoldi. The sequence goes on along the minus strand of CAWUFW010004562.1, from coordinate 1,268,041 downwards.
GAGGGCATGTCTATCAGTTAAATAAATGTGGAAATTAAAGATTATGACTTAATTTACACTCAAAACAAAATATGGATATGTACCAATAAGATGGCCAAAAATATATATATGGATAAATACAAGGAAAATGTTACAAAAACAAATACCATAAAACCGGTAGACCTAAACAGGATACACAACCCAAAGAACAGGTTTTCACTTGTTACCAGCCTCTAGTTGGGGGAGTTCCGGACTGTCTTTTCAAGAGCGGGATCGGAAGGGTGTAACTAAAGCCCTTGTAAAAGGGGCCAGAAAATATAGCCCAAAATAAATGGCAAAACCTGAAAGGCCAGGTATTGCCATTCTGAAGCAGTGACTGCTCGGCCACGTGCAAGACATGGAGCCCGTGCGTGCTGCGCAGCAGCGGCGGCGGCCTCCGGTAGGCCCCTTGCAGAGGCCTCGTCGCTGCAGACACCGGCATCGCTCGGACTCCGGGTCAAGGCAGGACCGACGAGCCCGGCCTCGAGCTCTTAATCCTAAGCTTGTGATCAGGGAGGTCATCGCTGTGCAAGCACGAGGCGGGGTCGAGCCTGAGTTGAAACAAACATCTGCGTAACAGGTCCTTCAGGTCAGACAAGAAAATATGCCTGTCAGAAGAGTGCCAAAGGGCACCCCGTATACTTCCGGGCCCCGGAGAGAACGATAGGTGCCTCCACAGCGGCCCAGGGATCTCCGTCCACAGCAGCTGATACCAGAGGGCACCACGAGTCATTTGGTAATGACAGCCCCAACTTACCACCTTCGGTCCCTGCACGAGAGCCACCCCGTGCAGTAATGCGAGTTGTCACCTCTTGGGGGTGTGTTCAGAGCACCGAAGCCATCACATTGGGGTCAGCTCTTCACACCACCTCATATTCCTCTGCTGACCGACTCAGCCCATCAATCGTTAGTCACGCCACAGATGTGAATTAGTCCCAACACTTCTGGGTACCATTCTTTCAAACTTCTGTTAACGTATGCCACCAGACAGCATGCTAAACCTGTAGGTGATGGCAGCAAGACAGTTCTTCAACACTGGGAAACTATAAAGGGTCATCCTCCCGGTGCCTCAGCTGGGACCGGATACTTCTCTTAAGGCTAAAAACGTTCTGCAGGTTAACACGTCCCACCACCATTGGCTTGATCTGGAAAGGAAGGTATAGTGATCTTGTCTAGAACAAGACAAAAAAAAAAAAAAAAAAAGGCTTGAAGCTTGCCTTTCTCCTCAATTCCCCTCATCACTCCACCTGAAAATCAGAACAGTTGCTCTGCTGGGGACACTGTAAAACTAACCACTCCGTGCACCCATCAATCAGTCTACAGAGTGGGACTTAAGAGGAGGCAGAGGCCATCAGAAAAATCTTACTTGAGCAGTCTTTGATTGCCAATGAGCGACTACGGCAAAAGAGCTGGAGGTAGGACTAGAGCACAGGTAGGCAGGTGTAACACCAGAACTGAGGGAGGCCTGGGAAAGCCTAGAGTGCCTTCTTAGACTTGAAGGGGAAGGTAACCTCAAGACGGTACAGTAGAAGATGCAGAGAACTTAGTTGGTCTTCCTACTTCTTGACAAGCAAGTTGCCCAGAAGTTACTGTCATCCTTATGTCTCATAAGGACCCCCAGCCGCCCGACTACATGGAACAGGGCTTTAACAATATATATTTTTTAAAGTATAAAAATAAACACCCCCAAATAGACATTTCTTGTTTTAAGGTTATATTTTCTGCAAACGCGAGGAATGCAGCAGATATACGTTTTAATTGTGGAAAGTTATTACATAGAGTTTATCTAGGCCCGAAGGCTGCCGTACTGCTTTACACCGAACAAAGAATCTGTTCCAGCACGTGTGGCTACAGTAGCACAGGCAGGCCCTTACATAAGCTGGGAGGTAACACGAGCCAAGCAGAAAGGTTTACAAACAGAGGTTGGGGTCGGTTGGAAGAACAGAGTGGCTAGAATTGGGATCCTCCTTCAAATTGCAGCATGGGAAGGGAAATACAGGACTACGTAGATTTAAGTAATCGAAAAGGGGGGGGGCCAAACTGTGGCCACTAAGGGGCACATTTTGTGCAGAAAGACTCCTGTGCCCGTTCTGTTCCTGAGGCCAAGTTAGCTGGGCTCCCTCAAGCACAAGATCACTAGCGGAGAAATGTGTACACAAGGCGCATATAAGAATGTACCAAAGAGAATCCCAGAAGAGAGGTGAAGGGAACAGGCCTGTCTCATTCAGCGACTCCAGCTCTTGAGCCTACGTCACACTACAACCTCTGAGTTTTACCCAAGGATCAATTCACCCACTGCAGCAGGGGCCATACATCAATAAACACTACTTTGGAAGGTCTCAAGGGTTAATTCAGGGAGCTGTGATGCTTTTGTCCTCCAGTGTTCGTTCCGATTTAAGCAACTGAAATTCCTTCTGGTTACTACACGATGTTGCAGTGGTTATGCCCACATTCCATGAACAGCTTTGGCCTCAGTTTTCACCACAAGATGGGGAACTCAGATTCTATTCCCCGCTGAGCCTTAGTTTTGAGTTTGCCACCAACAAGACCAAAATCGTGATCTTCAGGAAGAGCACTTAACCATGGGGCTCCACCATGACCAGCACCAAGAAACTAGATGACCACTCAAGTCAACTTAATCACTGCCTCATGCTTCCATACCCTGAACATGCGAAGGAAGATTTTCAAAAGGCTCCCAATCAGCACCTGGAAAAAACGTAACTCACTCCCTTGTTACAATGGAGCTGGACTAAAGGAACACCCTCTATGCAGGAATCAGCAAAAACTCACCATAAAGCTGCAGACCATTCAGAATACCCCTCAACCTCCCACGCTTCACTTGCACCTTCAGGTGTGGTGTTCCACTGGCTCTCCATACACAAACTAGAATTCAAACTCCTCACCAACAGCACACTTCAAGGAACTACATGACACTAGCCCAGCATACCTCACATCTGCTTTCACAAACCTTCCAGACATCACCACTCATTCAGACTTCTACTTGCACACACCCCACGCATACAGAAAGAGATCCGTCAGTTAAGCCTTTACCAACATTGCTCCTAAAGCGTGGAACGAAAGGCTACTAAAACAAGCACTTTCGCCTCACTTCTTGAATTCCACATGAAGCTGAAGATCCAACATGAGTGTGCTCTACAAATCTGAACAACATCACAGTGCTTTCCCAAGACTGGGTTAATGCTTCAGAAACTCATGCAAGGTGCTAGGCCAGGTGCCATGTGTTAAGGGCTTTATTCAACATTGTTCCGTACGGTGCTCCGGTGAGGTCCAGTCTAGCTTTGCCTCTACTGCAAGCAGAGCCCATCTAGCAGCTGGTAGTACCATGGCATGCGAGAGCTGTCCTTACAGACTGCTTCCAACAAGTTAATCCACGCACACCTGGAGTGCTCAGTGCTTGTCTGTTATTTCACTCAACAGCAAAGTGAACACAGAAACAGCATCCATTAAAGCCTACCGACCGAGCACACGTCTGTTTAACTATACCACGCTGGCTCCTTGGCAGTCATAAATGGGGGCCTCATGTGGGACGATAAACTGCAGGAGAATATAGGACTGCCTAAGAGGGCAGATTGTGCACAGATTTTACAACTGCCACGGCTCGCCTTTGACACTCGAACCGATGTGGACAAAGTGGGGGCATCAGCCTTGGGAAACTAAATGGATCCCACAGGTCAGGCTTCTGGCATGGGCGAGCAGAGCCTGAGTCGCCAAGTGTTAACATGATCTGTTTTTGCAGGGTTCTCCCAAAACCTTTTGCCTTCCTCCTATATTTTTTTTCACTTGTTTTTGGTGGTGTTGGGACTCTGGGCACTTTACAGGAGAGAGCACATGCACTCTCGCACTGATCAGCAGTGGTAAACTTTGTAAGATTGGTCTACACCTTTTTGGCATACTTAATTTACCTGCAAGTCCCTTGTACAGAGATATCATACCCAGGGCCTGTAAATTAAATGCTACAGTAGGCCTGCAGTGCTGCTCGCACCACCCACAGAAGTAGCTTTTCAAACGGGTCTCCGGCCTCTGCAGGGCCTGCATGCGCAGTTTACTGCCACAGTGACTTGCCATTTAAAGTGCTTGCCAAGTCTGAAACTCCCTTTTCACTCCAAATAGGTCACCCCTAAGGTAGACACTAGGTAGCCCTATGGGCAGGGTGCTGTGTAGGTAAAAGGTAGAACATGTGCCTTTGTTTTGTGGCATGTCCTGGTAGTGACAAACAGCCTATTTGGTTTCTCACTGCTGTGAGGCTGCTACTCTCATAGGTTTGCATTGGGAATTCCCTGATGTGTTTCAGTGGCAATTTCTAATCTGGAAGGAGTACGTACCACTGCCATGCTTGGTATGTCTGGAATAGTGGTGAAAAATCCTGCTGATTAGGGAAAGACGATTTTACTACTAGTTTAGAAATGCCACTTTTAGAAGTGGGCATTTGTGTGCTTATGACTGTGCTTTGCAGCATGACTCCAATCAACCTCTGTTTTACACCGACTGGGGCCTATTTTGTGCCTTCACTCTAGACCAGAGGTCTTCAAACTTTTTGCTCGGAGTGGTTTTAATCGCTTATTAACGCCACAAGCGCTGTTTTAACGCAATATGCCACCTTTCTAGCCCGCTCACCTACCCCATGCAGCTACCCACCAAAAAACCCCAACACTCTCCTCCCACTAGCCCCCCATACTCCACCAGGGTGATGGAGATATTCAGTGGGTGATTCAGGAGAGTTGTGGGACGTGCTATTGTGTCGGTCATGAGGCCTGTCACTGTTCTGCCAGGGAGACTACCTTCTGGACATAAGGGGGGGCACTGCTTCAGAATGGTCTTCACCAGCGATAACGAGGGAGCCAAATACACTTCCGCCCAGGCCAGGGCACTATCGAACAAAGGCCGACCCTGGGTGTACGGCCAGCGGCGAGGGGAGCAGCTGGCCAGTATTGTCTGCCCGCATGGTGGAAGTTGTGGACGTTTCACAACACAATGTGCCTCGCACTGACCAGCAGAAACTGCAGACCAAGGCGAAAATTACATGTGCGAAGTGGATGTGGCATCACTGCCAGCGACGGGCAGTGCCGCGCGCATCATACTTCCTGGTGACAGTTCAGGGTGCCAACTCGAGGCAGGAAGGGGCGGCGCATCTCAACACTGCTCCGGGCAGTGAAACCTGGCCTGCCTCACCTGGCCCAGCAGCTGTCTCGGGTTACAGTACCCGGAGGGGGCGCCCTGTGCTCTTGTTCTAAGCTGGGACATCAGGGAGGGGTGGGTGGGGGCGATAAGCGCCTGTCAGCAGACAGTCCAGCGCCATGATTCTCCGCCAGACAGATGAAAGCGCAGCCAGAGAATAAGAGGGCGGAGAGTACCAGGGTGGTGCCACACGAGGCCCCATCAATGCACCTAGAAGCCACAGATAAGGGTGATCAGACTTCTCAGCCTGGGGTTTACTTCTAGGCAGTAGTTGATTTGTGAAAGTGCTGGTACCCGAAAGCTCTGCTCAGAAGCCGGCGGAATTGAACTTAAACACGGGGAATACCAAGGCTGGCAGTCTTTCATCCACTACCAGACACTCCCAGCCACTTTTCTCGCTCTTACAAGTTTTTCCCTTTGTGATGGTTTTGCAGCCTTCCCCTCCCTCAGTCTTTCCGATCTGTGCATTTCCCCCCTTTCTTGCACCCAGTAAACATCTGACGCAGGAAATAAGTGCCGGTCTCAAACATAAGTGCCGGTGGCACCCCCGGCTCAAATTAAGCACTGCTTTTAGCTTCTGTAAGGCACAAGACGGACAGGTCCTGGTAAAAAGCGCGTCAGATATACGCTACTGGCAGATATTAGTGCGGCAGGTGGAGCTGGGACAGCTCCGAGACATGTTCCAACCTCTGGGGTTATCAGTCCTTGCAGCAGTCTGTCTTCGAGAAACGACTACGGTTTCTGCTGCTCAAGTGTCAAAAGCGTCGGCTTCTCAGATTTCTGCTCAACCATTTGTAGGAACGCTTGGTTGGCAGCCTACGTGCACTTCGCAACACAGATCCTGATCGCTTAATTGATGTGCGAACGGACTGTGCAGCCCCACCATATTCTTCAGCGCCGACAACTATAAATTACCTCCATCTCCCTTTAATTGCCAGCCTAGCTGCCTTCAACTTGCACAGCAACCCAGTTTAAACTAAAGCCCACAGTGACTGCAACTAAAGCAAGCTGCAAAGATGGCGAGGAATCTGCCGCCAGTGTGCAAAACGTGCCTTAAAGCTGGCTTTGTGAAAATGGGTCCCCTGCTGTATATCACAAGACCAGTGCGTGAGGACACAACCTGCTCCCTCTAGGAGCGTCTGACATGTACTGACGGGATGGGACCAGGAAACCAGCTGACAAACCTCGTAACCTACCACTATAAACTAATATTTTTAAAAAACTACGCCTACGTGAATGTTTAGGACAAAGTATTTATGTCAGACAATATATGTGTACAAGACATTCAGACATGGCACCACACTGAAAACAAGCATTAGCAATGCAATAGGTCTCGCATTTACGAAACTCTCGTAAATGTGACACCTATTGCATTTCAAATGCTGGTTTGTAAAAGTTCCCATGCGGCGCTTTCACTTTGTCGGCCGCGCCGCCCTTTTCCTTAAACGAGCCGTATCTAAAGAAAGGTGCGCGTCCGCCATTAAAGTGAAAGCGCGGTACGGGGCGCTTTTACAAAAAGTATTGGTCTGTGAACTTGACACATGCTTTTTTTTGTAAAAGCGCCCCATGCCCGGTTTCACTTTAATGGCTGCCGCGCCCCTTTCCTTAGACGCGGCTTGTCTAAGAAAAGGGGTGCGGCCGCCATTAAAGTGAAAGTGCGGCATGGGGCAGTTTAAAAAAAAAAGTTAAATGCTAAAAAAAAAAAAAAAAAAAAAAAAAAAAAAATGCAGCCGGGTTCGGCGTTGCAAATAAACTAAAGGCACGGCTGCCACTGTATGAGCGTGCAGTGCTATGAAGAGAAAAAAAAGCAATGGGGAGAGCGTGTCCCAAACAGCAGGCAGACCATTTAAGCAAATAGTGCTCAGAGGCTGTAATTAAAGCCTAGCGAGTAACATGTAACAGGGGGTATCCTTATGGGAGTTTACAAAATGAGAAGGTAGTACTAAGGAGGGACTATGTGGTAAATGAAGGATGACTGGAACGCAGGTAAGTTTGGAAACTTTAATCGAGATAGAGGAGAGATGAGCAGACTCCTCCAAGCCGGTCAAGACAATAACTGACTTGGAAGAGAACTCACTCGAACAAAGATATAGAACACAAAGCAGAGTACATTCTTGAAACACTAGACTGTAAAGCATGTACTACACATCTTCCCCTTCCCAATAACCCAAAGTAAACCAACAAAACGAGAAAAAAAAAAAACATACAAAGTCCTTGAGGGAAGTAGGTGGTCTGAGATTCCTCACAGAACGTGAATGAGACGAACCCTCAGAACCATGTAACAAACCAGCAATCTGAGAAGATATGAACACCCAGAAAGCCCACCCACAGGCACCAATGAGTCACCTCCACCAATAGTGGCACCAGAAATGTTCGGGCAAGTGGTAAGCTCCTGAGCCAAGACATAGCCACTGCTGGCGGGACTTTCCTTCCTAAGGACTCTATCACACCTTTGGTAAAGAGCGACAACGAAAATTCAATCGCTCACTATTATCCAAAACACAGGGATTAAAAACTGACTGCGTAGGGTCCCTTGAACTTTGAAAGACCACGCCCACTCCTCACCTTAACCAAGTCACCTACCTTGAACCGACAAGAGAACAATTCTTTTTTGACTATGGGAACTCTAACAAAATCCATAACCTCCCTCATCCAAGTGGGAACCAATTTGGAACCAGGGGCTCTACCCCTCATCAACTCAAAAGGAGATTTCGCACCATCACTTTGGCAAGTGGTCCAGTAAGCCCATAACATTTTGTCCACCATTTTACACACAACAAAACCATTAGACTGAGCCATCTGGATAATTCCTTTAACGACTTTGTTGGTCCGTTCACACAAACCATTCCCTTGTGGGTTGTACAATGAAGCGCGGTGATGAACAATACCACAATCTTTCAAAAACCCTTGCATCTCCCTTGAGACTAATTGAGTCCAGTTATCAGTGATGAGGACTGAAGGAATACCATCATCCCTAAATAACTGTCCGAGAAATTTGATGGTGCTCTCAGTAGTAACATCCCTCACAAATGTAACAGTCAACCACTTCGAAAAAACATCCACAACAACAACACCAAACCTGTCCCCATCATGCAACTCACCCATGGGGCCAATAAAATCCAAACAAATGCTGTGCCAAGCCTTACCAGGATTTTCAATGTGTCCAACAATTGACTTGCAACCCACTTTCAATCTCTTTTCACCCTCCTTACATACGGGGCAGCTTTCTACCCAATTGATCACCTGACCATCCAATCAAGGCCACCAAAAATGTTTTCAAACTACATTGGGTTAACATTTGACCAAGATGTCCCTCATGAGCCAAAGCTAGTAACCTTTTCCTAATGCCAAAAGGAGGAACAAACCTCTCGCCCCTCATCAACACCATCCCCACACAAAGACAATTCGTCCAAGATTTTGATACAAGGGCGAACAGAAACTGACAGCTCTCTCCTAGATCCTGATTTCAACATATTAATAACCACTCGTAGAGTGTCATCGTTCAGCCATCTCACGCGTCCAATCATTCGCATCAAAAGCACCCTCACCCACAAAAACTACATCATTCACTGAAGCTACAGCAACATCTTTTTCCCCGTCAACAAACTCAGGTCCTTCCACCAACTTCCAATCAACAGACATCCGAGAAACAGTCTGCTTGGACATTCCTCCACCCATGAATGTATTCTACCTCAAACTGAAATTCTTGTAATTTAGAAGCCAATTTCGCAATTCTCGCCGAACCTTTGCCTGTACCATCTGGAGATAAGATTTTAATAAATGGTTTGTGGTCAGTTCGAAGCAAAAATTTGGTACCCCACAGGTATGTATGGAAATACTCCACACCCCAAGATGCCGCAAGTGCCTCCCTTTCGATAACAGAATTTTGTTCTGCTTGGGTCAATGTCCTAGAGGCAAAGGCTACTGTTCCCTCAGCACCTGCTTTACGCCGAGACAACATGGCACCTAAACCAGTGGCAGGGGCATCCACCGTGAGAATAGATTTGCGGTTCACAAAGGGAATTAAAACGTTGGCTTCACAAATTTCTTTAATACTCAAAACATTGTTGATGTACACCCCACACAACTCACCCTTCTTTAATAAGCTCCTCAAAGAAGCAGTTGTCTGAGAAATTCTTTACAAACTTAGCATAATATTCAATTAATCCCATAAATGATCTTAAATGATCATTGTCTAAAGGAGGAGGAGGAGGAGCCAAATTGATGGCACTACAAAGACTTTTTTTTAGGTTTGACACCAGAAGCACTGATAGAGTACCCAAGATATTCAATCTGCTCAACAAGAAATGTACACTTCTTTGTGAAGCGCGAGACCCACATTAGACAGTTTTTCCCAAATCAATTTAAGGATTACATTGTGCTCCTCCACGGATTTCCCATGTACTAGAATGTCATCCTGAAAGTAAATTGTGTTGATTCCTTTAAAAATGTCTGTAACCATACGCTGGAAAACACTAGCGGCTGACGTTAATCCAAATGGCAACAGCGTGAATTGATAGGTGCCCTCAGGGGTAATGAACACTAAGGTGTTTAGAGTCATTATGCAGATTAATTTGGTGAGAAGTGCTCCTAAGATAAAGTTTTGAAAAGAACTTGGCACCATTAAGAGTAGACACTAACTCAGTGATATTTGGCAGTGGAAATGTATCGGCAACGACACACCGATTCAAAGATCTTAAGTCCCCACAAAATCTCAACTTGCCATCGGCCTTCGTAATAACGAGAGAAATCCATGGAGACGCCTCCACAGGTTCAATCACCTGCATCAAGCATTTCTTTCATAAGATTCTTAACCTCCTGCCTTACTACAATGGGGACACGCCTGACCTTATGTTGTATGGGTACAGAGTCCTTTTTTAAAACAATACGATGCACATAACCTTTGAGTTGACCAAGCTCTTCTCTAAATTCAGTTCTTGCCCCCTCAAGAATGCCTTCCACACTCTACAACCATAACCTGCATAGGTGCTCTGGGATTGCCAATAATCCTCAAGTCGTACTGGTGCACCCACCCAAGGATGGGTGGACCTTGCTCCGCTACATATACTTTACCTTGGATTTCTCTACCAGAAAATTTGATGAATGCAAGGAAGTACCCCAATATATTAATTGATTCACCTTAACCACCTGGAGCAATGTCTTTTGGCAATAGTATTTTGTCAACCCACAGTTCCTCAAACATCCTCTTAGGAATAATGGTACATTTGGATCAAATATCAACCATCAGACACCTCACAATCGTAAACCGTAAACAGCTTTGGGCCTATTCTCTCTTTTGTCCTAGTCATTGGACACACCACTACTAACCATTAAAATCTTGTTCACATGAGTTGTTCACATGAGGCACTCGCATGAGAATTGTTCACACGAGACACCCACCTCTGCCTCACCTTGAACATAGGCAATCCTAGGGCGAAATTTACTCTTACAAACTAGCATAATGACCCACTCGACCACACTTGAGACATTCTGGTTTGGCTGCAAAACAAAATTTAGAATCCGAAGAGTGAGAAACACTCCCACACCTATTACAAGTTTTGGGACCTGAACTCTTCCAGGTGAAAGATCTTTTGACAAACTTCCCCTAGTCTTTAATGGCAGCCACCACACTCAAGTCACCTTCAATACACTCATTGTCTTGACTGTGGCGAAGTGACACTTCAGAGACATCATAGCTCATATTTAGCTTCTCTAGTTCCTTCATGCACCTTTCAGATTGTTCAACGACCTTTGCCAAATCAATGGCAGTCTTAAGGGAGGGATTTTTTGACGCCCAAAGTCTCTCCTGTCTTTTCTTATTGTTACATTGAACAATAAGTTGATTGTATTAATTTGTCGGTCATCGTCCCAAATTTACATTTAATGGACAGTTCTCCAAGTCTTGAAATGAATTAGTCTATTGACTATCCTGGTTTCTGATGTTGGGTATAGAATTTATACCTATTCATAACCAGATTCTCCTCTTTAGCATATCTGGTTTCCAGTCTGCAAATGGCTTCTTTGTACTCAGGCATGGGTTGACCGTTAGCCTGTAGAGCTTGAGGTAAGTAGCGAAAAACAAGTTGCCCTTCCTTGCCCAACGTGCTGAGTAAGCTGCTTTCTTCCTTTTTGCAGAAAACTCTTGATCAAGTGAGTCAAGATAATTCTCAAACATGAGAATCCAGTCCTCCCACGAAATACTAGGAGAACCTGCTTGAGCCAAGAAATTTGGTGGTAAGACAACAGATTTGGGCAGAAGCCATACTGAATGTGCACGAGAAAGGAGAAAAGTAGAAATGGCCACAATATGTTGGAAACAGGAGGAAGTACCTTTTCAATATTCGCAGACATACTTGTGTGAATAATCCAGAAGAACAAATGCGATGAAGTGATATACCACAGGTGTGTATGTCACCGAAGATCCCACAAAGTAGTTTTCAAATCGCCAAGCTGACGAAGATAGTCTCCGTAGTGCAGTTGCTAAGATACGCGATGAAACTTGGAAAGCCCAAAATGGCTGACAGCGTAGATGCGTAAACGTGCAGCGTGGAGACTCCGAGCGTTGCTAGGTAACCACAGCTGAAAGCATAGGCGTAAGACGTCAGCACGACGATCGTCACTCACCGCCTGCGTAGCTGTAAACTTGTCTCCGTTGCTGGGAGACACCCCACACTATTGCCTGGAAACGGCCTCGCTTGAAGAACCGCAAACTGACGTCGCACTATGGTGTAAGACTTTTGCGCTGCTAATAATTTTAACTGTCTGTTTAATTGTACTGAATTGAATCTGAACTGTTTACTTTCGGGGGTTTTAAAACAGACTTCTGCACTGAATTGGGGAACCTGCTTTTTAATTGATTGCGCTACTCGGAACGAGCAGACGGAGATAATTGCTTATTTTTAACTTTGATCAGTAACGGCACCCGTATCTCAGAGGGACCGCTACACCATGCCCTCAGACTCGATCAGCGTCACTCAGACGCTATTTAGGAACAGGCTGGAGCGTGAGCGCAGCGGGCACGCCAAAGGAAAGCCCGCCTGCGCCCGTCCGCACACGGATCGCGCTCAGCGCCAGCCATGCTGCTGGTCCCAGCACAACACAACCAGAAAGACTCAGTTATACAAACGCTGAACTCATGCGTATCAGTAAGCAGATCATTCCAAATCATGATAGCTCTAATGAGAACCATAATAGAAACCAAGGCTCTAAAGCTAGATTAATCTGTGGCCTTTTGAATGCTAGGTCTCTTGCCAAACGCGCGGTAGAAGTTAACTTACTGCTTGACACTGGGAAGTTTGATGCACTGTTCATCACTGAAACCTGGTCCACAGAAGACTCACTCTTGGACCTAGATGAAGCCTGCCCAGACTGGTTTAAAGGGTTCCTTAAACAGAGTTGGTAAAAAGGGCAGGGGCTTAGGTATCCTCCACAGGGACAACTTTGATTTTAACATCTTTCCCATAGACGAAGTAGAGGGAATAGAACGGCTTGGGTTTCAGATAAAGGCCAGGAAAGAAAACATGGCCACAGGAGTCCTCCGTTACAGACCTACGGCTGTAACCTCTGCCCTTCCATCTTTCCTTGATAATATCTCCAACCTGTGGATCACGCACAATAATTTCTGTTGGGAGACTAACTTCTGGGCAGAAGAAAATCTGTCGGTAACATACAAGGAATTGCGCAGTACCTGTGAAACCATCGGCCTTAAACAGCAGGTCGTTGGCCCTACACACTTAGCAGGCCACACCCTGGACCTTATATTTTCCCCTGAAAATCTTACCTCGATGGAAGAAATCACCCCTCTGTTGGACTGACCACTCACTGATTACTTTTTATCTGCACTTGGCCAAAAGTTGTTCCCTTGCCAAGCCAGCAGTAAACTCAGAAGGTAGAGCTTGGAATAAACTCCCCGAAATCAAAAACAAACCCTTTATTAAAACCTCATACTTCAACAGACTCGGCGGAGGTGAATTATAATAGATTTAAAAGGGAAATTATAAAAAGTCTAGACGAGACTATACCCCCGACTACCCAGAAGAAATCAAAAAAGCCCTCAGCCCCTTGGTACGACTTCACGTTGAAAAATGCCAAACTTAAATGTAGGCAATTGGAAAGGAAATGGAGATGCCATTACTTTGAGGGGGGATAAGCTAATTTTAAGAAATGCATTGAACGAATATAAAAACAAACTAAGGAAGGTTAGAGCAAATTACATCTATGGGCAGATCATCGTGGCCCCTAACAAAGAGTAAAACCTTTGAAATTCTCAAAGAATTCACCGACCCATCCCACCTCAAGCAAGTGATCACACCGTCAGACACTGTGTGACAACCTGTCGGAATACTTGGACAGTAAAATCACAACCATTTTGGAAGGGATCAATAACATACCAGTAGTTAAACACTTGAATGCACATTCCCACAGCCCCGATCAACCAAAACTATCTCTTGCCCCTCCCTCCTTAGATCTTCTCCCAGCCGAGTTACCACTGGTGACACTCACTAGATTGGACCCGATCTCCAGTGAAGCCTTTAAAACCTTGTATAGAGCCATTAAATCAGGATCCCCGCTGGACCCCATGCCTCCAAAGCAGTGGCTAGTATGGGAAGAAGAGTTGGCAGGCCCTCTTCGACAACTCAGCAATCATGCTCTGGAAACCCAGAAGGTACCAGACTGCTGGAAGAAAGCAATAGTAAAACCATTGTTGAACAAAGCTCCGACCCCGCCGACATGAAATTAGTCATGTCGGCGGGGTTTTAGACCCATCTCCCTTCTTCCTTTTCCCATAAAAATTTTGGAAAGGCACATAAGTTCACTATTGTCACAACATCTAGAAGACTCTGCATGACGAGGAGGAGCAATTTGGATTTTGTCCTGGTCATGGAACCAAGACAGCCCTTATCTGCGCAGCCGAGGAACTACGGAGGACCACTCATAACGGACAATCGGCCGTCCTTGTCCTCCTAGATCTATCGGCTGCGTTTGACACGGTTAACCATCACATTCTCATATCCAGGCTCTCAGCAGCGGGTGTGGGGGGACCAATGCTAAACTGGCTAAAGTCATACCTGTATAACCGCTATCAAGCCGTATCTCTCCCCCCGTTTTGTTCCAAATTTAGACAAGCATTGGCAAAGCCAATAGGTCTCGCCTTTGTGAACTGGAGGCTTTGCCAATGGTTTTTAGGCACGTTGCACAGCATCCCTGATGCTCTGCAGCATGGCTGAAGTAAAAACAAAAAAACCTTTGAAGTGGCCACCTGCGTTATTTTGCAGGCACCCGCACCACGTACGCACATGCCTATAAAATGATAGACGCTTTTTTTATTCTTTTAGTTACTGATCCAAGTTGGATTAGTAAATAAAACAAAACAACATTTGCAAATGTGTGTTTCTCGTAAAGCAACGGGGGTGAGTCACATACCAAGCTGCCCTTTGCCTTCAAATTCACTAGAAGCAATCCGCTAAGATTAGGGGAACAGTAGGTATCAATTATTGTCAATAGCACTATGTGAACCAAATGGAAATATTAATGTGCTCTCAAAAGACAGTATGCCTGAAGAGGGTGTTTCACATGACTATGTATGTAGAAGCTAGAATTACATGAGAAGTCAAGAGATCTATCCTTAGAAACACATTAAATGCGAGTCTCTTCTGAGTCAAAGCTGGACTCCTGGCTCAGCTGACCCATGATTATTATTATTATTTTGGAAGTATTGACTTGGATGGCATTTAATTTTTGTCCCAAAAAGACTTTAGATAAGGACATCAAAATTCTTAAGCATATTTTGCATGCCTAACATATGCCACCTAGCTTTACCTTTTATGCTTGTCCATTCCTTTCGCTGTCATAGGTTCTCACATTACTTTATAATTTGTTGTTAACTTGATTATCCCAGTTTGTGTCAGATAAACTTTAATCTTAAGCTTGGTTTACGTGCACCTGTCACGTTGACTTTTATCTAGAGGGTGTCTGTGACAGTTCTAAGTCTGTATTTTGAATTTTACTGGCCATTTGGGGGCTGATTAGAGCCCAATTTACAGTGACATGTATGATCCAAGGAGTAAGAAATACATATTTAATAAATGTAGATGTGGGGCATCTGTATCAGACTAGTACATCGATGTAAAATATTGTATTGTGATCTGTAAGGGCTTCTTTGTGCTTTATTAATTTGAAATGTATACTAACCACAGCATCACTCAGACAGGTGGCGGGTCACGTTGCATTTATTGGTCACTGCCAGACACAGCCTTAAAGGTCTGGCAGTAAATAACGTGAAGCGGTCTCAAGTTCTTGGGACCGCTTCACATTATTTACAAGGAACACGACCATCAGACAAGAAACCCTGCCTTGAAAAAGCCCTCGGCCGATGGGCCATACGGGCGAAACACGTGTTGGCTATTTTTTTTCCTATGTATAAGAATATGAATAAACACAACGCACTTGAAACCTACCAATGAACTATTGGAAATTATTCCGCCTAATAAACACAAAACAAGGCACAATCCTCTGCCCACTACCTAGACTTACCCTGTAATGGCTCTTGGGTGTAGCCATTTGAGAGGCACGTGCCACCACCAAGATTGGGCCCCGACAACTGTAGCACAAAAGCCCAGATTTCTCCACCCATCCCAATAACCTACAGCCTTAAAGGTCACATTAACCCTCTGTTTGATAGGGATAATGCATTGACCAGCAGATACCACACTTTTTTTCCTCTTATCACAAAGGGCTACTGGAAGAATGTATGGGTGTGGGAATACCACAAAAATGTTGCTAAATGCTAGACTTTAGAGAAGGGAAGTGGGGTATCTATGTGTCTGCATCTTGCCTGTGTGGAGCAGATGTTAAGCGAAAGCTTCTCGTACTTACCTCTGGGACCCATTAAGGTGAAGGCTACACTACTTTACACTAATTAGCTTTGGTAAAAATTAATGCTTGTTGCAAAATGGAACTGTTTCTAAATAACTTTGCTTTACACCAGGACAAAGGTCCGAATTTCCCAGTGACAGCTGCTGCACGAGACCTAGGCGGTTTTTGTCTTGCAAAAATTCTGTTCTTATCCTGGGTGGTTTATCTCACCCTATAATGATGTTTGGCTTTCACAGTCAGACACCAGTGGCGGATGTCATCATACATGTGATCGCAACCTTATGGCGCAGCCAAGTGTGATCTGTCAATGGATGGCGTGACTCAGCTGCGCAGAGGGTTACGTATTTTAGAGTGTCAACTGCAGCAGTACCCACAGGCAGATATATATATATATATATTCCGTTATCCAAATCCAATAATACGCGCTCTCACAATCCGATATAAAGGGTGGTTTATTAAAGCTCAAGGTTACGCGTTTCGGAAGAAACTTCCTTGATCACACAAAGAGCCAAAAGAAAAAAGTGCATTACATAGTCTCGGCACTGAACATAGAAAGAGGACAAAAAAATAGCTGTATAATTCCACAGAAGTAGAAAGTACACGTTTATAACCATGGATGTCTCCAGTCTTTATACCATCATTGATCATGATCAAGGAGTACATGCATGCACTCACTTCTTAAATGAGAGAAACATCATGTATTTAGAACATACCAAAATGCTTGTAGAGATGATGTACCTATGTTTACAGAACAACATCTTTATGTTTAATGGGGAGCTTTTTAAACAAATGCTGGGGACTGCCATGGGTACATGCTTTGCGCCGAGTTTCGCTGGGCTCTTCCTAGGTCTGTGGGAAGAAAAGATATGAAATTTCACTCTCCCATTATTTTGCCAAAGTTAAAGTTTGGCTGCGATACATTGATGATCTTTTTCTGATATGGGAGGGATGTGAAGCAGAAGCCTTAGAGTTTATTAATAAACTCAACAACAACACATACAATATCATATTGACACAAAATATCAATAAAGAAGAAATAGAATTCTTGGATGTGAAAGTCAAGGCAGTCAATAATACCCTTGAAACTAGACTTTTCCGCAAAGATACAGCGGGTAACAGTATCCTACATGCTCGCAGCCATCACCCAGATACCCTTAAATGGAGTATCCCGTATGGGGAATTGCTGAGAGCAAAAAGGAATTGCAGCTCAGAGGAGAATTATCAGGCAGAGGAAAAGGTCATGATGAAACGTTTTAGAGACCGTGGTTACCCGGAGTGGGTATTGAATAGAGCTGTGTCTAAATTAAAAGGTATTGACAGACAGAGCACGCTGCAGGAAAAGGAGAAGAATAGCGATCCCCTGAGACACGCGTCATTTTGACATACAACCATAATTCACACAAAATACAGAAAATACTCAACGATAATTGGAACATCCTTAAAAGTGATCAGATAGTGGGCCCTAGAATAAGTGACAGACCAAGAATCACGTATCGCAAAGGTCGTAATCTCAGGGACATCCTGATGCATGGTGATATCACGAACCGACAGAACATGGCAAGACATAACCTTAAAGGTTTTTATCCGTGCAGCCACTGTAAGGCGTGCAGAGCAAGTCAGATGGTTAAGGAATTCAGTGTACCTGGCTCTAACGTGAAAAAACCATCCCACAATTTTTGACATGTAGCACTACATATGCCATATACATTCTGAGGTGCCCTTGCCAAAAACAATATGTGGGCAGCACCACTCATATGGCTAAAAAGAGGGTCCTTGAACATCTTAGGGCAATTAATAACAAGGACCCCCACTATCCTGTAGCGCGACATTTCGCAGAGTTTCATCTTTCCAACAGTTCGCTTCTCAGTTACTTCATAATTGAACAGGTCCATGGCAGCCCCAGGGGGGGGAACAGAGAGCTCACCCTCAGGAAAAGAGAATCTAAATGGATTCTTGATCTTGAAACTCGATACCCTAAGGGCCATAACGTGGACGAGGAGTTAGCCACACACCTTATCGAAGGGTAATGTCCTACATATGTATTTTATGTTTATCTGCATATTTGTATTTTTGTCCTAAACCCTTCTAATGAAATTCCATGATGTTGAGAATTACAAGCAATTGCTGAATTTAGCTGTTAATAGTCAAACATCAAGATTACAGCTTAAGAAAATTATGAACAACATGTCATTTTGTACCAGTTTTAATATTTTAATCCAGTAATTTTTCTTATATGCTTTTCTTCTTTTTCCTTCACAGGAGGAAAGGAAGGGGCCCTCCGACATCTTGCGGACACTGCACGGGCCGCCTACCCTTCTCCTCACCTCTATGAAGAGATCACCACGCACTATTAGATAAGAACTCTTTTTCACTTATTGTCACCGTTAATGTTGTTTGTCTCTGGACAGTACTGAACATAGATGTAATTTGAGCCACTTGGCGATAGTATTGATTCTTATATTTTTTGATCGGACATTTGAATTATACGTGTCTGTTTATTTATGAGTTCCTTACTTGGATAATAGAACTTATCAGTAACTCAGCCCATATAGCGTTATTATGTTTTGGCCCGTAGTTTGCATAATGACTGTTCTGATTTCAGCAGCCTGTTTTGCCACTTCGGCGTTTTGACTATAGATAATACGCAACTTAGCCCATTTTCTCATGTATTTAATACAAAAGCACCCGATGTGAGGGACTACTAGTAGTATTGACTCTATACTCACTGCCTTTTCTGTTCTTTTATATGATGCATTTAACAATAATGAACTGTATTGCATTGATGCCATCGATAAAATGTATGAGTTAAGACAGTATTGGGCAGTTTAAGATGGCCGAAATATTTTCTACTTCTGTGGAATTATACAGCTATTTTTTTGTCCTCTTTCTATGTTCAGTGCCGAGACTATGTAATGCACTTTTTTCTTTTGGCTCTTTGTGTGATCAAGGAAGTTTCTTCCGAAACGCGTAACCTTGAGCTTTAATAAACCACCCTTTATATCGGATTGTGAGAGCGCGTATTATTGGATTTGGATAACGGAATTTATACGCCGGCTCAGCTCTACCGGCTTTTGCGCGCCACCGGACTACGGGCGGAGCATTTGGATGTCAGAAATATATGGTGTAGTTTCCTAATGTAGTGACACAAAGGAAATACTTGCAAGGAAAATCACTTTCCTTTTCCCATAACAGTTTGTGTTCGTCTTTATTATGTAAAAAAAAAAAAAAAATACAAACACTGTCTTCACACGATAGTAGTACAATTGTACTCAATTGTACAAAATGGAAAGCTCACAGGAAGCCAGTGTAGGAGCTCCGGGTGGGGTCATAAGCATTGAGATTTTGAGGACTTCAAAATGATTTTTGGGAGCGTGAAATAAGCAATCCTTTTGTGACTTAGCAAAGTTCAAGCAGAAACCATAATACAAACATTCGCTGTAAGAGATTGTCCAGAACATTACAGGCACTAAATCGCAGTTAAAGTCGGAGAGTTGCCGATTTCCAGAATCTACAAGCAGCCAAAAAAATCAAGGTATGGCACACCACTCCACTGCATCTAGTCAACCACTGACCAGAGGGAGCTCCGGCCACCTCAGTCAATCACCCACCGTCGATGAAGCAGCTCCCGGAAAGCTTAAAGAACAATGGAAAACTAGAGGTTTCCAGAGCTAAACAGACATCACCATGGAAATAGAGGAAGGACACAGCACTAGCCCCGGTTTCGACAAATGCTGTGGCCATCTTGAAGTAGTTTGAAATTATATTAAATGTTGAAAAAATGATTAATCCTAGAAAAAAACATGGGCAAATTGCATTTTTTTAAAAAGAATTTAACCTATTTACTTCAATTAAGGTGCGTGAGAACGGGAGGGGACAGGAGCAAAGGCAACCTGACAACAGTAGCGCACGCAGAGATAGGAGCAAAAGATGCAGATTCTTTTACTGAGAGGATTTGGCATAACACGAAGAGCCTCTGATTTTGGAAGTGGGTTTGAGTCTCGCATCCACTCTCCTGTATCTACAGAAATGCAGACGTGCCCATTTTAAATGTAAACAAAACCATGCTTGAAAGTTTATTTGCACTAAAATGAGGGAGTTGCTGCACACTGACAGCAGGAGGGGGCGCGAGCAATGGCAACTGACAACGAGTAGCGCTCGCTGATAGGAGCATATGGTAGATATGCTTAAAAGGTAACGAGAGCGGCTGTGGACGAGAAAGAAATGTGGGGGGGACCTTTCCATGCAAATTAAATAGTGCCTGAACAAACCATAAATGAATTCAAGTCTTGTCAATCTATCCCTGCTGGATACTTTGTAGCAGGAAAGGGAGCCCCTCACGCGGGCGCTTTGGCTGCAGAACTTTTCCTCCGGTCCCCGACGGTCCTGCGAGGAGGAGCTACGGGCGCAGGAGCGCCATAAATCTAATTGAGGTGTCCCGCTGCGCGGGACGCGCGAGGGGGGCGCCGGCTGGGGCAAAGACTGGGCCAAGACGGGTCCGTCTGAGTCCGTCAGAGGCCAAAGGAGGCTGGGCTGGGCCCACTCTTCGCTGTGAGGACCGGATGAGTAACTACATGAATAAAATATAGGGCTGTGAGGTACGGTTACAAAACATTGTTCCCGATTGAAACAGAATTGCCCGAGGAGGTTTTTATCTCATTTTGTATTTCTGTGTACACGAGACACTGGTTACTGTGAGACTCCGTAATTTGTGTTAAGATGGTTGCTAGAGGGTTTGTTTTAGATAGTCAGATAGAT
Organism: Calotriton arnoldi; assembly: GCA_963921515.1. NCBI lineage: Eukaryota > Metazoa > Chordata > Amphibia > Caudata > Salamandridae > Calotriton > Calotriton arnoldi. Next base: position 1,247,197 of record CAWUFW010004562.1, on the reverse strand, counting down.
TTACTGACAATATGGGGAAAAGAAAATTATTAACAGCCCAGCTCCCGAAAAAGGTCGCTGGGGACACACAGCAAACATTACTGACCTACTTGACAGGGGCAATGGGAGCAATTGAGAAGCAAATATGTTCAGTAGAGGAGTCACTAGTAGCAACTTCACAAGATTTACATGATGGGATTAAAAACCCTATTGAAGGGCTAAATGGAGAGGTATGCCCGTTTGGCGTAGACGTACACTGTGTAACACTGCAGAACGGCTGTGTCCAGGACATGACTGATCAAATAATATCGAGTAGTCAGGAAAGTCTTATTCAGCCCCCACAAAAAAGAACAGAAGTATTACTCGATACCGATAAGAGTATAGAGATAATAGAGGCTACGGGTCGTAAAATACCTATTACCTATTAAACCGATTATAGGAAATATGTCAAAAAAAGTTAAACCCGTCAAAAAAGCAGTAGTGGGTAAAAAAATGGCATTGAAACCATTGCCAGAGAAGGACAACAAATTAAATTCATCTACTAAGGATGCCGATACAAAGAATATATATACTCTTGTACAGAAATTAGATCACTATCTCAGAGAATCTTTCAATGATAGAGGAAGGGTAATTATGATTGAACAGACGTTAATGGGCCTTTTAGCTAAAGTAGACACCCTTAAAGATGTGATAAACACGAAGAAAGGGTGGATGGCAAGTCCGAAATAAGTGGGGGCCCTAAAACACAGAATGAAAAAGGTCAGCCTTATCAAGAAGGAGATTGTAGAAAATCTAATATGAGTTTATTTCAGCCCACTCCACCATTTGATCAAAATGGTCAATGTTTGATGAAGATGCAAAAAAAGGGGAAGGAAGTAATTGCTAAAAACTGCGCCTCTAATTCAACTCCCCTTTACCAACATAATGTACCTCCGCCCACGAATACTATCCCCAATGAGCTACCTCATTTAGATCTACCCCCACCTTGTACACCATACACGGTAATACTTGCCAATGTACCAAAATTAAGAACGGAGGACACAGAATCCTGGGAAACCTTAAGAAATAAGGCCCTCCATTGGTTAAGTACAAGGGTTGGATTTACGGAACAACTTTTTTGGAGTATAAAATGGGTCGGAGGGTGAAATGGGTCGGAAAAAGTCAAAAACCCTTCCGGGAGATTGTGTGGTTTTAACATTTAAAACACCCCACCTGGTTGAAAAGATTTTAAGGAAGGGGGAGATAAATCCGTGAACATGGGGGTATAAACATTTTGCCCCTAGGTTTTTCTACCGACCACTCACTACTCTGATGGAGATAGGAGGTACTAACCGAGTGAATGAAGTAAGATATGAGAATGTATATAGTGTTCCGTTGAGAAACTGCTTTGCACCGTTGTCCTCATTAGAGGAGATTGATTGACTGAATATTCAACCTAATGATATTGCTGTCAACCCGCCAGTTCAGATTATGCAAGAACTAGGTAGGATTGACTTGACCAACTATATTACTTCTTTATATGAGGGAGATAGTCCGCAGAAACAGAGGGATCTACAAAAAGCTAATTATACAAACTCTAAATTAAGGCTATGTGATACGATGGAGCCGGGGCCAAGTATGGGGAAAATGGGAGAATTATTTCCCAACCTGTCCACAAATACTCAAAATGATAATCAAATCCAGCCAATGAACAATGAGAATAACATCACAATACTTTATTGGAACATAGCCGGCCTACGATCCAAATTAACGAATCATCTCTGGCTTGACTTTGTAAGGAAATTTAATATTCTCTGCTTACAAGAGACTTGGTCATTGAAAGAAATGCATATCGAAGGTTAAGACATTTCATACATCAGCAGTCCCATCAATATTTGGGAGGTCAAAGGGAGGCCTGAGTATATATGTCTCGAATCTCCTAAGAGTAAATAAGGTTTGTTTAGTATTACAGACCCGAACTACCAAATAGTGACTATGAATATAGACAAACGGGATTCTGTTCTGATAAATTTTTATAATAACGCTCAGAAAGAACATGTGGTAGCTATGATAAAGCAGCTTAGAAGTGCCCTACAAGACATCCAGAATGACAGCAGAGAAAATGTATTATTTGTGTGGGGGGGTGATTTTAATACCGCTTTGTGTCCACATAGTGATGATGGAATATGCGGACAAACAGATGAAAATGATTGTAACTTACCTCATTTCTCACATAGTGCACATGAAGATGGTTTAAATGAGATTTTATTTCTTTTAGATATGGGTTTTGTAAATGTACTGAGTTCGCCACCTATCCCTTTTACACAGACTTTTAATGGGAGAGGGTTGAGCACTATTATTGACTTTATAGTAATTCCAAATAGATTTGCTTCCCGGATATTAAGTTTTAAAACACATAGGAACGCTTTAAGTGACCATTTTCCCTTAAGTGTGACTATATCTGTCCCTACAAAAACATACGGAGCCCATAGTAGGAGGATTCAACCGATCCAAGATTTGGTAATTGATAGATTAAATGGTTATTCCCTAAAGTGGGCTCAGGTAGAGCCACGTACAATTATTAAAACAGTGGTAGAGAAAAGTTTAGAACAAATTTTTAAATGTTTGGATGAGCATACACCATATGAGGTGGTATTGGATTCCTATGCACAAATAACAGAAACAATAAGGAATACATTGAAAGTTGAAATAAAGGGGAAAAAGAAGAAGTGGGTGGTTCGATAATAACTGCACAAAGGCCTATACTAACTTAAAGCATGCTTTACACAAAAAGAGAGGGATGGTGCGGAAATAAGGCAGTGCAGGAAGGCATACAACCAAGCGATGAAAATACGAAAAGGCGAATTTAAAAAAGAATATTTGGGCCGATTTACATAAGGCAAGTATAGAAAGGGATAGCATCGCCTTTGGCGTGTGGTTAACTCTCCTTTTCTGAGATCTGAAGAGACTCCAACTATAGAAATTGCAATTGATGAAGGACAGTGGATAGATCATTTTTCTAAAATGTTTAGTAAGACTAAGGAGGAAAGAGCTACAACTGGGACTCCTGTAATTCTTAGTCCCTCAAAACAAGATATTCCAATGAATTTAGATTTTACCCTTGAAGAGGTACAATCCGCTTTGAAAGCTAGTAAGGGCGGAAAGGCCCCGGGCCCTGATGGAGTCCCAGTTGATATTTTTAAACAAAACATAGAACTATGGGGTCCATTAATAAAGCAAGTGCTCGCAGCCTGCTGTAAAGTTGGGCTCATGGCAACCTGGTCTGAGTCACTCATGGTACCAATCTTCAAAAAAGGTGATAGACAGAATCCAACATGCTATCGTCCTATATCTTTGTTGGATTCGGTGGGAAAAGTGGCAGGCCGTATTATACTAAACCGCCTCCAGCAATGGGCTGAAGACAATGTATTATCGGACCTACAATTTGGTTTTAGGGGGGGTCTTGGAACTATAGAGCAGTGCCTTAATTTAACAATTTTAATGGGGAAATATACAAAAGTAAAAAAAGGAAAACTGTACTTGGCCTTTGTAGATCTCTCTACTGCGTTTGACTGTGTATGCCACGAGAAATTATGGATTATTCTTGGGGCAATGGGGGTTGATCCTCCCTTAATCCAATTTATAAGAGAACTCTACTCTGATGCAAGAGCTAGGGTACGGTATGGACGGAATGGAGAATATACAGCACCATGCCATGTGGAGAGGGGGGTAAGGCAGGGCTGTGTCCTGGCACCTTTCCTGTTTTCTCTATATACCAACGGCTTGGAAGAAGTCATGCTCGAAGGGTGCCAGGACCTACCTCAGATACAAAAACGCCCCATACTTGCCCTCCTCTACGCAGACGATGCCGTAGTTATGGCCCAAACTCCACTAGAGCTCCAAAGGGCCCTTGACAGATAGTGAGTACATGAAAAGTCTAGATTTAAAAATCAATGTTACCAAAACTTTTATAATGAGTTGCGGGAGAAGTGGTAGAAGTCAGAGGGCTATTTTTATTGAGAATAAAAAAGTTGAATCTACTAAGACGTACCCTTATTTGGGTATTCTCATAGACAATAAGGGTACGTGGCAACAGGCCATTAAAGGTAGGAAACTACTCTTTGAGAACTACAACAGCCCTAGTAAAATTCTCACAGAAATTGGGTAAGAGGCCCCCAACTGAGTTGGTTAAAATCTATCAGGCAAAGTGTGTTAGTACAGCAACGTACGGGGCTGGGATTTGGGGATACTGTAATGTATCCGAACTACAGAGAGTAGAGAACGCCTTTCTGAGGTATTTACTGGCCGTCCCATGCTCGACGTCAACTTATATTTGCCACACTGAGCTGGGGTTACATTATATCTCGGATATAACAAAGGTCCAACCAGTTTTACTGTGGCACCGAATTTGGACCTCGCAAAAAACAACATTTAATCAGAATGTGTTAAGTGATACTCTCAAACTTGAACAAGCTCTATATATTAGGTGGCTGAAATATATTAAAGAGTTTGATGGATTTGGGCCAACCTGAACTCTTTTTTAATCCCTCATTGATGTGTTTAATCCCTAGAAAAGCTTTTAAAAAGCTATGTATGACTCACATGGAGCAAATTAGGTATGCTGGTGAGGCATATAAACCGACAGTGCAATTGAACCAGTCGATACGTATAACAAATGCAATGCAGCCATACTTAATCTATATACTGTCTGGTTACGACAGATTTGTCCTTACACGCTTTAGATTAGATGTATTCCATCGACTAGTATCTTTCCCCATGGTAAATGATTGGTCCAAAAATCTAATAAATTGCCCTTGTGATGGATCTTCACCACAAACATCAATGCATGTGGTCTTGTTTTGTAAACATTACCTGGAGCTAAGAAAGAGGTGGATCCTACCTATTCTGAGAATTTGGGGCTTGAGGCAATGTCGCCCTGCCTATCTGGCATTGCAGTTTTTAGATAATGAATGTTTTATAAGAAACATTGCTTCCTTTTTAAAAGGTATAATTAAATGCAGGAAAAAAAAATTTGAATTCAGTCTCACCCACAAAATTATGATTAACGGTCTTTTTTTTTTAACAAACTGATTTTAATTGGGTATTTTAAAGTAAGTGATTTATATTGTGAAAAATGTTTAGAGTTAACATGTGTAGTGTGATTTGTAGTAATTGTGATAAATATTTTGAAATTGTGCTTTTATGGTTTTGTGATCTAAAAAGAAAACCGAATAAAGCAAATTTGAATTGAAAAACAATTCAAGCGTAATGGCACTTGTAGAAGGGGCAGTCGCCACGAATTTGAACACACCCAAAGGCGAGACAAAGAGCAGTGTTCTACTAGTAACAAGCATTGGCCGCGCGGCCGTGAAACTGACACGGCCGCGAAAGTGAAAGTAAGAAGCCATATGGCAAGGGAAGCCATATGGCAAGGGAAGCCATATGGCAAGGGAAGCCATATGGCAAGGGAAGCCATATGGCAAGGAAGCTCATATGGCAAGGGAAGCCATATGGCAAGGGAAGCCATATGGCATGGAAGCCATATGAGGAAGCCATATGGCAAGGGAAGCCATATGGCAGGGAAGCCATATGGCAAGGGAAGCCATATGGCAAGGGAAGCCATATGGCAAGGGAAGCCATATGGCAAGGGAAGCCATATGGCAAGGGAAGCCATATGGCGCCTGATCGCGCGTGCACGCTTGCGTGAACGCAAGCTGGTCGCCAGCAAAAGCCACTGCTGTTTGCACTTCCAAAACCCGCTTACTAAAACTCGCCAGAGCAGCGCATGCGCTGGCTCAGGCGAGACCTAAAAAACACATGGTGTCCCCCAGGGATCTTCCCTTAGCCCTATCTTGTTTAATGTCTACATTAAACCTTTGATCACACTCAAAAACCTATAATGTTAAATTAATGAACTACGCGGACGACACCCAACTAATTTTGTCATTGAATAATAACCAGGAGGATACCATCAGAAACTTTCAAGCATGCATTCTTGGCATCCTTGATTGGATGAATTCCAACTCACTGAAGATGAATGGAAATAAAACAGAATTTCTCTGCTGCTCCTCCAACAAAATTCCGGTGTCCCCATCATCAAATTTCTGACCGCTACCCATGGAAAAGCCCTCGGGCAATCCTGTGGCAGTACGAAACCTGGGTGTGACCATCGACCAAGGACTATCTTTAGAAAATTAAGTGAATAAAATCACCGGAACCCGTTTTGCTCTGATACGTGCTCTTAGGAAGCTATACCCTCTGCTCGACATACCTGCCAGGTCACTGATCTCCAAAGGGGTAATACTAAGTAGGCTGGACTACTGCAACGCCCTGTTGCTAGGAGCCCCTAGTTACCTTCTAAGAAAGTTAGAACGTATTCAGACCATTACTGCCAGATTGACACTGAACAAACCCAGATATTCATCAGCCACAGAAGCCTTGAAGGAGCTTCATTGGCTACCTGTCAAGCAGAGAATAGTTTTCAAATCTCTATGTATTGCTCATAGGGCATTACATAACAGAGGGCCAATACTTCAAAATGAAATAAAAAAAGTACACCCCCGGCAGGAACCTCCGCTCTACTAATGGTAACTATGCCCAGGAGATTAGGTATAAGAAAGTTAGACAAGGAGGACGCACCTTCACGGTTAACGTGGCCCGGCTATGGAATAGACTTCCAGCCTCCCTACGTTCTCAAACTGATTTCCAAAAAAATCAGGAAGGCACTGAAGACCTGGTTATTTCCCCCACTAGTGGCCACTGGTTAGCTTTCCATCTGCTATATCTTACACAATAGTTCAGCGCCAGGATACCATTTTTGGTCACAGTGCGCTCTATAAATAACCCCTACAATACAATACACAGGAACTACTTTAAAATTACGTCATGAACTTGCACCACAATGCTTCCCCCTGCCGACAACTTCAAGCACGCTCAGTCAAGGAAACGAAGGAGCCTGCCCTCCCGAAACGTCTCCGCCGTCCGCTCACCATGAAAACGCCTCAACAAACACCAATGCCGTCAATCCTGGTGTCTACCAACAAAGACTGGAACAGACAAAGTAAAACGAAGATAGTCGCCAAAATGTGGTAAATGAAGGATGACTGGAACACAGGTAAGTTTGGAAACTTTACGAGAGAGGCGAGATGAGATCGGACTACTCAAAGCCGGTCAAGACATTAACTGACTTGGAAGAAAACTCACTCGAACAAAGACCGAACACAAAGCAGAGTACATTCTTGAAACACTAGACTGTAAAGCATGTACTACAGACTACCAAGCCTATTGACCAATGAAAAGCCACAGTTCCAAAGGACAAGGACACAAGCCAATGAAAAAGCAGAGAATGGGCGGAGCTTCAAGTCCATATCTGAATACAGCATGCCTCTCAGAGCAGCACATGCGATGCCCAGGCTCGACCTAAAAAACTATAGTTTGTTCAGCAGCCATTGTGTTTATGGAGCAAAGAATAACTTTGCTTACTATGTCACTAATGCATCAGTTATGGTAAATTGGCATCCCCATAAGACAGGTCCATGCAAAGGATTTTTCTGATACCACTTCTGAAACCCTGTCCACTCCGCAGCATACCATTTTGTGGTGGATGGCTGTCTAGCCTCCTTTATAACATACAATCTAAGGAGCAAAGTCGACGGATGGAACTCTTTGGAACTGAGTGATAAACGTTTCCTCTCCATCGGAGCATGTCTGTAGCAGACTTCCTTTACTTATGCCACGGTGGAGTCGTGAATACCATGGCTCTCACCCCACCGGGAGGCTATGGAGCATCACTGGAGATAGTCAGATGCAGTGTCGAGCCTGTCTGAGGGAGTGGCATTGTTGGAAAAGCATATGCAAATGTCACATACCAATGCAGTGCCAAAGCATTTCAAGTATTCTGGTTTTAACTCCCATTTGAGACACATGAAGTTTTTCGGCTTAAAACAATGAATTTAGCACAGATCTGTGACGGAGGGTGAATGTTTGATTTGTCCAGCATTCTGTCCATCATCTGTTCTTTTTGCTTTTGTCACCCAAAGCGGGAAGGGTGCGCCCAGACGTAGGCTCACTGCCACTGGATTCAAGCTAACCTGGCTGATTAGGGATAGCTTGGGGATGCTTGTCTGTGGTCCACAGAGGACCTGGCTTGGCAGCTCGGGCTGGACTGTTCCCCTGGGGAGCAGGGTCCACACTGGTTTGCATATAGCTTGGTCCAAACTGGAACGGCATGGTGAGCAAAAAACAATGGATTTAACCCAGATCTGTGGCTGGTTGAATGTTTGTATTGTTCAGCTCTGTCCAACATCTGCTCTTTTTGCATTTTTTCTTAAAGCAGCAGCACTTCACCTGGTAAGTGATGCACCACTATCCAAATCTTTTGCTAAAATGTCCTGCACCCTTCATAACGTGTAGCACTGTCACTACTTGTTTAGTTAGTGTGCCACAGTTTCCATTAGTACCACTGGGGCTCTTACTAGACTTCTGTTTTGGGAGGTCTTCCGAGGGCTTGCAGCTGTCCCAGATGTACACACCCACCCTGTGGCCTGAAATGCCAACATGCTTTGGTGTCTGGACTGTCACTGCTGTGTTCATCATGAGCTGCACCACAGAACTCATCTGAGATGCAATGGGAGATTTTTTCATGTGGCCTATAAAATCCCAGTTAGCACGAGATAAAGCATTTGAATGACCTTGCTGGAAACAATTCCCCTTTTGCAGCCCGCAACCCAGAAATGAGTAGACCTGAACGGGCTGTTGTGTTAAGTGCACAACCACCAATACCCCAGCAGTCGAATGTATCGCTTAAGGTAACAGTGGATGGGTAAAGCAAACTTCACAACACGGTGTCCTGGGATACAGAAAAGGAATTTTTTGGATCCACTGCCACCAACAAGTCCTTCTACTCCAACTATAGAAGGACATCCTGCAGTATGGTGATCCGAGTCATGTCTTTGGGAATCTGTTTAGGACAGCAAAACCATAAGTTTTGTAATGCAAGGTCCTGTTTTGGAACTCTATTACACAGAGTAAACGCTTATATTTTTCTGGAAATACTTCTATTGCCCCCCTGAGCAGCAATTTATTCACTTCTTGCTGTAATAGAAAAAAATATTTGTGATGTTTTTGTTGGACTGTAGATTACTTCACCAGCGCGATATAGTAATCATGTCCTTTGCTATGGCCCTGCACTCACTTTAGTAATCCTTCAGCCTGCCACCTTAGGGGTGATTAGTGCAGGGGTAGCATCAGGAAGATATTTACTACTTTTGGCAGAATCTCGCGTATTCTGTCCTCTCGTCTGTACTCTTGCATAAAAGAATGAGGGCTGCCATTATGGTGGTTTTCGAAATGCAGGTGTGGACTGCTGTGAGGAGTGTTGCCGCTGTATGAACAGCCGGCAACCTTAACCTCTATGCTGGCTAACAGATGTCCTTTTGAAAAGGTTTCTTGTTAGCAATACTCTTGCCATAGTCACTTCATTAGCTTTTTTTCCTTCAAAATAATCATTTACCTTTGGTAAAATCAATAGGTTTGTGGGCAATGAAATTAGCCTGAACCTCTGGTTTAAATACTTGAATGTGGACCTGATCATGTCTGCATAGGTTCAGTCTTAAGCAGCGTTGCCAGCTGTCTCCGCAGAAGAGAGGGCATACTTTGTTGGAAATATTTTTACCCCTCTTTAATAGCAGCCTTTTTTTCAACCTCTTCCTGGCTGATGTGATTATGGGGTCTGCTTAAACATTTCCTTTTGCGTATAATGGCCCACCAGAGTTCATTTTCTTTCCAATTCTTTGCGTCACAGCCCTGGATTTTGCTGGGTTCCCAAAACCTTGCTTGGCAGCTCTATTAGCCCCCCCCCCCTCCCTCAAACTTCTACACACTGCACATGCTAACTTTAGACGAAGTCTTGAGACTGATCACAGGTAGGGAACATAAAGGCCACAGGCTGCTCAAGACTCCTTGGTGACAGATACTGGAAGTTTATACACTTTCCAAGTAAGCAGGGAAGGAGCGAACTGGACACCAAATAAGACTGGAATCAGCTTTTCTGGAGCATGTGAAGGCAGGATTAAGTGCAGTGAACAAGGCAAGATGCTCTGATTAGTCTTCAGGGCCAGTGTTTTTCTGAAAAGGTTCTCCATTCCCGGGCGATACATGGACATTGGAGTGTAATCCAAAATTCCTGCCATCAGCTAATGAAGATCATGCTGTACTCCACAAAATACAACATGTGCTACTGGGGTAGTGGAATCCAAGTAGCTTTAAGGTTCTTGACTCAGAAGGATCACTTTAAAGTTAAGACCAGCTCATTCTCTATCCAATGAACTCATGGCCTTTCAAGCCGAGAGTTTCAAGTAGCGGACTGCAGCTTGCCCCGACATTTGAGCGGTGGTCTCCAGATTACTTTCAAGTATACTTTACCTTATAACGCATTGCTCACTTCTCCTGATGGTCTACTACACAAGATCAAATGGAAGCATAGGAAACCTCAACAAGGCATCATTTGATAACACTGTGCCGGAGGGCCTACGTACCTGTGCTGCATGCAACATATCGTGGAGCTACCTACAAACAGGGAGACAGTCGCCCAGTAACTGGAGGAAGCACAGTCTGACAGAAGACAATGAACAAAAGGTACACCAGCTGCCACAGGGTGGAAAAGCCCAATAGACTGGCAACCAGAACCCATAAGCACCATTTCAGGTGGCAATTTACTGTCCAAGCTCAAATTAACCACAGACTTCTGCTTTGTCTGGAGCTGTTAATACCACAGCTCTGAGCAATCCACAAAAAGCAGAAGTGCCCTTTGTGGAGGACTGTAGACAGCAGTAACTAGTCAAAGCTGTGATGACGAAATTGCACTCCGAGCCTTGTCAGAGGGCGTAAGCTTTCTCCACCAACACAAATCCTGATCCAATAGTTTCAGGTCTGCCTTGTGGATGGTTTTCAAGTACATCAGCGATAATCCTCACCATGCACAGGCTAATGCTCAAACAAAACCATTAACCTAAAAAGGCTCAACTTAAGAATTTCAAGATCTAGTGGCTAAACCGTTGACTTCGGAACCTGGGAATCTTGGATTGTAATCCCAGTTCAGCACTTGCCTAAAATCTTGTAATTCGGAGCAAATCAGTCTCACGGTTTCTTAAAAAAAAATTTGTAAACATGAAATGCAATGGTAAAAACATGCGAAACAAATCTACAATTGAAAAATGTATGAATTATTGATTTACAAGTTATTGTATCCTGACCCCGCTCAATGGGCACTGCTTTGAAACAGTCTGCATAAATTTGCAGTATATAAATACAACCTAGAAATATATTATTTAAATATAGACAATTAGAAAATAAAAAAGAAACTTATTTCTACATTAGGAATACATTGATGTGATCTGGATAGGTGATGGCGTCGTAATGGGAGTCCCCATTGGCCAAATCCACCATGCCAGATTCAGGATACCAGCTGTGTAAACAATTCGGATTTAAATCCATTAAGTACATTTCTCATGTGGCCATCATAAAAACACTTTAAAAGCGTTGGCGCTCAAGGGTCAATGTTTTTAAGCCTTGGCTAGTAGTTGAGAGCAGGGAGTGCTTCAATGGCATGGAGCCAGCATGATGCACTAAAATGGAAGCACCTTGGGGGAATCCGGAAGGTGAATCCACTCTTGACCCATGCCCTACTCCTGTCATACCCACTCAACAGTTTGTGCCTCTTGCAGTAAACTTTCAGTACACTAAAAGTATTATCAAAAAAAATTAAGACCGACGCTGCACACAAGAGCCTCTAATAAAAATAAAAAAAATAGAAAAATAAATCGGTTTGCGCTACTCTACAGGAAGCCCTACTCACACAAGACAGGTTCATAGGACTGGGCGGGGAACTCCGCTCCGTTAGCAGAGTTTGTGGAGTTTTCTGCACTCCGCACAGCTCGCGGAGTGCAGAAAATTTCCCTCCACGTAGTGCAGCAGAGTTATTTCCCTGCTCGTGAACGGTAAGTTGGCGAGCGCGAGCTGCTGCTAGGGTAGAATTTCTACCCTAACGGCAGGAAGATCAGCACGAACGGCAGTTCGCACTGCACTCCGCCAATTGTGGAACTTCACAGAGTTGTGTCACTTTGCGGAGTTCCACGTAACAAAACTCTGCGAACTACGCCCAGGCCTGCATAGGACACGCACCCAGCTTGCATAGCTCTATATGAAAAGCACTCTGCTCGCTCATCATGGTCCTTTAGGGCACACGATGCTACGCATATCTCTACAGGACACGCACAGCGCTTGCTCATTATAGATTCAAGCCCACTCAGACAGAGCTATGTAAGGAACCTCTTCCGCACAGCTCTTTGGGATGCACATTTAGAACCACTCTGTACAATGTACACTACTCTATCATTGCAACTTTGAAAATTTCCACCACAGACAATTGGTTGACGCAGCAGCAGTACTCACATAGATGAGGCCGGAGTAGTAGCGCTCCTTCAGGTTGTGCAGCACGGAAGCTTCATTGAGGCAAGTCAACTCCGCCATGTCCTCCACCTTCGAGAACTTGGGAGGGTTCATCTTCTGAATGTCGTCCTTGTTCACCTTCACCTTCTTGCCATTTTCAGCCAGTTCCACAATGGCCTCGTCGCCAGATTCCTCCTTCAGATAGGCCGCCTCGAAGCCCTGCTTTTCTGAAGGTATCCATACTTGCTTCTTGGCTGCCCAGTCTGCCTGCGCCAGAGGGTTGTTGATGTAGTTTCGGTCTACGAACAGATACTTCTCCGCATCCCGCTGTGTCATGGTGCCCTACTTCAGCAACCTGAAAAGAGAAGAGATCATAAAGGCTTAGGTGCAGCAATGTGATCAAGAAATCAAGGTACAAAGAAACTGACAACTGTCCAGAGCTGCAAGTCAAAAGTAGACAGGACAAACCTACAACCCAGTTACCAAAAGGTACAAGGACAAATACAAGAGACTCTTCGACTAGAGCATCAAACGAAAGAAAAGGGATAAACCACCAGAGGTGAACAATCGGCATCTATCAGAACTGGCATGGGAAGTAGAACAGAGCTCACCATAAACAGTGCACTTTTATCCTGCTTGGCTCTCGGCCACGTTTGTGGTAATGGCACCAACTCCAGATGGCTGTCGCAACAGCAGAGAAAAACACTAACAGGACACCAGCAAAACCTATAACCAGGAAGCCAATGAAGACAAGCCGCCACGTCAGAAAATTCAAGCAACACTGCGCAATTGTTCACCACAAAAGACCAAACTTATTTTATAAGGTCCCAAACAAACAGGGCATGAGTGAGCAAACAAAAACAGACAACACAATCTAGTCACTCGCAGGAGTGTGCTCTACAGTCCACCCACAGCTGTTCAACATGAGAAAACACTGGCTTTGAAGTCACTGAACACAGAACCGCTTTCTTAACATTCAAGGACAACCTGGAAAAGGGCACATTCTAAGAAACAGGGCTGCACGAGCCAGTCACGCATAGAAGGGACAAACTACAATCATGCAGGGGCACTTGAACCCAAAGTGAGAAGGCATGCTATGCTCAGACACATGCAGGACTGAGAGGCAAGGGAGGTCACTTCACGTGAGGATACAGGAAGGGCAGAGGGCGAACTAAGTCAAAAGGAAAGGGCATTAGATCGGCACTCAGGAAAAGCAGAGGGGCTGGCAGGCAAGAGGCACTAAAACAACATGTGTCAACTCGATCTCTCATGACCCAGCGAGGATAAAGGAACTTGGGGGCACTGAACTAACAAAATGTGCCGACCGCCTCTTGTGACCCAGACAGAGGCTGAGAGTAGGGGTGGGCGTAACTTTTCTGTAGTGTAACTACACTAAATTATAGCAAAGTTACGCAAGATTATGTTGGCAATTTTGCGTCGAGTAACGTGAAAGTACCGAAATTACTCAGGATTACTCTGGCCAGGCTCAGTTGGAAGGTGGAGAATTCTTAAAAAAGGCAGGAAGGAGAGGTCCAACAAGTAGGGCACGATCGGGAAGATGGTGAAAAAGGTATGGTTGAAAGTGGTACTCCTGAAAAGTAAGCTGAGAGACTCCTGTGAGATTGGGGTAGAGCTGAAGAGAAGCCAGAATTTAAAAAAAAAAAAAAACAAGGGTGGAGAGACCCTGAGGGAGACGAGAAGTAACTGAGAAAAGAAGCAGGGACAAGCAAAGGATAGAAAAAAAAAAGATTTTGAAATTTGTCCCGTGTGCCATGTCCAATAACCGCCTTGCCTTAGAGGGTCAGAGTAGGCCATTTGCCCCCTCCGCACGCTCCCCAGCTCGAAAACCTTGTGTACAAATAGGGGAGTGACAGCAGCAGTTTCACAACCTTTTGACTTTACCGTCTATAAGGATGTCCCCATTAGACTCCCTCAAAAGATTGAAATATAAAAGAACACGAGGAGGCTATTCGGACATACACGCGTCGTCAGGCACCCAAAGTCGGCTCCCCCAATCAGACACCGGTGGAATGAGCTCCTGGAATGCTAGGGGTGACTGAACTTAGACTAGAGATTTTCTGAGAATTTTCTCGATTTGGAGCCAAGTGTCCGCCCCCCCTCCGCCCGTACCGGACAGGACAGGAATGTAGCCGCACACGGAGGAGGAAGAGGCGACTCGGACACTAAATGAGAAATATTAGCTACGACAGAGGGCGCTACATGTGGTAATGAACCCCCAGAACGGTGCTGTTCCCCCTGCAGCTCACAGCTTATTCCCTAGCATGCGCCTCCAGGAAACGTGAAAGGCACCAACCTTCCAACTTGGATTAGCCACAGTCTACTACCTACTACTGTAGGCCCACCAGAAAGCGAAGGACAGCCTTCTTACGTCACTGCATATCAAGCAGGGAGTGTCTGTGCCCAATAGCCGTAGCATACTGCCCAGAAAGGACCATGGTACCCACGTCCTGTCCAAGGTATGGGCCTGAGAAACGGACCGGTAGATATGGAATCATTCCCCACCTCGGACAGCAAGAATATACTTGCAGTCAAACGCCAAGAAGTGTTTAGAAACAGCCAGGAACGGCATAGGACCATCTCAGGATGCAGAGTGCAAGAAACAGCTATCGTACACCGAAGAAATCTTGCAGAAACACTGCGACGGGATGAGACTGGCACCACACCACAAAGCGAAAGCTGGTGAGGTGCGGATACATCCATACCACAAAGAGGACCTTCACAACCTGCGAGGCTGGGCACAGGCTGCCTCAAGGAGCAGTGGCCTTCATGTTCAGATGAAAAACCTGTTGAGTCTGCATGCTGGGATACCCGACAAGAAGGCTGGCGAGGGCACCAACATCCATGCCTCGTGAAGGACCAGACTGACAGGCAGGGTATGGCATGGTGAGCAGCGAAGGCTGGCGATGAGCAATCAAAGCCATATCCAGAGGACAGTGTTCAGAAACACTGCGAGTATTAAGACAATGGCAGGTGGGAGCACCTACAGCCACTGCCCTGGGACAAGCACTACGAAAAGTAGGGAATGGCACGATACACAGTCAAGGAGGTCTGTGGGGGGGGGCAAGCAGAGCCATCGGCCAAGGAGGGCCACCAAGACGGTGCCACGAAGGGTACGTCATTCTATCCACAGAGCAAGATGGGGAGAAACGTTGCCAGCATACTCAACACACACCCCCCCCCCCCCGTCACCACGGTACGAATTCAGAAACGGTACTAGGTGTGCCAAGCTGTAATACTCCGAGCCAACACCACAAGCGGTACCTCGAACGCAAACACGGCTTATATAGGAATGTGACCGGGCAGAGGAGTATATAGACACTGGGTGTTACATCAGTATGCTAGGGTTGCCGTGCATCAACAGTACTGCGTGGGAGGTAAAGGCATCAGTATTTCAACAGTAGCACAGTGCGCCTGCTGGACGGCAGGCCGCGTGCACATGTATGGCGGCTCCGCCTCGTGCCTCACACCTGTGAGCGCAGCTCTGCGGAAGTGAAGCCGCAGGGCTTTAGTGTCGGTGCAGGAGGAGGCGGCAGGCCCCGACACGAACACCTAAAACCATCGTTTACAGCTCTTCGACGGAGCACACGCAGGTAGAAGCTTGCAAAGGAGAAGGCCGAGGGCAGATTGTAAACCTTCAAGGCGGCGCCGCCACAGAGCGGCCAATGCAGCCCTCGTGGCAACCCAGGGCAAAGGGGTCAAGGGAAAGAAAACTAGAACAGTACAGACTGCACTTACTGCTACGCGGGGGAAGATTAATGGAGGCTGGACATCGAAGTTTCCTAAACGCTCCGAAAACTCCACAAGAACGCCAATCGTGCCATCACGCAGGTTCAAAGGTCAGCCCGCACTGAGGATGGCTGTTGGGGGAGGGGTGGCAACCAAGACAAGACAAGTCGGGTGCATACGGGGACACAGGAAAGGCAGCATGGATCTCGGGTGTACAGACCGGAGGCGCTGGTGGAGCCTGCATCATTATGCAAGGGCCACAGGAAGTGCATCATGGGATATCTGCTTGGATGCTGTGGGCCTTCTCTTTGGGTTCTAGGACAGTCACAAGGTTACTAGAGAAGAACTATTCGGGTTACTGTCATTTACTGCTAGGGTCCTGGGGCCACGATACTTATGCACTCCGGCTGAATGTCCAAGAGCTCTTTTTTGCATATAACGCAAAAGTGGGGTTGAACAGGCAATGGTGAGGTGGGGTTAGAAACTCAAAACAAACATAACACAACCTTAAATGCTCAGCCATTTCTTTACTTTAGAATTAAAGTGTAGGATGTTTTACTTGCCTGTACTTTTTATAGATTTCCCAAAGAAAACCAGAAATGTGCCATAGTTCTAACTCAATTTTTTTTTTAATACGCACTACGGGGCAAGTTTTACATTTTGCCCCAAGGTCATTGTTTTCCCTGGGAAGACTATTGGGTCGACGCAGGTTTTTGTTTTTTATTAAGCATTTGGGAAGTATATATATTTAAGTCAAAAGATTTAAGGCCTCCACCAAATACAACTTTTGATTTCATTAGGTATGATTTGAGCTAAAGTACGTGTCCAATAAGGCATGCTATGCAGCTTCCAAAGGATCTAAATCAATGTCAAAATAACCCACCACCCATGGAATCCAGCACACCAGTGGGCTACTAGACTGGACAAAGTCTAGACAAGGGATTCACATCACAATATCTCTGGAAATGCTTGGCCTAGAAAAATGACGCAGTTTCTCCTCCAGCTGATTAGGAGTCCCTGGCAAGGGATCAAAGTCAAGATTTCTCAAGACTTCAAAGGAATGATTGGTGAGGCAGGTACAAGCACCCTACGGGTAAGGGCGAGTTAGGGCTGAAGCAAATGTAGAATTCTTTATTGTGAAGGAGACTGAACACCTCCTCGATCCAGATGGTTTCTCGGCTTCTGCATGGGGTGACCTGGGGGCTCCTGGGCAGCATCAGTCCGTAGACAGTCCTCCACCCAGGTCATGCCAATCAGCTGGGGTTTGGTTCTTAGATCAGGTCTCTTCCTCCTGGTATAGGCAGCAGCTCCTCAAGCAGGCAGATAAGTTCTTCAGCCTCACCAGCTGTCCAGCAGTAAGACAACTAAGTAGATTTGCCAGACTTGAGGTGCGACAAGTCTGCAGTAGCTCCACTTCTGGATCTCTGCCCCTCCAGACAACCACACCTGCAACCATGCACTGGCGCACAGACTGATGAAGTTGAATCTGTGAACAAAGTACTGACAGGAGAGTCAGTACTCGTTCTCCTCTAGT
Organism: Calotriton arnoldi; assembly: GCA_963921515.1. NCBI lineage: Eukaryota > Metazoa > Chordata > Amphibia > Caudata > Salamandridae > Calotriton > Calotriton arnoldi. The sequence continues at coordinate 1,229,511 of CAWUFW010004562.1, read as the reverse complement.
GAATAAGCCTGGCCAATTAGGGAGATTTCACCCTTCAAATTTCTGGATGCCCCTCCAATCCCGATGTACATGTAAAGCGTGATCAAACCACGGCTTGTGTAGCCCAGGCTGCTCCTTCTGCTACAAGGATAGACTGCTCCAGGTGGAAACAGATTGCTCCATTAGAGATTATTTTACAAGGAAATGGTGATCGCCATCAGGAAAGTGTGACAGGCTGGCCGGAAAGGTGTTGCTCCATTTAAAGGATCAGACAAGTTACACCCCCCCCCCCCTAAACAGATAAAACTAGGTTTTTCTTGGGGGGAAGAGAACAAGAGATGCCAATGTGCAAGATCTAATGTCAGAAATAGACAATTGCTGCCCTCACAAAAGGACACAATCTTTACAAGCAGATCTCCCCCATACTTACATGGTCATATTTAGAAGCCACCCATGCATGTCAAAAGGTATCATGAAGACAAAAGATCCCAACTATGGGGCAACAGTACAGAACTTTACATGGGGAGGAGAGATCCAACGCCCTACTAGAGAGGCACGTAAAAAGATAGTGCCACCCACCACCTCCCTACCAGACTATTGTCTTAGGCTGGCCCCACCGTCAATAGAGCACTGTTTGACAATTACCTGACCACTTAAATACACAGACTATGGTCAGCAGTTGCTATTCATCCAGCTAAGGTTTCCTACAGCTGTGAAAAAGGTGCAGAGTTGGCAAGGACATTCACACATGGCCCTGGAACAAGAGTACAGCTAACAGCGGGGACATCATGCATGTGGCGCAAGGCAGCAGCTCAACAATAAACACAATCAAGGGTGTGCCATGTTGTGGAAACGGACTGTTGCGATTGAGGTCTTGCCAGTCCAATAACTGAAAATGTGTGAACCAGTCTTCGAGATGTCCTGGGAGATGGTTGTGGAAGAAATTGGCAGTGAAACTGTGAAAAGGAAGTGGATTTGGGGGAAGAGGGTGGTCTGTTTAAAATGCCCAAGTATCCACAGACTTGTGTTAAGGGGTGCACCACCCAAAGAGGAAAACATGCCAAAAGCTAATTTTCCATGACAGCCTCAACCCTCTCGCTACGCCTGGCCTTGTACCTGCACCTTCTTAAGCAGCCTCATCAAGTCTCCCGGATGAACTTTAGTACAGATACCGCAAGATGCTGTGTGTTGTTGCCAATATTCCTAAACTCCCAACTTATCGGAAACTTGAATTAAGTTCAGATTGAACGTCCTGGGAGGAGTAAGATGCCCTGTGTGTAGAGTACACTAAACGCTTTTCCTGAACTGAGAAAGGTTGGTCTTCCTTTGAAAGGTAATTTTTTTTATTTCACAACTGTTTTATTCGACTTAGTTTGTCTTGTCTTAATAGTTTATGTTGTGCGTTTCTATAGCACATCCCTCAACGTAGACTATTCAAAGATGGCAAAGCAGCGGTATTATATGGCAGGCCGGTTACTAATCCAGACGAGCTGTGGGGGGGGGGGGTCGCAAGGAACTATGCATTAAAAGCCTCGACAGAGGCCAGAGATCAGCTCATGTGCTGTGGTGCATATACATAGACACCACACAGTTAATGTGGAATGGGTGTCTGCTTGGTTAATTACTGCTCGGCGAGGGAGAAAAATATGATGACTTCAAACTGAAGGGAGAGAAATCTGAATTAAGATTGTTGTATAGAGGACATCATTCTCTTTTGTGTGAACATGAGAATCATTTGCCACTTTAGAGTCTCAAGCAACAAAACAGCCACTTTAGCTCCTTGAGGCTTTGCCCACACCAAGAGATTCATTTTATCTTGACTAGAGAACAGATCCTATCCGTAAATCTATGAACTAGTTTGTTTCTTGGGAAGATTTGCGCTTTATTCTTCGCTTGAACTGCAGAACGTCTCTTTTCAGGACTCTAAAACTACAGGCTAGCGTGGTCTCTAAACAGGAAAAAGAAACAGTCCGAGGCTTCCTAAAAATGTTATGGTAAGGAGCATCCTCAAGATGGGACACTAAAGCACCCATGCCTCCGATCTAAACTCGGATCCACATAAAACCCTGAAAAAGTGATTCCACCAATAAAGGGATTTTGCAAATTCACAAACAACGTCCTTGGTGCAGTTAGGGGGCCACAAGGTGAGGGCTGCCCAGATAAAGGGTGGAACCAAAGGACCCTACTCTGCTCAAGGGCCTTGACCTCCAGAGGGCTTTTAGTGCAGCAATGAGAAAAGCAAGCAGTGGAACCATCTCTTAAATGCGTAGATTAAAAAACACTCCACTTCATCCTATGTTAAAGGCCAATCCTGTACGTACCCCAGCAACCTACAGGCCCTAGGCACGGTTCTCTTTGAAGGGCTACCAGGGAAAGCTGGAAGCCTAGGTAATGTGGCGTCCTCCATTGGAGGGCACTTCCTGGTGCTTCTCACTCTACGATAAGCAGTCAACTTCTTCCTGCACTCTTCAATTCACTTTTTATCCCAATCCAATTGGATTGTCTAGTAGCATTTTTCAATACCTACAGCCAATTCATTTATTCAAATTGTTTTAACTGCATAATGGCTTGGAGAGAATCCTTGCACATGGCCAAGTCCCATGAAAGAGACCATTGGTGAAAAATAAATCAAAAATAGTAAACAAGACCCAGTCACTGCAAATTGACCCTGCACACACAGGACCATCACTATCAGAACTCTTACTTTGACAGCAAAGGTGAAGAGCCAAGACCAATGATAACTGGTCATATCAGGCGTGGAGGAGCAGACAGTCCAACAACAAGTATTCAATTGAAATGCTCCGAAGGATCCTTACTGAGCTATGTTACAGCAAGGGAATGAATGCAGTGCCAGATCACCAAGATATGGTCAATGGACATAATCACAGACCATCCACAGAAAACGGATAGCAAGAACCAAAACAGACCAGTGTATCCTCCAGGAGATTCAGAGCAGATAAAGCAGTGATCAGAGGTGCAACCCCCTGGTTTTACGTACAGACAAGACCTGGTTATCCTTGAAGAGCTCAGATTCATGGCTTCTACAGAGCAGCTGAACCCATAGACTAGTCTTCTGCTCCAGGTGCAAGATTTGCCTTGATATTTGCAGTTCAGAGAAGAAACTCGCTCATCCTGCTAGAAAATCAATGAAAGGAGTGCACCTCTCCGTACTGCTGCCTAGGATTTCGCTTTGCTACAAGCTATGGACATTTTAAATGTATATAACAAAAAAAATAGTCAGATTATGTAATGGGGAATTTTACATCCTTGTCAGAAAAGGATAAACACAAAGTCTGAATCTTAAGCATAATTGATCTAAGACCAGTGCTGTTGTAGTCGGGAATAACAGCCTTGAGTAAATTTAAAGGCCAAAATAGCTAATTACTTGGAAAAAAAAAAAAAGGCATAGAACAGGCAGCACTAGAACACCAAGAGAGCAAGGGTAAAGTTGGAGCCCATGAAGGGTCAGTGTGAGTCAAGAACAGGTAGGACAATATTGAGAGCAGGAGTAGAGCTGGAGCCCAAGATATGTTGGGATGAGAGTCACGAAAGGCAGGAGAGTAGAACCCCAAGAGCAGGGCAAAGCTGGTTCTCAGAAAGGCTGTGTACTCCGAGCAGACGCCAGAAAATAAACTGGAGCCTAAGAAGGGCCGGTGTATGCCAACAGGTAGTGGAGTTTAACAAAGGACACGAGCAAAGCAGGAGCCCATGTAGGCTTTGAGAGAGTTTGGAAAGGCAGGAGCGGATTAATACAGAGCAAGGATAAAGTCAACACCCATAACGGAATGGGTGTGTCAAAGACAGGCAGGAGAGAGTAATACTGAAACAAGCAGGTTGAACATGGAGCTCGCTCAGGGGTTTTGTATGCATCACACAGGAAGGAGTAGAATTCAAAGAGCAGAGGTAAAGTTGGAGTCCAGGAAGGACCGTGCCAGTAACAGACAAAAGCGTATTAACGAGGCCACGGTAAAAGTGGGGGCCATGCGGGTGACAGGAGCCCGTGAAGTAAAAGAGGTAGGAAGAAAAGTGACGTTCAGAGGAAACGGACGTACAAGGAAGTGTGCACGCACACAGTACGTGAGGGGCTGCTGCATCTTGGGCTCTCCCACTACTGCAGCGCAGATGTGCGCCCTCAAACAGCACCCTGAGGGGTTAAATGAGCTCACGCAGCACTCCGGACTCAACTTGGCAGCAGAGGAAGCCCTCGGTAACCCCGGCGCTTCCTGCTTTAACTTCGCATCCCATGAATGCCTTTTTAGGAGATACTAGAAGGAAAGGCGCACTAGAGAGCACAAAAAAGCACGCGTTAAATAAGGTTACGCAGGAAGCCTGGGGCCCAGCGAGGCCAGCACGGAGAGCTCTCGGAGGGAGGGACGCCCCTTGCTGAGTAAGCACGGAGCCTCGCGCTCTAAAGGGGCGCGTACCAGCAAAGCGGGCGAGCAGGGGCTCCCTTCTCGTAGGATTTGGGTCCAACTCACTAAGCAGAGGGCAGAGACTCCCTCGCATTAAACCGAGGACACGTGAGATACCAGCGTTGGACAGCCACACCCTCAGTCAATATGGCCTCCCACATAGGGAGAAAGACGGCCACCCCAAAAAACACCCTTCAAAAGTCCGGTGGGTACGGCAGTTGTAGCCTTATATATTAGTCTCCAGCTCGGACAGTGAATCCGATTTCAGCCAGTCCTCCAGAAAGGCTACATCATGCGGGAACTGCCACACTGCATACTATGTCGCCCCCAGCGCCAAAGAAGGTTTGGATGGGGGTTAGAGCAAGACGTACACGACCTTACACAGCAACACCGGCTCGGAACACAGGGGGTCCCACATACATTTGTTTTTGTTTTTTTGGGGGGGGGTTTGGTTGGCGAAGGGCAAGTGCTCTTCCCTTTTGGACATAAGTCAGGCCCTGTGCGATAAAACTTGCGAGTATTCACTGGACCCACTGCGGGGGGAGTTTTGCACAGGCATTAGTCTAAGAGCAAGTAACCACAACGCAGCAGTTGCAAGTCTAAAAGAGCCAGACCTGGGATCGGAGGCTGCGGCTATTTAGAGCAACAACGTAACGCTGCAGCGGTGTGGCGTCTGACTGGGCGACTCGCTCGCCCCGCAACGTGCCAGGTTCTTCTGCCTGCCGGTTGACGTGAGTGATAATGCTCTAAAGAGCTGCTCCCGGCCTCCAAGAGCAGTTCCCATGACTGGGCTCTGCTTGCGGACACAGGATACCCTTTCAAATTAAAAGGAGGCCTCGTGTGGGTTACTAGCTTCCCCCTACCGCTCATTTTCCTCGCTTGAGAGGTTTCCCAATAGATGACTCGGGAGCCTGGGAGTGGAGACTGCAAGTATTCGCTACAAATCCCATGGGGTCTCCTTGGGAAAGAAGCCACTTCTGGTGCAGTAGAGAGGCAGACCCAGAGATCTTGATCCCCCATTGCTGCCTCTCCCTGGAGAGGAGTTGTGATCTGGTAGCAAGTGCCTCCCAAATAGTTATGGTACAGCATCTAAATGATGCACGAGGTTGCATCTCAAAAAGCTCACCGCTTTCTCTTAGGGTAGCTGGACAAGTTCCTTGGGGAACATTTCAGACAGTCTAGGGGAGGAAGGCGTGAGAAAGCCAGTCATGAGCAACAGGTTGCTCAGCATAGAGTTAAAAAGATTTGCTGTGCCTCTATTGAGTTAAGAATGGTAGGTACTATAGGCCACGGGTGAAAACGTTTGAAACTAGACTTTGTAGAATATCCCTAGTTACCAAAGGGCTACTTCAAAATATATCTAAATGACAACCCAATCCCAAACAAATCCTCGGCAGCCAGCCTTTCACCATCTGCCTACTCCGGTCTGGTTTCGGCTTCCTTACTTTGTATAGGTCTCGTTCCCTCAAGCTCCCACTCTGGTTGGCACCAGAAATGACGAGTTTCTACCCAAATTCCTTCTTCAATGTACATCTTGTAGCTCATCTTTCTTCCTTCCTTCAATGTTCTGCTCACTAACTAGGCACGGGACAGATAACTCTGGGCACAATAAACGAACTTGTGCCAGCACTAGCATGGAAACAAAGGTGTCTGCATTACCCACTCAATCTATATGGCATTGTTAGCTCAGTCCCTTCCACCTGTGCAACGCAAAAGGATAAGGCTTTGCCATACTGTGACTGCAGGCACCGCATCACCCTCAAGGTTTCCTGCCCACATCACACTCTTATCTCCTTCCTGCGAAAGCAGCAGGAAATGCAATCACCCCCTCTGCCACCTCCCTTTCTTCTAAAGACGCAGGAAGCTGTCATTCCATGAGCCATCTTTGTTCCTTGCGAAGCAGAATCCATTACTCGCAATTCACAGAAAGTTTACCACATACACCGGCAGCAATATTTTGGACTTTGTCGCAGTTATCATCATCTACAAAAGCAACCGTCAGTGGGGGCCAGTACGCTTCATGAGATTTTTGGTGGCGTTTAAGTAGGGCAAGGAAGGACTTAATCATTGAGAGTGAGACATGTCTGAAAATATTTTAAACATAGGTTCTTTAGAGTTGTCCTGTCAATGTATGTTTCCATACAACCACCAATATCCTTTGCTTGAGCAACACCTCAATCCTGATCTGCAGCACACCCTGGTACTTCTACTGCAATTGACACTGCTCTGCTAATGAACCTCAAACCAACAGCACCCAGAATTATCACTGGGACAGGCAGAATAACTTTCTGCCCGCCAACAGAAGACCAGTTCTCAACTTCACTAATGTAAATAAGATACTAAGCAGTGTATATTTGAAATCCAAGATGTAAATCACTAACACCCCCCAAAAAAAAAAATCACTCCAGAAGACGCAAGGAAAAGGTTGGTGGGAGGTAGGTCGCAAGGTAAACCTTTAACATAGGCATTATTAGGGGTTGGCAGCCTCCACAGACCGCTTTTCTTGCATTTGTCTTTTCGTAACCATATCCTGTTTTTGCTAGGGCCGCTGCACACTTACAAAACAGTGACCACAAAGTCAAGAGTTCCTCTCCAACTGCCAAACCCAGACATGGAGGACGTCGATGGGCATCATGCAGCCTCTTAGCATGGTGAAAGGGGACATCTCACGCCCTTCAGAGTCGGAGGCCCGAAGTTGAAAGTGCAGGTCTGACTGTGGCCTTTCTGCAAACAAGTCCCGTGTGATGCCCCAGTGCAGCCCACTGTCCGAGCGGTGGCTCTTCGTATCAGCCCTCCAGCAGCTGCGCAACACTACACACAGGAGGCCAGATGGGTCTTCAGAGTGGTAGAACAAATATTGGGATTTGTGAGATAAGTGTTTATCCAGTGCAGGTTCTTGCCTAGCTGCTGTCTAAGGTACAGATGCCTTTCACCGCGACCAGGCATGGCCTTGGTGTGAGACTCAAACTCCAGCCCCTGAAAAGAGCACAAGACCACACAGTTGCTTGCTCTGCCCCAACCACTGGTTCAGGTGGGGTAGTGTCAAACTGCTAAACGCAGATTACAGTGCAAAGCTTACTCATCACATTGGCCTTTTGAAACAAAAAGGTAGCCTTTCTAGCCCGTTTGAGGGCAAGTGGCGTTCCCTGTGATCAAGGAGGTTCTGTGCTGCCACCCCCTCCACCTCACACTTCTATTAAGACACTCTGCATAGGACACTTGATCCTTAAGCAATCTTCAATGACCCACACAAAGAAGCGCAACACCCAGGGCCTTGATCCGAGGTAATCAGTGTAAGAACAGGATGTACCCACCTGTCCCTGCACCCACAAACCAAGCACTACACGCAAAAGCACACATTTGGGACAGGACGCATGCAGTTTCCACCACAGCATATTTGGCGATCGCCATGTCAAAGGCCTCGTCCAGGGCATAGGGGAAGCAACGAAGCACACAAGGGAGACAACTAGAAAACATGCACTCAGACTGCTTAAACAAAAAGAAAAAAGTAGCTCCCAAAACACGAGCTGTCAAAGAACCTGAAGGGCACTTATGAGCCTCATCTAAAGCCAAGGCAAGCAGGGCCTAAATGAAGGTGCTGGAGCACTTCACAGAATGCAGGCACCCTCCCACGCCCCTCTTTAAAAATAAAAAACCTCACGTGCCTCTTTGCTGTAGGAAAAGGCTTCAGCACCTTCACATACCAAACCATGTACTGCAGCCTTCGTGCTTCCCCAGTCTGCAGCCGTGAGGTGTGCTCCTGCAGCCAATGCTTTGAACCACCAAGCACTCGAGACACAGCCACATAAAACACTAAGTTAGCAGCAGCAAGTAGACGCCGAGAGCTCAACATTAGATCAGTTTTGAAAGCATGCAGGAGAGGACGAGTCTTCCGTCCTTTCGTTGCAGCCAAAGTAAGAGCAGCTCGCAGACGCAAGAATGCACATTAGACACAGCTGGTGTTTTAAGGGTTTATGGTATGCTCTTGAAAAACTGATGGTGACTTCCATGTCGAGGGCTTCTACTGTCCATTTGCTTTTCTGGCAGCAGGTGTCATGCACGTGTTCCAGTATGCTCCTTAGATGTGCAATGTAAAGGTGGGGAACGGAGCAGATCTTAATATTTGTGGATGTTGCCTTTTCATGGGACCCATCTTATGGGTTTTCAGTCCTCCAAAGATGCACTTCCTCTTTGTAGGAGGACAGCAGGTCTCGAGTTGTAGAAGAACTTCGTTGGAATAGCCTGCCTCCTCTAATGTTAGGGCTGGCTTGGCAATCTCAATGGTATCCTTATAATATCGGCACCGTCAGACATGGCTACAAGACCTAATGACTGACTCAAAAGTGCCTTTGGTTTAAAAGTTAGTCTTGTATCACTCCTGGCAATTCCTTGGTAAGCACAGATTCGAGACACTGCTTTTCTATCCAAGGCATGTATGGAGACGGCCATCATACATCTGAACCCTGTGCCAAACATATGTTGCCGGATCCTTGAGACGGCCTCTCCTAATAGTTTCTTCTCAGTGCATCCTTACTCTGATCGAACCAAATGGCAGGGAGAAAATATCTAAAGATAGCACTTGCAGTGGGGGTACAGAGCCGCGGTCGATACTTTACCGGAGTCCCATTACACACTGCAAAAGGCAGAGGGAAAAAATAATTTTACAGACAACTGACTGCTTGTTGATTTAACAGTTTTTGAATCTATAACAGACAACTGCTGTAGAAAGCATGATTTGCTTTGTTTCTCTTCATACAGATCTTGCTGCCACCGCCATGCATTCACCAAGAGCTATAAGACAAGGGTAACCATTGAAAAACAACGAATTCAAAACTGCTGCCAGACTACTCCCTCATATAAAGCCACAAGCGCACATCTGCCCTGCCTTGAGGGCCCTGCATTGGTTACTGGTTGCCAGAAGATCCACCTTCAAGCTGCTTTGTATCACCCACAAAGGAATACATGGAAAAGGACCACTTCATTAGGAATAAAATCACCAAATACATACAAAGGAACCTTCACTCAAGACAGGCACCACGCCATAAAGCCCCAGCATACAAAAACATAATAAATAAAACATGGGCGATACATCTTTCTCTGCTCAAATAGCCAAACTATGGAATTCATTACCCCCAAACATAAGAAGCCATGGTTAACCATCTTATCTTCAGAAGCCTACTCAAGAGTTGGCTCTTTCCTATATGACCACCACACTCAAACACAAATGTAAAGCATATGCCACAAACATGGATAATTTGATTACATGTATGCATTTGGAAATGAGCATTTCTTTGTACAAATATATACTACTCATGGTTTAAAAGTGTATATGCTTTAGGTCTGCTTAAAGAATGTATATATTACTTATGGTAATACATATACACATTTTATCAATAAGATGCATATAGGTCACTGCATAGTTTTTATACAAGTTATTTGATTAGTTACTTATTGGTCTGTTTATTTCATTCATCTGTCACAATATGCAAATATAAATCAGAACAATTGCATCTTTAAGTGCTCAGCTATTTAAATATTTAGGAAAATATTTTTTTTAAATCTAGAAATCCACTAATACATCAGCTTTACACATAGCAACACCTGAAAGTCTGAATTTCTATCTATCCATACACGCACATATGAAACTCTATACAGCACTATTTTATAGCTGTTATTTCCGTTCTACATATATACCTTTTCTATATAGTTATGTATCAATGCTATTTTACTACTACTGTAGAAAGAAAAAAAAAAAAAGAAGAAAAAGGAGGACTTCAACTCCCTCCAATGCACTACTCCACATCTCATCCTATACTGCTTAATCTATCCTCTACCGCCACTCCGACTCATCCCAAACCTTGTTCTATTACTATGATCTCCCATATAACAGTTTCCTGACTCTTCCCTCCTTGGACTCATCCTAAACCTCATTTTACTACTAGGGTCTCTCAAATAACACTATCTAGACTCTCCCTCACCTCCATCCCTCCTTTACCCTATTCAATCAGATTAACAGATTCACACGTCCAATGCTCAAATTAACAACTTATATTGCCCTATATGAATCCACCTCTAATCGTTTCGGTTCCGGAGTAGCATGCTACTCGCCGAAAAGCGCTTGACCGCCTCGTCAGGGGCAGTAAGCGCTAAATAAATACATTTACACTTTCTTCAAACGTGGAAGAATAAAAAGTAAAGGTGTTCCGGCAGAGATCTGAACCGCTGACCTGCAGCAGGTACAAACACCTTCCGTTCTGTGCCCCCACTGTTTTTGCCCTTCCGTTCTGTGCCCCCACTGCTGTGCACTGTTTTTTCGTTCTGTGCCCCCCCTGTGCCCTTTTTGATTTCTGTACCCCCTCGCCCTGTTTCCCGCCGCTGTGTCCCCTGCGGCCCCACCCCCCTCGCTGCCCCTGCCTCCCAGCTGCTCCTCCCTCCCACCTCCCCATATATGGCGGCCGCGCCGCGGGTGCGCCGAAGGCAAGCCAGTCGGCGCCTGGACCGCGCCCAGCGCCAGAACCCCTGGCCCCCGCCACGAAGACCACCTCCGATACGACGCCAGCACCCTCATCGCTCTCAACCCAGGACGGACCTCCACCTGCTTAAAGGCCACCTCGAAACGCACCCATGGTCCCTTCACCTGCCGGAACTGCAGCTTCACCTGCCTCGGAGCGCCCAAGACTCCCGCCAAGAAGGACCTCAACCATCTCCGGTGCATCCTACTAAACACCCGCTCCGCACGCAAACACGCCGTCGAGCTCTGGGACCTACTCGACACCTCATCACCGGACGTCGCCTTCCTGACAGACCTGGATGAACAAATCCTCCGCACCAGACCGCCATAGCCATCCCCGACTGCTACAAGATCACCCGCAGAGACCGCACCAACGGAATCGGAGGAGGAATCGCCATCGTCCACAAAGACACCATCAAGGTCTCGAACAGCACCGACGACACTCAGCACCGCCAAACACATGCACTTCCAGATCCACACGGATCCCAACACCACCGTAAGAGGCACCCTCATCTACAGACCCCCCCGGACCCCGACCCCAGTTCAGCGACTCCATCGCAGACTTCATCAGCACGCACGCCCTGACCTCCACCGACTACATCCTCCTCGGAGACCTGAACTTTCACCTGGAGAACAACAACGACAGCAACTCCTCCACCCTGATCGACAACCTCGCCAACCTCGGACTGAAACAGCTCGTCACGACGCCGACCCACATCGCCGGACACACGCTCGACACTATTTTCTCCTCAAGCTCCCACGTCTCCTTCAGCCACACCTCCGAACTCACCTGGACCGACCACCACTGCATCCACTTCACCTTCCGGAAACCCGCTGCACACCACCGCACCCTACAGATCCCCCGCAGATGCTGGAGCAAAGTCACCGAAGACCAACTCCAGACAAACCTTGCACTCAGCCCACCCGACCCCTCCAACCCAGACGCCGCCGCCCGCAATCTCAGACGATGGATGGACGACTGCGCCAACACCTTAGCCCCGCTGAAAAAACCAACCTACAAAGACACCAGCAAGAGAGCCAGCTGGTTCACCCCGGAACTCCTAGCATCCAAGCGCACCTGCCGGAAACTGGAGAACAAATGGCACAGCAAGAAGACGCCGGACAGCCGCGCAGCCCACAAAGACGCCATCCGCAACCACCATCACCTCATCAGGTCCGCCAAGAGGACCTCCTTCAAAGACCGCCTCGACAACAACGCACACAACAGCAAGGAGCTCTTCAGCATCGTGAAGGAACTCTCCAACCCCAGCTCCAACACCAACGACATCCTGCCGTCGCAAGCCCTGTGTGATTCCCTCGCCACCTTCTTCCACCGCAAGATCGCAGACATCCACGACAGCTTCGACTCCCGGACGACCCCAACAGGCCCCGGCACATCAGACCCACCGCACCCCATCGACCACGACCCCCTGGGTCAACGTGAACACCGAGGACACAATCAAGACCATGGGCACAATCCACTCCGGCTCCCCATCAGACCCTTTTCCACACCACATCTTCAACAAAGCCGGCAGCTCCATCGCACCCCACCTACGCAACGTCAACCTCTCCTTCGAGACCGCGACCTTCCCAGAGAGCTGGAAACACGCAGAGATCAACGCCCTACTCAAAAAACCCAAGGTGGACCCGAGCGACCTCAAGAACTTCCGGCCCATGTCCCTGCTTCCATTCCCAAATAAGGTCATCGAGAAGATAGTCGACAGCTCACCCGCTACCTCAAAGATAACAGCATCCTGGACCCCTCCCAGTCAGGATTCCGCAGCAACCACAGCACCGAGACCGCACTCATCGCCGCCACAGACGACATCAGGATCCTGCTGGACAACGGCGAGACGGCGGCCCTCATCCTCCTGGACCTCTCCGCCGCCTTCGACACGGTTTGCCACCGCACACTACGCACACGCCTCCACGACGCAGGGATCCGAGACAAGGCCCTGAATTGGACCACCTCCTTCATTTCCGGCAGAACCCAGAGCGTCCGCCTCCCCCCATTCCGATCCGAAGCCTCCGAGATCATCTGCGGCGTACCCCAGGGATCTTCCCTCAGCCACTGTTCAACATCTACATGGCTCCACTCGCACGCATCGCCCGACAGCACGACCTCAACATAATCTCCTACGCAGACGACACTCAACTGATACTCTCCCTCACCAAGGACCCCTCACCAAGGACCCTCACCAAGGACCTCCTCACCAAGGACCCCTCACCAAGGACCCCTCACCAAGGACCCCCTCACCAAGGACCCTCACCAAGGACCCTCACCAAGGACCCTCACCAAGGACCCCCTCACCAAGGACCCCCTCACCAAGGACCCCCTCACCAAGGACCCCCTCACCAAGGACCCCTCACCGCCAAATCCAACCTCCACGAAGGAATGAAAGCCGTCGCCGACTGGATGAAGTGCAGCCGACTTAAGCTGAACACAGACCAGACGGAGATCCTCATCCTCGGCTCCAACCCATCAGCCTGGGACGACTCTTGGTGGCCCTCGTCACTAGGGGCACCCCCGACACCAACCGACCACGCACGCAACCTGGGAGTCATCCTCGACTCAACGCTCACCATGACCAAGCAAGTCAACGCAGTCTCCTCCTCCTGCCTCAACACCCTCCGCATGCTCTGCAAGATCTACAGGTGGATCCCGACAGACACGAGAAGAACAGTCACCCAGGCCCTCGTCAGCAGCAGACTAGACTACGGAAACGCCCTCTACGCAGGAGCCCCGACCAAGCTCATCAAACGACTGCAAAGAATCCAAAACGCCTCTGCACGCCTGATCCTCGACATTCCACGCCACAGCCACATCACCCCCACCTGAAAAACCTGCACTGGCTCCCCGTCGACAAGAGAATCTCCTTCAAACTCCTGATCCACGCACACAAGGCACTCCACAAAACCGGCCCAGCCTACAACAGTCGACTCTCCTTCTACGTTCCCAACCGTCAACTCCGCTCCACCGACCTCTCCCTGGCCACCGTCACGCGCATCCGGAGAACCACCACCGGAAGATCCTTCTCTCACCGCGCCGCCAAGATCTGGAACACCCTTCCCCCTCAACCTACGACAGACCCAAGACCTTCTGACCTTCAGGAGACGACTCAAGACCTGGCTATTCGACCAGTAGCGGCAACACCCCCCCTCCTCTCCCTCAGCGCCTTGAGACCCTCGCGGGTAAGTAGTGCGCTTTACAAATCTTGTGATTGATTGAGACAGGTGCCTGCACTTTTACGCTGCAAAGCCAGATTGGCCTGCAAGGAGGCTCAGCTGGTTAAGCGCTTACTGCACGCCTTGAGTCTGATGGGATTTGTAGATAACAAGTTTGCATACGGATGCGCATCTTCATTCGTCGATTAAGACCATTGAATAATAAACTCAACACTGAATTGGGCAATTTGAAAACCACTTAAAGTGCTTACAAGTAGCTCTACATAAATAAAACAACCTTATGCAGACTGCAAGAGGTGGGTAACCGAGGAGTCCTAGGTAATAAGGTCTGTGTATACGAGATTTGTCCGGGGTGTTTAAACAGGATGCTACCACGACTAATCTGGAGGCTCAAATGGCCTTTACAAAGTAGGAAATTGAGTATGGCAGTACCTCACCCCGTGATGGTTTTCGTTCACAGGTATAATTACGTACTGGCATGAAGCAGTACCAGGAACAAGCAGTGAGGTTCACGCGCATTTCCGGAATATTGATGCTTGTGGTCGGTTAGGCAGCGGTTTAGGCACAGCCAGTGCTTTAAGTGGCATGAAAAAAAGGGGCGTGGCTTAAAAATATGTAAGCTAGAAATCTGCTTAGCATAGTGTGCCGCCCGAATTGTATTTTGCGGTTTGTCATTGCATCCAGATATGATGCAAAAAGTAACATACCTACAAGTCAGGACTATTGGCTTTGTCAATGGTTGTTAGTTGCATGACAAATAAGCAGCAACTATGGCTTGTATACAATATTGAAAAAGCTTCCACTTGAAGCCCCGATGACACCACGACAATGTTACTGCTCCGGAGTTTCAAAAAGAGGGAAATCCAGAGAGAAAATGACTTTAAAGGATTTCCCTTCCCCCTACAACCCTCACCTGGCATGACGTCATGCGGTCACTTCTCCACTAGTGAGAAGTGAGCAGTGTGAGCACGCACACATCGATGTGCCTGCTGTCACTGCAGTCCGGGAAAAAAACGGACCCCTGTCCCAGGGCACCAAACAGAGCCCGATAGAGAACCGTTTCGAGGCCCCCTTTAAAAAACTGCCGGTGCTCAGCACCGGTGAGACCCGGCCCACTTAAAGCCCTGGGCACAGCCATGGCCTAATCCAAACTATGGTAGATCATGCCTAAACCATTAGGTTCAGAAAGTAATGCGGGGTACTGAAAAGGCATCTGGAACGTAAAAAAACAATAGATTTTCCACCCAATTTAGCGGGTAAATTGGTCCCAAAGATGCACCATTTAATGACAGTTCTGAAGCAGAAATAATGGAGTGGCCAACATTTTAGGGCGGCAGAGCAGCTGGGGTAAGCGTTCTCTGCCGCAGTTAAGCATGTCGGTTCCTACAAAGACAACATTGCGCCTCGCCTCACGGCTGGTGTTCGGGCAGAATGAGCTGGGGTTTTAACCAATCTAGCGTTCGGGCGGCCTAACGGGGCTTTCCTGTAAGGCGCACTATGCCAGGTTACCAGCATATATGGGGCACATCTAACAAGCTACCAGTATCCCCCTCAGGTCGCAGGTAAGGAGTTTACTTTTAGGTTATAAACTGTCCTCCGCCATTCAAACCCATTGCTGTACTTCTAGCACGGTTACATCGCTCTCCTTCAAAGTGCTTCCAACGGCTTCATTCCTAGCTATCTTGTCAACCAGTGTCGCCCCCGCTTTGGAAGCAGCTTGCACCCCCTCTCCCCCCCCCCCCCGCCACTCCCTCGCCCCCACACCATCCGAGTAATCTTGTTTTCAAACGAGAGGAATGCTGGAATGAGTTTCCATGCAGGTCTCGGCTGGTCCAACAGGTTCGTGGTAAAATGAAACATGCAAAGGCACCAGCCACAGGCGATCGGCAAAAGCCTCTCCATCAGAGGGGTAATAAATGTTAAATAAATGCTAAAAAGGGAAGTAGCGTGTTTTTTTTTTTTTTTTTTTTTTTTTAAATGGAGAGCATCCTGCAGTCCAGACTTCTGTCAATGGGGGTTGGGGGTGGGTTTGGTTCTAAAAGTGCTGAACTCAATCATAAGTACATGCAAAATTTTGTTACCAAAATAGGAGTGGGGTGGATGGATAGCAAAGAGGGCCAGTGGGGCGCAGTCCCAATCCTCTGGCTAAAATGTTCCTGGCTGCCTATCGTTTGTTTGTGCAGTTTTATATAGAGCAAACCCGGACCAAAGGAATCAGGGTGCTTTACATGAGCACCAGATTACATTACACAAAACCAGAGGGAAATGAAGTGATTTGTCCAAGGTCACAGGATGTTGAGCTGACACTGGGATTCAGACCTCGTTGCCCAGTTCCAAAGTAGGCAGCTCAGGCTGTTAGGCCACATCTAGTCAGTTCAATTTGGCATCAGTTGGGCTACACAGTAAAACAGCACTGGGGTTACAGGACCTGTGTGGCACTGGGTGAGTGGCAACCTTCGGCGCAAGGGAAGAGCCCTGCACATCCGGCCCTGCTGCCCCTCCCCCACTTTGGTTACTCCCCATACAGGGGTGACCGTTGCGCCCCCCCCCCCCCTTTGAGAATTCAGGGATCCAACTCCTGTTTCTCTTCGTCCTGGCTAGTTCTGTGGATGTTCCCGGTCCACAATGTCTGCTGCCACCGCTGTTGATGGTTTATCCGTTTTCTTTTCTGGGTGATTCAAACCCAGTATAATGCACCATGTGTGGTTATGAGACACTGTACATGTTATACTATGACATTGACATGGTATCCTTGGTTCGTAATATTGGTCCAAAAGCAGGATGCTTATGCACCATTGTTGGTCGTGAGATGCAACCTGTCCTTTTCCAATGTACAGTCATATGCGATGGTATGTAATATATTATACTGTGCAACTTCTCAATAAAAAAAGTTTAAAAAATTTGGTGTCAGTGGCTGTTGGTGAACTTTGAAAGTGGTGGGCAATAATGTCACCCAGGAGTTTAACCCATTTTTTCAAAATGTGCCTCATTCAAACTCATTCCCTCAAATTTAGAACCAAATTAACTATATTGCACTGGGTTTGCGTCACAAAAGTGACGCAAACCTGTGCAAAATGATTTTGAAATTTTTATTTTCTTTCTGGTGCAAAAACCGGTTTATCACTAGAAAGTTGCCTGAAAGTAACAAAGCAGTGCAAAGCGCTGCTTTGTGTTACTCGGCACCAAAGGGACATTCCATTGGTAGTTTTATAATGCCCAGGCCCCATGGATTATGAAGCTTGGAGGACCAAGGTTATAGAAATTATGTGAGGAAAAATGCTAATTATGAGGGACTGGCAATATTTTCATCCTTTTGAGCTGGAAACAATTTGTTAACTCTGCATGTTTTGGAAATTATGTGGCAAATTTAGTAATTCCATAATTATGCTGTAAACTCTGCAGCCACAGTCACATAAATCCACTGATCTCGCCATTGTCTATTGCTTTATCAAGAAGTTATTTGCTACAGATAAACAAAACCTCAGTTTAATTCCAGTCAATGGTCATTATTAGCTGCACTTAGAATAAAAGCTTGTAATATAAAAAAATGCATTGACATCTCAGATTTCTGGTGACCTTTACAAACCACCAGAACCGCTCAATGGTAATATTGGAACAGATAAGTGTTACCCATCATGCATGCTCTCTGTATGTACTTAACTTTAAACCATTGTATATATGCATATAGATAAATCACAACCTTAAACGAGACAAGTCGTTTAGGTGCTACATATGTAAACAAAAGCAGAAAAAAGGGGTAGTAGTGTTCCCTAAAGGGAAAAACCGCTCAAATAATATTCTTATTATATATATATCTTGATAATTTATAGCGTGTGACGTAATTTTCCAAAAATTTTAGAGCGGGGTGCCAGGATAGCTTGTAACATCTACGACCTAAAGATGTTATTGGCACATTACACACTAACATGCACATATATCAACTCTTAAAAGCTTAATCAGCACACCCTTGTATTTGTTAATTAGTACACCTCTATTGTATCAAGAGTTCAAATTCCAAGAAAAATAGACTAATACAGTACAATCTAGCGAGCAAAGAACAATCAGTGTTGTACGTATCCAACAGACAGTCCAAAAACAACTTGGTCAATTTTCAGATCCTTGTCTTTATTGATTCTTTTTTATATAAAGATTCCCAGCACACGATCTAGCCGACACGTGTTTCGTCTGTACTCAGACTTTTCAAGGCAGTTTGGGAATGTAATGATAATTGGTTCCAACTTCAAAGAGGCACACAGGTGCCTTAGACCGCGTGTGAAGTATCCTTACACTTGTCATATACTATAATCGGTGATCTTAGTAAACTAAATTCCAGTATAACTTTATATAATAGATTACTGACGGGTATTAAGTACTCCAGTTCAATGCCGGAAAGGTCTCGTTCTCTTAATAGGCATGAAGCGTATATGTTTGCATATCACGTAGAGAACTCAAAAGGGTATGTGCCTCCCAGAAAACAGACTAATAGGTACCAGTCCATGATAAGAGTGTACCCCTAAGATGTAATAATCCGCAAACGTAGGCCACACGGCAGTCTGCTCGCAACAAGTAGAACTTAATACCCGTCAGTCATCTATTATATAAAGTTATACTGGAATTTAGTTTACTAAGATCACCGATTATAGTATATGACAAGTGTAAGGATACTTCACACGCGGTCTAAGGCACCTGTGTGCCTCTTTGAAGTTGGAACCAATCATCATTACATTCCCAAACTGCCTTGAAAAAGTCTGAGTACAGACGAAACACGTGTCGGCTAGATCGTGTGCTGGGAATCTTTTATATAAAAAAAAGAATCAATAAAGACAAGGATCTGAAAATTGACCAAGTTGTTTTTGGACTGTGTTGGATACGTACAACACTGATTGTTCTTTGCTCGCTAGATTGTACTGTATTAGTCTATTTTTCTTGGAATTTGAACTCTTGATACAATAGAGGTGTACTAATTAACAAATACAAGGGTGTGCGGATTAAACTTTTAAGAGTTGATAGGTGCTACATATGTATAAACATAAAAACAAAAATAATTTGCACTCAGTCCACTCACTAGACAGCATGAAGGAGACCCAACGGCTATGTTAAAACATCACTAGAACAGGAGTATTCATACGGAGTGGTGAAATTGAATGTTTGAAGCTTTTTTGAAAGTAATAGTACATTAAGGAAGGAGATGTGGTCTGGTGGCTAAGCTGTCGATCTGAGGACCTTGATTTGAACCCGGTTTGGCACGGACTTAAAATTGTGCAGTTCTGGGAAAATCACTTATTCACAAGGTGCCTAAAATTTAAATGTGAGAGATACTAGTGTAAGTGTGTAACAAAAAGACATAAGCCACCACTTGATGAATACAATCTTGCATCATTTTCCATCGCCTCCCATAATAGGCAACACTGTTGCTCCCGGGCTAGGACAATGGTACAGAAATCCCAACACATGAATGCTTTTACATTGTTAACAGGGGACTAGCTTATTCTCTGTGGATAGCCCTTCCCTTTGAGCTGTTGGTGAGCACACCTCAGTTTGTGACAGGTAGATGGAAGGTCCCATGATTCTTTATCCCGGTTTATTCTCTACACCTCTAATCTACTTCTAAATGTCTGTGGGAGCACTATTAGTCAGATTGGGAGATTCTTCCCCCCCCCCCCACGCATCTTGTTCCCCAGAAGCATGTTATTATGCAGTTCATGCTACTTTTAATCACAAAATACACTTTTCCAGTGAGTCTTCAGTGCTTTTAGACATGCACAGGACTCGATTGGTACCAACCATCTTGCAGACATCCGATGCTTGCAGGTCGGGTGGACATTCTGAACTCCAGCAGTGTTCCTCGTCTCAGGGGAATATATTGGCGAAGACAAAAGATCTGGCTTTAATGTGCCACTACAGGAAAGAATAGGCATGGAAATATTCCTTTCCATGCGTTACCACATTAAAGACAGACCAATTGGCCTTCCAAACGTGTATGCCATTATCTCGGCCCCCAGTGTGTGAAATAGTAGCCCCACCAACACGGTTTAGTACTACCAGCCCCCCTCTGAAGTTTGAGTGTAGTTGCGCCCTTGCTGTACATCCACACACAGATACAGGCTACACTTCTATCGGTGCACCCTACTAGCACCACTAAGGATGTAGTTACACTGCTTTGCCGCCAGTCACACCAAGAAGTGGGCTCACTGCCCTACCCTTACTAAAGAGAAGGATCTGACTTCTTCCAAATAGACAGGAAAGCCTCAGTCAAAACTTGTGGTCTATGCCTCCCCTCACCCTCCAGAGATAAATATCACACTGCCCTCTTCCTTAATCATACCAAGATCCGCTCTACATCACTCAAGGGCCAGAAACAGACTTGAGGCAGTACCAATTGCACCACAAATTCCGCTGCCAACTCCACCTCAAAACTTTACAGCACCTGCCATACTCAAGACATCACTCCTCCACCTAATAAGGTGGCATACTCAGAACTCCACTTCACAGCATACAGCTTAAGCATTGGCAAAGCCAAAGGTCTCCCCTACAAGACCTATTGGCTGTTAATGTTTTGTAGCCATATTGTACAGCAGTTTAGCTGAAAAAGATGCACCAGTAAAGTGATTAAACAAAAAGAAAAAGGTAGTGCCTGAAAAGAAAAGGCTGTGAAAAGACCAGTAATGAGTTTATGCTCCAGGGGAGAGACAAACACGAAGGGGAAGGAAGCCTTCAGAAGATGACCAATAAGAAGCCGCAAAATGGAGACAATGAAGCCAACCGAATGGGTAAGCAATGGTGGGTATCTAAGGCCTCTGTAAGGAACAAGAGGCCTCGCAAGAGAAAACACGTGCCATCTTAGCAGAGACATAAAAATTAACTAAATGGAATTTCCTTCCTACATCCAACCAAGACATAATTCCTGCAATTGCCAAGAACAAATAGACAGAACAAACTTCCTGAGTGACAAACCAGGATGACTTCTAGACCCAACTTCCACCAAATGCCAAGTTAGTTTAATTCACCTTTTACATCATCCTCGGAGCACATTGCAAAAAAAAAAAAAAAAAACCCAGACACGACAACGGCCTGGGACCAAATATCCCTTTTCTAAAGCTCAAGTAAAACAGTTTCTTCCTGAAAGAAACTTCAGAACTGCTTTTCAAGCCTCATACGCTTGCATCTGGATGGTAGCAACGCCCTGATCAATGGCATTCCAGACTCCACACTGGTACCCCTTAGGGGCATCCGACACTCAGCAGCACATCAGGCAGGGCTTGAGGTAAAACGATCAAGTCACCTCAATCCTGATGGAAATCTACGAGCTCCCCTTGCCAACCTGTACATCTTCAAAACCAGCTGCATCATTTACAGAGCCATCACAACCAGAGTGCTTGCTGATCTTGCAAACAGCTCATCTCTGGTGCTTCTCAGCACACCTGCACCAGGACACCATCCGATTAAGTGTAATAAAGGAAAAAACAAGATAGCAGGCCTTTTCCATCTATGCACCCAGAATTTGGAACATCCTCGTATCCATCAAGGCAGCCCGCAAAGAAGTCCCAATTTAGGAAAGAGTGGAGACTAGGGTCACAATCCCTGTTTTTTTTACCACCTACATGCAGAGCATCAAAGCACCCAATCTTTTAGGACAGATACAAAGTGTCCAGAGAGATGCCAGACAAGTCTAGCACAACCATTCTTTTCTAAAAAAGTTGCAGGCTTTGTTGTGACGTAGTAAATTAGGACACAGTCAGTCAACTTAATTAAAACACACAATGAGTTTTGGAAAAGGAGGCCGATTACTGTGCCAGTCCACTTGAGACATAGGCTCCCTAGGTTTAGGTTTTACCAGCAAGGACTACATGAGCAAATGGGGTAGCCAATCACTCCAAACAGACTAAGGGAGAGACGTGGCGCAGCAGCCAGGGTGGCTGACTCCGGAGCACAGGGTGCTGTATTCCTCTTAGGGTGTCCATACACGGGCTTTCCTGCATCATGTCCTTATATAGGCACAATTCGAACTACCCTTATATAGGCATAAAATCCCAGGCCTTATTTAGGCATTAAACCATGCACTCCAAATACAGGCATGGTCTCCGACATCCGCCCACCCTAACGTCACAACGAGTTCTTGAAGAACAGACCCTTAGGCTTCGGGAGTTTCCCTAGCACAGAAACTATTGATTTCTTCGAGGACTCCTTTATTATGCATGAACCATTATTCCTTAGGGGTTCAATCATGACGCCTTCCGCTGTCCGATTCACGTCAATGCTAACATTCTGAGGTACACCTCAGGTATAAATATACCTTCCCTAGCCCTTGTAAACTAGAGGAGACCTCGACTTCAGAGGAGCCCGTATCCCGGCCTGACGCACTGAGAAGACGCTGTCATCCCTGCACGCAGAGAGTCCAGCTTCCAGTGATCTAACTTCCCTTGCGGGGTGTTGGAGTTAGAGTCTGGCAAGAGATTCCCACCTCTCTCATTCTTAAGGTATGGAGCTGACTAGGACCTAGAGGGACTCTTGGCATACTTGACATACTAGGCGAAACATACTCTTAGTATATCGTAGTAAGGAATACTTCACCTACTTCATACCTCTTCCTACACCTAGGTTAGGTACATTGGGGTAGAACTAGCTTAGAAACGCATCGTACGAGTACTCGCATTTTTAGTTTGTGTTATTTATATAAATGAATATCTGCTAAAGATAATGCTATCGCAGTACTATTTCTACTGCTCACGCTGTACATTATTTATCTTGCATACTGTCTTGTGATCGTAACAGCACATATCACCTACACAAGAAATAAGATTGTTCAATAAATCCTTTTATTGAAACGCCCGTCTATTCTTTGTGTAACTTTGAGAAAAACTAAGCATGCACGATTGAGCTGAGTGAAATAGTTATCTATTGTTTCCACGACTCTGGGACACGTTCTGATTCTAAAGGGAAACAAAAATTGTCATGTTTTGCGGCTGCCAGAAACTACTCCCTTCTTGTTATCCAAGGAGTTACTAGTGGCCTCTGAGCTAGCTGGCACAAGTAATTAAGTTTAATATACTCGATAGGGACATACTGACCATAGTCCTATGTCAAACCTATAGGGGATATTATTCCAATGCGCAGAGCCTATTAGGGAAATAGGAGCTACACTACATGGCGCCCAACGGTTTGGTAAGGCGGTAATTTAACGCTAGATACGTAGTAACTCAGCTGTGCTTTTTCTCTCAGAGACCCCTACCCATATACTCCAAAAGACATCTGGAGTGGGCAGGGGTTAAGTATCCGCCACAGCAAAATAGGGAAGCACCCTATATATTAGCTGTTTGGTTTGCTCAACGTTGAAGGATACAGTGTTCCAAAATATTGTGCACCTTATCTTTGTTTCCTTGAAACTTGTTCTACATTTTTTCAAAAACAAAATGCCTGGCTCCGACACTGAGACCGGAAACGGTGGTGTTGCGGATCAGCCAGCTACAACAGCTTATAATATCACAGGTTTTATTGAAACCGAGGAGGGTGTTATAGACATCCATCAAAACTTAAGAGCCATCACTCTAAAACTTATAAAACACGGTCTACCACCGAGAGGCGGTAGAGCAGTTTGTGATAGAGGCACACGAATCCTTTCAGACAGAGGTATTCTATTCACGGGTAATATTTCCTGAATCAAATACAGTAACACGTTTCACTTCTACAAAGAAGATGATCCACCAGAGTAATATATTCCTTTCGAGGATATTGAAATTACATTAACATACCAGGAGCATCAGCTCTAGTTTAAAGGCGCCCTAAAACATCACAAAAACATTACCAGGCTCGGTCCACTAGGTAGACCAGGAACATGGCAGATTCTAGCCGGCTATACACCTCATCCTGACATTGAAGAAATGTCAGACAAGGAACTACTTGTTCAACTACAAGAAATAATAAAAATATACAGACAATTGGTTCAATATGTCATGCGGACTTTCACAGTCCAACAACCATTGACACTTCCAAATCAAACTCCTCAACAGGGGAATACACAAAAAATTACACCACAGACTTTACGCAGTCATGGGTAAAATGCCCACAAAACGTGAGCAAATTCCATTCTGGATAGCTCAAAAAATTACTCAAATAGAAGCAGTATTTCCAAATACTAGCCTGTATGAGAAACACAGAATCCTAACAATCAGTTAACCGATTGGGATCACACCACAACTGGAAGACTGTACCACTTGGGGCTCAGTCTTTGCTGCCATCTATACTAAAACACATGGTATTCCATCAATAGCGGTAATACCCGATGTCCTGAAACTAATTCAAAATGAATACGGGGCAGAGCCTGCTCTGAATTTAGGTATGAAATTACTGAAAAATTTCGACCAGGTCTCAACAATAATATTATCTAATATTAAAGGGGAGGCAGCAGCAGTGGCGATCCGCCAACGATTAAGGGAATTTGATGTTACAGAACATCAAACTGAACTACCCAGAATAATTGAACAATCGTATGCAGAATTAGGCAGAGATAGTTTGGGTGGAAGACCAGTGAAGCCAAAACTATCTGAAAGTCCTGAGAAGGACTCTATTAAACAAACTCCCACATCTTCTAAAAAGAAGTGGGAGGCTAATAAACAAAATTCAAACGAGAAACGCTCTCAATCCCGAGGTAGGTCTCCTCAAAAGGAGCCCTCTGAAAGGAGGTATAACCTCAGGAATAGGGATAATTTAAGAAAACCTGATAGGTATCAAGATACTGATACACGTTCCCCTCGTCCCTTTCAGATATCACAGACTTCGGAAAGAAGAGGACGGACAGATCATAGAGAAGAACGCGTGAAGTCTAAAGAAGATAAACACGCTCCAAAAAATAAAACAAAACCTCAATTCTCCAAAAAGAAAGTAGCAGGTCTGAAGATCAGACATGCCGAGGATACTGAGAACACAACTCGAGAATGGGCTCAGACAATGCTGGACAGTGCAGCAGAAGTCACAATAGCTCGCCAGAACCTGAAGGAAGTTCTGGAGATAGTGGACTTGAATGAGTACATCACAGTAGAGACTGTAGACACCAGGGTTAGTACTCCACAAAGGTTATATGAAATAACACTCCAAATGGAGGGAGACAAACCTAGACAGGTAAAAGCACTCTTTTGGGAAAAAAAATTCAAGGGGCTATGACATCCTTCTAGCAGAAAAAGACTGGCCACCACAATTTGTCAGGTAATGCCCACACGGCGAGGACATTATGCCTGCCTTCTCCAACCAGATTCCAATTCATCTAAAATATACATATGCCAGGAAATGGGCAGTAGCCCAGGCTGCAGCATTATATAAAAATCATGTAGGATGGGATGAGGACTCACCTCACCATAAAATACATCTGAAACATGAACCAACTGCACAAAGGCAGTACCCAATAAAGCAAGAAGCTAAAAAACAGGTCAGGGAGATCTTAGATCAACTTGAATACCAAGGGGTGATTGAAACGTGCACCTCCTCAATGAACAATCCTTTGTTTCCTGACTCCAAACCAGACAATACCCATCGTCTAGTTTTGGATTACAGACACTTAAACACTTGTTGTAAAACATTTGCAGTGCAAAATGCACATAGCACAGCATTAATGAATACATTGTGCGTAAAAAATATAAAACCACATTAGATATCTCAAATGGTTTCTTTTGTCAAAACATAGCACCTGAAAGCAGGTACTTAACAGCATTCTCAATAATGGGGACCCAGCGTCACTTTTGTCGACTCCCACAAGGGTTCAAGAATAGCCCAGGTTTATTCTCAGCGAGGGTAACGAAGTTACTACAAATTTATGACAATGAGGCATTGTCCTATGTAGATGACATCTATCTGACAGACAATGACCTGGACAAACACTTGAACAGGGTGAGCACCATTATATTGGGCGCCTCTGAGGGCTACAAGTTCAACTTTAAAAAGTCCCGAATTGCCCATCTCAATGTCCTATTTCTGGGATATGAGCTTTCAAGTCAAGGCAAGAGCTTGGCAGCTAACTTTTTAGAAAAGTGTGCGCTGCTCCAACCTCCAAAAACGCTAAAAAACTTACAATCCATCCTGGGTTTCCTAAATTTTGGAAGAACATACATTCTAAATTATGCAGAAAGGGTTAAACCTCTACGCACTAATTAAACCTGATTTTTCAATCAAAAATTGGACACAACACACTGAAATCTTGCATTCACTACAGGCTAACATGTTAGCAACAAATCACTTACAAACACGCGCAAGTCAATGCAATTTGGTGATCCGAATAATTTCGGGTCAATATGGATTCACATACATCTCATTTGTACACAAGCGGAAATGCGCTTCAGTTCAACTGAAAAAATTCTGACAGCAGTTCAAACCGCTGTAGCAAAAGAAAGCTCTAGCCCAAGGGAAACGCATTGTCGTTACCCCAGTACCTGCATTAGAAGCGGTCACAAAAGCAAGCATTCCAAATGCTAAAGCATTACATCCAAGATGGATACAATGGGTTAATTCTCTTGCTGCAACAGATGTTAAATATGTTTTTGATCCGGATTTAAAAACACAAGCGTTCCTGCAATATCAAGAATGTCCTCTGCCTACTGAAATTCTGCCTCTCAATCAGTACGAATTCATAATTTACACTGATGGATCCGCACAACCCGCAACAGGGGGTAAGCAAGCTTACAGTGCAGCGTGTGCAATCGTTAAAGGTCGCATGCGAGATGGTATCTTCAGACCTATGGTCACAAAAACTCAAACTCTAGGAGATTGTACAGCTCAGCGAGCTGAGCTACAAGCATTCAAACTAGCACTTGAAAGTACAGATCGCGAATTCCCCACACTAATCGTGTGCGATTCTTTTTACTGTGTGCAGTCATATAATGAATATATACAAAACTGGCTTGAAAACAGGTTCAAAGATGCGAAAGGTAGCACAATAAAGCACAAAACGCTTTGGGAACAAGTAGTTCAGTTGAAAAACGAACTACCAAAGGCTCACGTGATCCACACAGTCATCAATGTGATGGCGTTCACGTTGCAGGGAATTCATTGGCTGACGAAGCCGCAAAGGGGGCTGTTCAGACGGCTTCCGTAGCTGCGATCACTCGTTCAAAAACAAAAATACAGTGAGAATGTTGGCTGTCAATGCTACAAGCAAAGGCAGTGGTGCAGCGTTACCAAAAAAGTTTCCACTCAAGTACTCATGTAATTGAAGCGAACAACGTCCCTTTGCTCGAATCCCTGGAGTGGGGGATAGGGTAATTCCAAACATGGAACGTAGAGCAGCTTTGATTTAGGAAACACATCTGGGGGAGGGTCTGTCACATCAAGGGATCTCCAAAACAATTTTGGCGTTAAAAGAGATGTACTGGTGGCCTAGAATGAACACAGAAATTCACATATTCATCAATAACTGCTTAGACTGTAAACTACAGCAAGAAAGCCACCAGACACCATGTTACACATGTAACCGCCCAGTACAGACACCACTGTTAGACAGCATTAGACTATCTACGCGCATACGTCCTTCTGGACAAATGCAATCCCACAAATACTAAATCAAGGTTCCTATGGATATGGCCTCAGCTGACGCTCGAACGGTTATAAAAAGATTTGCGAGTCTTTATCGGCACATACGCAATAGGCACGCTACATTCTGACCAGGGCCCTGCGTTTAGCTCTCGGGCTTACAAAGAAGCCATGGCCAGTCTGGGCGTTGCATTGCGGTACTCCTCTCCATTCCATCCTGAGGGAAATTCGGTTGTGGAAAGGAAAAACCGGGACATAAAGCAGTCTATAACAGCTAGGGTATTAGGTTCGGGTGAAGGGTGGGTCAAACATCTTAATGGGGGTCCAACGCTCATTGAACAACCTGGCAAGAAGTTCTCTAGGGGGGGGGGGGGTCACTCCATATGAGGTCCTATTTGGGACAAGAATGTGGGTACCAGATCTCGATGACGTAGGCACAGTGGTGGAAAATAAAACATTTGATATCAAAGATCGTTTGGCTGTTTTACAGGAACTGAATGAGTTAAGAACGAAACAAAGCAACGTATTCCTACAGCCAACCACCACTGGGGAAAACCGGCGGTTCCAGCAAGGCCTGTCTGGATTCCAAAAACTGGGGATCTAGTCAGAGAAAAAAATTGCAGACAAGAAGGAATTTGGACCTTCTTACAGACAACCAGTACCTGTCCTAGCAGTTCAAGGAACAAGAACAGTACTACTGCCGCCCCTTGCTGGAAGAAAGGAGAAAAGATTTGTGTCCATCGACATCAAACCACAGTATGTGGCCAATACTAAATAGTAGGCCTCGTGGACTCCGACCTAGTAGCAAACGCACTCCTCTCGCTACTATCCAAGAGGTTCAGACTGAAAGACTGATAACCATCAAGAATCCAGCAGTAACATATGAAGGACTGAGCAACAATGCTATGTAACTCATCCCTCTTGAAACTCAAGAAACAGTTCGTCCAAATACACCTGTCTACACCAACGTAGCACGTGATCAACTGGTTCCAGCGATTTCTACAAATCCTGATGCAATTCCAACAATTGACAGAACTGCTTCTGGCTATTTCATTAACTTTGATACGTTCTCAGAAGTTCCAAGTGAACCTGAAACGACGCCAGCATCATTGAAATTCAAATAGCAAGTACAAGACTTTCTTCGCTTTCTGAAAAAGACTTATTTGGTTTCTCCATGGATTGAACTCTTGACTTGGTTTTCCTGCTCTGGCTAGCTTTGGTTACAACTGTGAGCGTGCTTATAAGTGGCAGATACATCCATGTGAACACTGAAGGAAAAGACGTGAACTTACTTTTGAAACCTCAAATCTTCCCATCGTGAAGCAAGAGACTTGTCAACAGTGAACATCACAGCTGTTCCTATACAGGATGATATAGTGTGGGACAAAACAGATTTTGATATATTCGGTCCGACTGAACAATTGAACATTCCACATTTGTTTAAAATTTCACTAAGTGATCTAATTACGTCCAGTGCCCACTCTGATTGGGACTTTGACACTGTTAACGATATAATGTTTGACCTAGAAAAATCTGCTGCATTTTCTAGAAATGAATATTTAGAGGGTTCATCAGACTATGAAAAGCTGTATTGCTATAACCACTATGGTCATCATTATTTGCATAAATCTGCATACCCTAGAAATGTGTATGTTTAACCAATGGGAGCATTGTCCTATACCACCACACGGTAGTTCAAAAACATTTGCTAACAAGTTTACATATTTTTCAGGATACAATACATCTGATCCAGAAACGTTTTACTATAAAAATGTAAACAAAACAGGACTGAAAATTATGTTAAATACAAAACAGATTTATTCTACAACATTTATTGCCCATCTGTCTAGACAGGGTTTCGACTTATGGAAAGACACGATAGACACAAAAACTGTCTGGGGTACTAAAGAA